>OX328125.1:56272884-56552884 GCA_946811695.1 Gonocerus acuteangulatus
TCCGATAGGTGGATTCACTTGGTTAATAAAACTATAAAGTTTATTTTGCTTATTTTTGTGTGTGGATACACATAAAAGACTGTACGAAAATACTTCATTGATTTCAATAAGTGAAGTTTTTTAACCATCATAGTACGCGCCTCCGATCATTTTTACTGCGAGCAAGTATACTTCAAGTATATTCTAGGAATTTTGAATATGCCGGCAATGCATTTGAAATGAAGGAACCAAGCTAATCGTCTGTCTAGTTTAAGTCCTAGAAACTAAGAAGATTGATTGTGCTATTGACAATCATGATGTTCAGAGTTGAGTTTCTTACAAAGTATCCTCTTTTCCTATTACAAATCATCTGCTTGATTTTAAATCCATTTTTGGAAACAACTTTTCCATATTTTATTTACAAAAATCAAATTTAAAAATTTAACATTCTGCCTTGAGCAGCTGTCCCTTACCTCCTCATGTTGCAGTCGCTGAATATTAAAGACGACAGTGCGTGGCTTGAGAATCTTTTCATGAAACTTATTTCCAGGATATTTGTCGTTTGTTAGTAGTAATTAATATGTGTACTCATTTAAACATATAAACCATAAAGACATGAGTAAAAGATTTATCGTTAATCCTGAAGGCCCCAGTGACGTAAGACTAAACAGAAGTGTGATTTGTTTGTTGTTAAAGTCAATTATCGATCTGCCGGGCCTTTTATCTAAACAAACTCTATTCATGCCGTGTTGATAAAGACCTTACTCTTCATTTTACATTAAACGAATTCTGTTTTCGTTTCATTTCTTGTTTACAACATATCATTTGGCTTAAGAACAAAAAAAAAACAAAATATTCCGGTTATCTTTGAAAGTTATTTTTTCTTTATTGGTTTACTACATTATCTTTTACAATCATCATATCAAAGTTATGTTCTCCATACAATAATCAAACTTTCTATATATATCAAGCTATAGATGATAAATCATTTCCTGAACGTTTGATTCAGACATTTAATCATTCTCTTGGAGACTCCTAAACGAACGAATGAGTATCTATGTTTTATTTCGTGACCTACCAATACGGTTTTGTTCTCATTATCATCCATATTGTTAGATCACGAAATAAAACATACTCGTAGATACACATTCGTTCGTTTACGAGTCTCCAAGAGAATGATTAAATGTCTGAATCAAACGTTCCGAAAATGATTTCTAGTGCTTTTTGCATTACTTCCAATGTATTACCCTCACTTTTCGATTTGTTTACTGTTTTTTCCCAATTAGTGTCAATATGTGACAGATTAACAACCCCAGGACAGGTTTTACCTGAGGCTTTAGATCTGGAGGTACCATATGCTTAACTGCATTCTTGTTGCTTTAGATGAATTATTGCAAGAAAAGGTCCCGTAAAAGGGTATTAGGTTATCCACGCCTAGGTTCAATTTTTATAATAATTTAAAAGAAATTAATGTACCACTGACCTCCCTCTGACACCAGATATCTTATTTTGTTTTAAATTAATTTTCAAAATTAAAAAAAAAAAAAAAAAAAAAAAAAAATTGAATCTAGGCGCTGATAACCTAGACGTTAAGCGCCTTAATAAAAAAAAAAGACCTTCAATAACTTTCGTAATATCATCTTACCGTTTATACGAATAAATTCATAATTTATTTGCGAATTTTTATGTGAATAAATTTTAATTCACAAATTATAATGTGAATAAATTTGTATTCATATATTTTAATGTGAATTGTTTTGTAATCACTCGATTTTTTGTGAATATTCACATTTTTTGTGAATATTTACAATTTTTTCTCTGAATTTATTTGTATTTGCAGTAAAATTTGCGAATCAAATTTTATTTGTATTTTTATATTAATTATAAGTGAATACAAATACATTCGTATTCATACTTATGAATACGAATTTCTTCATATTCGTATTTACAAACATATGATATACGAATAAATTCGTATTTTTATTTATAAATAAAATTAGGCCCATCTCTGCTTCGGTATGCCTGGTTAGTTCGTTATAGTGCAAGATTAGATAAGTATTTTCCTGCCAATGACTTTTTTTATCCGAAGAAAATACAATAGATCCGTCTTCGATATAGAAACAACGATTAAGGAACGAGGTGAAACCCGTTTGAAGGGTTTTTTTTGACCGCAACCCAGAAGCTATAACAGAGAAAGTTTAAGTTTTTTAGTAGGAAAGCGCAAATATGACTACTGTTCTTGGGTCAAACTTTTGGGGTTTTTATTCGAACTTGTTTTTCGAAAATGTTGAAAAAACGGGGTTTTTCCTTGCTATTCTTGCGCAATTGATTGCGAATATGGAACACACACACACACACACACAAGTAAAAGTGAACTTAGTTCCCCTCTCGGTTGGATCTTGAATTATACCACAAACTCCATAAGTTTTGTTTGTGAGGTTATTTTTATTATTATTGATTGCGAATATGGAATATACATATATATATATATATATATATATATATATATATATATATATGTGTATGTGTGTGTGTATGTGTTCCACACACACACACTCACACAGTGATTGTTTATCACTTTTACTTTTCAGATGTGTGAACTTACTAAACCTCTGAAAAATAGATGAAAGATTGAGAAACTTCTATGCTATGGAGGTTAACTGATTAATAAATTTTTACTCTTCTTTATATGGGGGAATAATGAGTTTCGTTTGCATTTGCGACCCAGCCTGTAATAAAATATTGAAACCTCTTTCAGCGGTACTTTTCCCTTTTACATTCTTGGCGTTCCATAATAAAGAAACTTGGATGTTATTAGAACTTTCTGAAGAACTATAGGCTATTTGGGTTACACTCATGAAAGCATTTTTTAAATATTTCTTAAAATCTTCATCTATCGTACCATATGATACCGAGAATGACCACTTTAAAGTTTGTATATATACTTAGTTCCTTACTCATTAACTAGTTCCATAAGTGATAGTAACTTTGATCTTCTATAGTTATTTTTTCGTTTTTGGTTTACTAATTTATCTTTTACAATCTTTACAGCACAGTTTTATAGCAAACAAGTAAATAAATGGATTGCCGTTGTAAATAAAGGTTTAAAAGCAGCAAATATAACGCAATGAGACATTTCAGAAAGAGATATGCAGACAATGCTTTTTAATAGAATTTCGGTCGGAGTGAAATTAAAAACAAAACTCCGACTCGCAGGAACTGCATAATCTTAGCGCGGTTCCGTTCATACGCCTATTGTCATTTGAAAAGCTTAGAGTAGAATCAGATAATATTTTGTTCGGCCTTTGTTCCAAGGGGTTTATGACTTTACCTGGTCGGGTCCGCTAGACCCCAGAATCCACTTCTAGAGATACTTATTTCATACGTTTCAATGCATTGAAAAATATCAAAAATTTTCACATTTTCTTGTGTTCTTCTACTATAGAAATAATTCTACAAATAAAATCAATTAAAAAACCAACAGCATAAAGGCAATTGAAAATATTCAAAAGACATCATCGAATCTCTTTCTCTTGGCAAGCTATATTTCTAATATAACAATGAATTGTTTTTCTTATTTTACTTAATCCGTTTTATTGTCAAATACATTATCCAACAATAAGCAATTAAAAAATAACAAGGAATAAAAACAGACAAAAAGAACCGTTCGAATAAACGAAATCAATTACGTCAAAGTTTAAGCACTTATTTCTCCGATTGACATCGCTTATTCAAAACTTTCTTTAGAACCTTTTTTGTAGACCATTTAGTAAGCTTTCGAATGGTAACCTTTCGATTCCCAAGATCTTGAACCGTTTTCAAGATATTAATGAAAGTATACGAAGTTCCCAAAACTTTTCATGTCTGTTAAAAAAATATTTTATTCTAACCCTTCCTTATCCCAATACGTAACCAAAATTTCAACATATTAGTTTTAATGAAATTTGATCATGCAGAAAATATTTCAACTGAATCCCATGATTTCATTTTAAGTACCCAAACCAAAATCGTTATTCAACAACTATTTTTCCAATTTTCTCGAAAATGGTTAAAGCTATCGCCTTAAAAATGGTTTTATTCGTTTTCCTAGGCCAAGAAGCCTATAAAATGAGTACTGCAAGCATATGAAGTAAGCGGAACGATTTTTTTCGCGCGACATTCGCTCCAAAAACCATGTTCCGGCGGGCGGACCTTTTAAATTAGACGAAAGATTTTTGTACCAAATTTCATCAAAATCGGACCATTTTTGAGCTGTCAGGGCCGCGAACAGACATATATATATATATATATATATATATATATATATATATATATATATATATAAATATATATACAAATTTGAACCACCGTCATTTTCGGGCTCTAGGGGTTCTGAAACGCAAAATTTTCTAGTCTTCCGGATTGTTTTATAAGCGGGGTTCCTCCCTATGAAGGGAGGGAGGAACCGCGCTAAAAAAAGGAATAGAACTCCTTGATCTCATGATATATATATATATATATATATATATATATATAAAATTATTAGTACTTAACTGCAGGTATTTTCGTGATTAGGTTTCCTATCCGTAGGGTGAAAGAAACCATGCTTAAGCCGTTTTAGCACAGTTTACTAAATCGGTAGCTCTGAATATTAAAATGAGTAGGAAAGTCAAACCAATATTTTTTAAAAGAATTAATGTAGGATCGCTGAAAATATAGTTTTTGCAAGACTTAGGGATTGTTGGTGGATTATAAGTCCGAATTGTAGGGGTAGAGGATGTAGAAGTTGAAATTGTCTATCCAACCCAGTCTCATGGTCCTCTAATCAAGAAGTTAGTTTCTAGTTATTCCTCCCTAAGTTTTTGCTCCACTAGTAAGCTCCCAATTTTACAATCAAATTAGTCCAGGATTTTTTTATTATCTTGTATTATTTTTATCTATTGATTTTTTTTTTTATTAAGGCCCCCTCTCATTTATTTATTCAGTTATATTCTTCTTATACTTTCTGCTTATTTACTACACTATTCTGTAGAAATGCGCGCCTTGACGTATTTCATAGTCATCCCTATACCATCTGTGCGGTGGTAAGCGACTGGTTGGTATGAAAAATAACCATTAATGGTGGACATAAAAAATAATGAATCATATAAATATCATATGAGTTTTCCTATAATTCATCAAAGATTATTCTAATCAATAATATTATTAAAGATGTTAATTTTAAAATATAATCTGGCAATCGGTATAGTTTTTTTTTAATGCACTTCTAATTTTTTAATTTTACTTATTTATTTTTAGTTATTTATTGTGCACGTTACATTTCTCACGAACAGCCATTAAATGTTAAAAATAAAATGTGCAATACCTTTGGCCGTTTGATTTTTTGGGAGGGTGACATTTCCTTTAGCGATCCTATCACAAATTCAAATTACAAAATTACATAGACTGGACAGCACCACTTTATTAGACAAGCATAAAAAAGGAAGAACTAAAAAACATCTCTTTACTTCGACTCAGCTTTTAATATTACTGTATACAGTAATATTAAATATTAAATATAATACAGTAATATTAAATATAATACAGTAATATTAAATATTAAATATAATACAGTAATATTAATGTTCATACATCACGGGCACACATTTTAAGTGATTGGCTACGTTTTTGGTTACCCACAGACAAAAAATAATTACAAATTTAAAACACATTAACCCTTGTAATAACGAATATGGCAAATGGAAAAGAATAGACGTAATCTTACTAACAAGGGTTCCAATAGTGCATTCATTACTCACACATTACTATCTAACGGAAAGAATAGAGAAACCGACCAGCAGATTTTTTTATGTAACTTTGATTAAATTGATAACTCACAATAAAACATATACAGTGGCTCACAGTCAAAATGATGCAAGATATTTACTTTAAAAAAATATATTTAATACCAACCCGCAATTTATTTTGAAAAATCGTTGTTTACAAAAATACAGTAGGATCATCAGGCTAGACCATACAATAGTTAAAAATTTATTTGAGATCAAATCATAAGATTAAACAAAAACTTTATAAATTAATATAAATTTCTAAGGTCACAGCGAAAATGATGCAAAAAGGAAAACGTCCAAAAATTCAAAAATATTTTAAATGTTAGTACTTTTTAGGTAATCCTTTATTATTATTTATGACATTCAAACAATTGGGCATGAATTGGACAAGCTTTTCTGTGCAAGATAGACATATCTTCTCCCATTCTTCTTGACGCGTCTTTATGAGATATTGTTGGTTGGATATTTTATGTTTCCTCAGTTCTGTTCCTAATTAACTTCATAAATTCTCTATGATGTTGAGGTCTAGTGATTGGAGGGGTGATTTTATAGTTTTGGAGGTATTATGCGAACCCATTCTCTTGCGAGATAAGAAGAATACTTGGGATCATTATGTCTATAAAAAGTAAAATAATTTATTATTCCGAACTTGGTTGCGATATTTTCTTCAGGATGTCACAGGATTAATGTTTATCCATTGTTTCCTCAATAAAATGATGATATCCTACCACCGAAGCAGCCATACTCCCCCAAACCATAACATGATCACCGCAATGTTTGATGTTCGGGCGAAGATTATTCCCATGGAGCTCTTGATCTGCCTTTCTCCAGTCGAAATTTGTTCTATCAGGGCCAAAAAGTGAATTTTGACTTATCCAAAAACAAAACAGTTCTCCAGAAGTCCATCTCTTCTTTAAATAATTCTTGGGAGAATTAATTTGCATATTTTTATAATTCTCATTGATGTAAGAATTTTGCCTTGGAACTCTACCATTGTATTGCCTTTATTTTTTAAAATTCTTTAAATGGTTTCAGCAAATACCGTTTTATTTAAACTTTTTTAACTAATGTAGCCTAGTTTGCAGCACTTAATTTTGAATTATTTTTTATTTGGCACATAATCCACCGTTTGTCATTGCCAGTAAAACGTGTCTTTTGTAATGACTCTAGATTTTCTTATTATTCTGTTTTCTTTTTTAAAACGTTCAATAATATTTTGATTTGTCACATAAATCCTATTGATAATAGAGGTGATTTAAAGTTGTTTTGCCCATTTTAAATTTGTTAATTACTATTTCTCGTTCAGGAATAGTTGTATGCGTACCAAATTTACGCAAATGCTCGAACAAGACTGATTACTTGTATTCATATTCTTTATTTTCGGGTTTAATAAAACAATGAAAAGTAATTAAAATATTAGTAAACTCATGTCCCCAAAAATTGAAGAATATTTATTTCTAAGCGGAACTAAAACTTTGCATCTTTTTCACTGTGACCTTCAATTCCTTTGAGTTTTAATGAAGAATTTTTTTTCTATTTTTATAAATGTTGTAGATTTCATTTGATTACCTAAATTCAAGGTATGACAATGGATCATTATGCCCTAATGTGCATTAGCATTTAAATTGTAACAAATTGAGAACAAATAGCAATAGAAATAGAAATCTTGGTTTGCATCATTTTGACTGTGAGCCACTGTATGTACTGACAGTACGAAAAGTACGTGACAATTTGGCTACTCAACACGACCTTCAACTATTTGCATTAGATAGCCCGTGAAAATACTAGACATACTATATAAAACGCATTGTCATAATTTCAATTCAAAGACATTTTTTTTTGTAAAAAATGATTGTCAACAGATTTATTTTATTTACAGGAATAGCATTACACTTTATATTAATTATTTTTAGATCGATTATTATTATTTAAAGTATACTCATTATATTACCTATTTTTCGTAATTTTATTTTTTTATCGGCTGCTGAGGTCATTAGCACACACGTTGCCTACTAATGTTCATTTCAATTTCTATTTACTTTTCTGATGGCGAACAGTAAATTATTAATTATTACTTTATTATTTTTGTTGTAATGCTAAACGTCCAAGTAGGGGAGGATTGTAAAGATTATAATAAAAACAAAAATGTTGGAGCAGTTATTTAAAGATCATAATAAAATAATTACACCAATTCATATATATATATAAAAAAAAAAAAATTAACTCTAGAAATTTAAATATTCATGTTTCTTTTCATTTTTATTTTATTATTATTTTGTACCCCTTTATCCTAGGAATAATTAATTTAGTCTCTCCCTCCCTCTCTCTCTCTCTCTCTCTCTATATATATATATATATATATATATATATATATATATATATGTTCCTCATTTTCTGGAGGACCCGAGTGTTGGAGAGGTCGCGCAGCCTTTAATGGGTACATTCAAAGGGAGATATCAAGCGGCCGGAGCATAGTACTGACCACACTACCTCCCTAGTGTGCCGTATATTCCAGAGGCAGATAATTCATCAGTAGTCTTCGCTCCTCTGGGCCCTTCTGGCGTGTTACAGGACTTATACACACATTATAATAAACAAAACATTGCCATTATTTGCCGCAGGTATTAATATGTATTTTTTATTTGCGATTTGGATCTATGGTGACAAAAAAATAGGAGTGTAATACTATAATATATCTATTAGGCGGGAGTAGATTGAGGCCTGGGAGAAGGAATAAAGAAGCAGGTGGGTTGAATTGAATTCCTCTCGAGTTTCTTACCTTCAAAGTGGCCGCCTCTCACCTCAATTGCTCACATTATTGAGATTTCTTTCTTATTCTATCCTTTTCTCACCTACTCACATTACCATCTTCTCTAGCTCCCTATTAACTCTATTTCATCTCCTCTATTTTAAAGTAAGTATCTATTAAGAAATATATCAAGTTTATTAGTAATAGATTTAGGAATTGGTCAAATAGGAGGAAGGTCAATAACACATTAAATTACACTTCACTTTTTATTTATTCTTTATCCCTCATTTTCCACATGTTTTTGGTGCATCTTCTAAGAGGGTCTGTAGAAAGAGGCCAAGACTGGTCAACTGGGTGAATCCTAAATGGCGGAGATAAATCTGGTGATGGCACTATGACGTGTTTTCAATGCTGCTTTAAAATAAGTAATTTTACGGTAGTCATATCCTAAGATCATTTTACGGTAGTCATATCCTAGGGTTGTCTGGAAGTTCGCCAGGAACTTTAGGAAAATATAAAGATCATATACTTTTCTTTGTAGAAGATTCGTTAAGAGTTTAAAACTTTTGTATAAGAAGTATTTATTATTATCGCTATTAGCAATTACCCTTTCCCTACGGTTAGGGAGCTCCATAATTTATTTGTTTCCAAAAATCACTGTCTTTATGTCCTAAGAATAATCTATGGTATCATTTCATATCCTTTTCTGAAGGTGTGAGATTTCTCCTGTAAAAGATTTTGGAGGAAACGGATCTTGAAATTGGAAGGAGCGATGTCATGCGAGTAGGGTGACTCCCGAAATACTGTGAAATCCTTATAGGCCGAACATTGTCATCTTGGAATATTATACGTTTTGTATTTTCCAAATTTGACAGTTTGTCATCAATTGCTGCCTTAGTCGATTTCTGAGCAGCAAACGTCAAATATGATAATTTGGGTTCTTGGCTATGCTCAAAATGTCTGTGTCCTATTCAGTCCCACCAAATGCAGATATTGTTCTGCATTTATTGCCTTATAGACCAGGGTGCATCTGTAAAAACGTAGCTGTACTTAGTTGTTGAGAGGGGAAAGCTAATTTTTGCAAAAATATCTTTAGAACAACTCAAATAACAATAATTGAGGTACGCGTAATTCGAAATATTCCCGGGCCTTTTTTTTTAAAATTTAAAATATTGAAAAAATCATATTTTTTGTTGGTGCTTCTTTTGCTCAAAAATGTGAAAATCTCAATGCGTAGATTCATAATGAAATTTCTGAAAATTATCTATTTATTTATTTGTTTGTTTTTGAGCCCGCTAATCTGCGATTTGCTATTTTCAACGTTGATTAGTGGGTAGAACCCATCAACAGGTCTATAAATTTTTAGTAATTAATATTTACATATATATAAAATTAATAAAGAAATTATAATTACAATTTTGAGAGTTTAAAACTAGTAAAAAGTAAAAAGTTGGTTCGCGGTTTTACAAAATAGCAACAAGTATAAAAAATGTGGAGGGAGAGAGGAAACGCGCTAAAAGGAGTAAAAATAGACTTTCTTTTCGTAAGCTTAAAATTCATTAAGGACCTTCATATTTTAGGAAGAACATTTATATTATATAATTAAAAAAACAAAACACCAAATTTCGTTTAAATCGGATTGATAGATTTTAAATATCAAGGAACTTGTTAAAATATGTAAAAAATTATTGCATCTTTTGTGAATTCTAAGTAAAAAAATGGGGCACAGACAGGAAAGTTTTACTGAGTGTTCTATGGTTTTTCACAGCTGAACATCAGATGAGAAGATCGTATCGCATCAGATTTTCGATGCGGCTACTTGAAGCATCGAAAATCCCTTTGCATTTTTTTTTTATTTTATTTTTTTTATTTTTAGTACTTTCAAAAACTGTAATGCAGCATATGGGTAAAGAGGGAATCCTTCCCTTCAACGGTCTATTTGCGCCCTTAGAAGGGTTATTTTCTTATTTCCGCCATTTTGTAGATCTCGACGAGAACTACAACATTACTCCTTTGAATAATCTCCAACCGTTTAAGAGGTATTTCTCTTATGGCCCGTTTATCTAGGCCATCCTTTATATATATATATATATATATATATATATATATATATATATATATATATTATATATAATTATATAATTAATTAATGATAGAAAGAGAGAGGTATATACATGTAGTGGCTATGTGCAACCGCACTCTGTTAGGTTTTTATATTCTCTAAAATAACCTGTGTGTTTTCTAAGAATAAAAGGTGGGAACCCGATGAAAATCCCAGTAGACATCCTCGTTTAATATCTATTTTGATTACGTGGGGATTTGCTTAAACGAGCACTAGTTCAGGCCCCTAGGGAGCGGTATGTTATGTTTTACACACACTACTCCTTTTTATCGCCTTACCTCCGGTATTGCCTCTCCTTTTAGCATTTTCCGAAGGAATGTAACTTTTTTTTACGGCACAAAACATGGTATATACATTGAACGAGTTAGGTAACCAGCAAAATCGTGGGGGGGGGGGGGGGTACTTCGGACCAAAATTACTGATTTCCGCATAGCGGCAGTAATGTTTCTTGTATTGTAACGCAACTCGGTATACGTCGCGACGCATAATTCTGACGATTATGAGAATAGTAGATATATAATGAAATAACTACTGTTACATCATGTTGAAATATATGGGTATTATGACATTTGTAAATAATTTTATCAAATGAGAAAAAGAAAATAGAATAAAATAGTAATAATCGAGAAAAATGATACTACAAATAAAAAGCACAGTTTAAATATTTATTTTTATCATATTACTTTCTGCCCTTTATTATTGTAAATTTGCTAATGGCAAGTGGTTAGCATTACAGTCAACTCAATAAGACGATAGAAGAAAAGCTGTATCTTTAAGCGGCCCCTACACGGTCAGTATTAATGACATTATCAGTAATGTCATTACTATTCAACTCTCGTCATTCCATATCATCATTACAATGTACACCTTACACCGTCATTCCACGGATAATTTTTAATGTCAATACTTTTCTTCAGTATGCATTGTGATCTCCGTGATAGAAGCGTTTTGTTAATAATGGGTCCTCGCAAAGTCGCCTGAGTAGCTATAATTGAGACACTAGCCACAAAAAAAAAACATGTGAAACGTTCGTAAAGGCCTTAATATGACACATATCCTTCCAATCGGGGCGTTTCCAAGTGTTCTGGGACCGACGTTATGTGCAAAAAAGTTTACATTTTATTTTTATTTTGATAACCATTTTTCGCAAGTACCTTTTGAGATAATACAATAGTAATTTATATGGTTAGAAAAAGGAGTCTTTCTTCGTTTGAAAGTTTTCAATGACGTAAAAATCGGATTATCTCAAGGGGAGATATTGAATTTCAAAACGTCACATTACTTTTTCGCTTACAAATTTTTATTCTCTTCCAGACTGGGGAAAATCATTATTTTTTATTTTCAATATTATTCACCACGTTAGGGTTTCTTGGGGTGCTGATTTTAAATCTGCTATTATTTTTGGTGTAAAAAAATTTATAATACTAGTTTACTTGAAAACGTAAGCATATTTTTGAATATATTTGACGAAATATAAATTATAGTTTAACGATTATATTTTTCTTCTGATCTACTCTATAAGTCAAATGAATTGGTAAAAGAATCATGTCAACATTATTTTCTAAAGTCGATATAAAAAATAAAGCACTTTCAACCTATTTTATATCGTCGATACAAATGCAAAGTAACGAATGTGAAAAGTTGTTGGTACCTAGATGTTGTTGGTATATAGATTACTTTATATATATTTTATTCTATGATATATTTTAATTAGACTTAATGCGGATTCGTTACTTTGATATATATATATATATATATATATATATATATATATATATATATATATATTACTTTTAAAACTATTTTATAACTATAATGTTACCAAGGTAGAGTCATACATTTCAATTCATCTTATTTTTTGCCCTTTCTAATCAATCTAGTTTAACTTTTACATCTCTTTCACCTAGTTACAGCTCGAGATAGACTGAGTAATGACGGATTAATGATGTAGCGCTCCCTACACCATCATTACTAATGACAGTATCCCCTCCACTTTCAGTAATGATGAAGCCGAGATCAGAAAATCCGGATTCACATCATTACTGTTCGTCATTCCAACGTTGTCCACCTTACACTATCATTATTACTGTCATTTTGATAAGGTAATGTCATTATTACTGACGGTGTAGGGGCCGCTTTAGTTGTGTATTGCATTTAGTATTCATTTCGGTTAAATCATTAAAAGGTAGGCTGACCAAGGACTGATTCATGTGGTACACCGGCTTGTACAGTTTTGACTTCTAACTTAATTCTATTAATGCTAACAAAAAGTTTTTTCTTTGATAAATAGCTGGAGATGAAGTATATTACAATTGATAGAAGTATTTCAAATAAGAATGCATCAGTGCACTTGTATCAGATTCATTGAAGGACACATGAATTTATACAGAATGGTCTGCAAACATCAAACACATGTGTTTCAATTATTTCGTTTTAAATAATGTAATTAACAAGTATCGGTTTCAGTTATAATTTGAAAGTGGTTATTCGATTTCCCACCTCAAAATAACTATAATCCTGGACGCATATTTATGCTGGATTTTGTTCGTCGTCGAGAAAAAATTGTTCCGGTTATGGGATTATGTTGGTTAACTAACTTGACCTACACAGATTTCGGTCCATCTACTACTATTGAAAAATAAATTAATTTCGATCGTGTATTTTTTAGAAAAAATAAGATCATCATGTTTATTAAATGGGTCGAGCAATCGTAATAGCAGAGAATGTCCCAAGCTTGTTTGCAAGTTGACAAATATGGAGTCTTATCTTATGACAAAGCATCGTGAAGGCGTCATTTTTTAAAGCAAGGAATGGTTGGGATTCGTCTATATGTATGGCCATATTTTCAACATGGTCACTTAACTACTAGCTTTGGTCTTTCTTCACCCTCTAGGCATTCATTACTGAATAAAGCTGCCTTAGATCATGCCGAAACGTTCGAAATGTAGGTTTTATAACCTCAACGGCTAACTATCTTCAAATCATTTTAAATTATTTTTTTTTAATAGGAAATAGTTCACCTCTTACCTTAACATCACTTTACCTCAGGATTTTAGCATTCTCAGCTGGTGTAACAACTCTAAGCCATCCATATTATATTAGAAACACCCATCTCAGCTTGTAAACCTTGCATTTTGAACAGTAAACCTATATAGTCCGTCGGCCCGTGACATTTTATGCAACGATTTTTAAGATTCTTCATTTTTTCACTATTGATTGTACAAGTCTTAACTAGAAAAGTGCCACTTGTCAGCTGGCTAGGTAGCGGTGGGTTTGGCTGCGGGGGCGTTGCAAACTTCGGAAAAATATGAAAATGTGAAACGATTTTAAGATTCATGAAATTTTTTGGAGAAACACCTTTCATTATACAATAATCATTGGCACTGGTCAGCTGGCCGGCCAGCGGTGGACTGCTTGTCAGCTGGGGGTCTAAACTTGGCAAAAATACGAAATTCTGAAACGATTTTAAGATTGCTGAAATTTTGGTAGTTACTAGTATTTGTAGTGAGATTAACGAAAAACATTGTCAGCTGCTCATATCTTGGTGGAAAACTTTTCAGCTGGGGGGGGGGGGGGTATAAGCGCTGAGCGTATGGCGCGCGCTCCGCTTTATACCGCCAGCTGACATTTTTTCCACCCACATATTAGCAGCTGACAATTTGTTTCATCAATCTTATTACGAATACTACCTACTAACAAAATTTCAGGAATCTTAATATAGTTTTTGACTATTTAATAGCGAAAGCATGCTTATATTGATTACAACTTCTGAATATATTGATTGTAAATGAATATTTTTATTATCAACGTTAAAATATATTATGTATTTGCATTAAGGTATGATGAAAAAATATATCATTTATTTGTATAAAATACAAACCACATAAAACATTTTCGCCTGTGAATGCGTGAAAATCAGGCAACGCTTGGCACAGTGTTTCGCCTAGTGTTAAAAATAACTTCTTATTATCTAAATAGTTTGGTTTGTTCACGTTCCCATATTCATCCAAATTTTAACATCTAATAATAACATAATAATAATAACAAAATGTACACGTGTAAATGGTTTGATGGCAAACAATTACCTCCAGTAGTTGAAATGATTGTTCGAGATCAGTAATTCACTGAAGATATTAAAATTATTCATTTTCTTTGCTTTATTAATGTTTCATCATTTTTTCAATACCAATAATTAGTATTTTCACATGAGAGACAGCAGGATGACCTCACAAACACTACAAATATCGAAAGTAATGATTCTGAAGGTGAAGAGTCAGACTTTCTTTTTATTAAAAAGTTTTATTAGGTAACTATTATTATTATAAATAAATTATATAATAATTTTTACAGTATTTTATACAAATAAATAATATATTTTTTCATCATACCTTAATACAAATCTATACAAATAATACAATTCTAACGGATCGCTGTCTGTATCTGGAAGATGGGGAAAAATACTATTGGGGACCTTTATCAATGCAATAGTACCCAAAACAACGATTTTTAAAATTTTTGCCTGCTTGTCTATTTATCTGTGCGCACTAATCTCAGAAACGGCTTATCCGATTTAGTTGCAGTATTCACTAATATATTGTGGTACGTTTCACTTAACCTTTAGCGTTTGTTTCATGCGAATCGGTACATAAATAAAAAAGTTATGCCAATGTAAAGAATCACGTCCAACATTTCATGAACTATCGTTAATACGATACACACCAGAGGTTTTTTTTTGTCATGAAACTTTGTATATAGTATTCTCTTAGCAAATGATTTAACGAGTTCTTTAACCAGAAAAATTGGTTCATCTGGAGGAGGGGTTTACTCTGGACCCAAAGTCGCTCGGACGAAACTCGATATTCGTTTGTGGAAATATTAATAGAAAAATATGTTGTAAAAATAAAGTAAATCGGTTTATTAGGAGGGGGGTTTATTCTGGACCCGATTTACCAACTTACCACTACTAGCCGTAATCTATCTTCACATATAATAAAATTCTAACGGATCGCTGTTAGTACATGCAAGATATATGAGTAAAAATACAATTGGGGGCCTTTATCAAAGCAATTGTACCCAAAACAATGATTTATAGAATTTTTGTCTGTTTGTCTGTATGTCTGCTGTGTCAGACACTCTATACACACTGCAGTTAAACAATCCTTAAGAGGTGTAGAGCTTCGTCACGTTTTTTAGCAATCCTAGCAGCGTGTATGGTTGATCCCCGATGGCTATACGCCTAATATCGAGTAGGTATAAATCTACTGTAAAGTAGATTGAAAAAAAAAATACCTATACGACGATGTTTATAATCTAAAATAAACAAACAAGAACATTCAAGTTTAACTCCTCTGGATTACGGATGGGATATTGAAGATAATATATAAACCTGTAAATGGTTTGACGGCGAACAATTCCGTCGAGTAGTTGATATGATTGTTCGAGATCAGCAATTCACTGAAGATATTAAAACTATTTATTTTCTATGCTTTATTAATGTATAATCATTTTATCAATAACAATAATTAGTATTTTCAGCTGAAAGACACCAAGAAGAGAATGACCGAACAATTACTGCGGGGGGGGGGGGGGGGGGGGGTTGATGATTCTGAAGGTGCAGAGTCAGAATCAGAAAACGATTGGCTTTCTTTTTATTACAATGTGTAGTATACTATTATTATTTTTTATTTTTTTATTTATTTTTTTTTACGGCGCATCAACAAATCTTGGCTATTAGCGCCGACATCCAGGGTGCAGCCAGGAATTTTCTCAGCAAGCCCTGAGATGAGAACATTTCTGGCGCCGGTGGGAATCGAACCCACCATCTCCCGCTAATGAATCTAGCGCGCTAGCCACTAGACCACGGGAGACCCCCTATTATTATTATGATAATATTATTATTATTATGATTAATTGTATGATACTTTTTTATTACCAATACAGTATTTTATACAAATAAATGACATATTTTTTTCATCATACCTTAATGCAAATACATAATATATTTTAACGCTGATAATAAAAATATTCATTTACAATCAATATATTCAGAAGTTGTAATCAGTATAAGCATACTTTCGCTATTAAATAGTCAAAAACTATATTAAGATTCCTGAAATTTTGTTAGTAGGTAGTATTCGTAATAAGATTGACGAAACAAATTGTCAGCTGCTAATATGTGGGTGGAAAAGTTGTCAGCTGGCGGTATAAAGCGGAGCGCGCGCCATACGCTCAGCGCTTATACCCCCCCCCCCCCAGCTGACAAGTTTTCCACCAAGATATGAGCAGCTGACAATGTTTTTCGTTAATCTCACTACAAATACTAGTAACCACCGAAATTTCAGCAATCTTAAAATCGTTTCAGAATTTCGTATTTTTGCGAAGTTTAGACCCCCAGCTGACAAGCAGTCCACCGCTGGCCGGCCAGCTGACAAGTGCCAATGATTATTGTATAATGAAAGGTGTTTCTCCAAAAAATTTCATGAATCTTAAAATCGTTTCACATTTTCATATTTTTCCGAAGTTTGCAACGCCCCCGCAGCCAAACCCACCGCTACCTAGCCAGCTGACAAGTGGCACTGTTCTAGTTAAGACTTGTACAATCAATAGTGAAAAAATGAAGAATCTAAAACTCGTTGCATAAAATGTACACGGGCCGACGGACTATATAGACTTATTTTGTCTTTCCTCACCTCCTAGACATTCATTCCTGAAGAAAGATGCCTAAGAGCACGCCGAGGCGTTCGAAACGTTGGTTTTATCACCTTAACGGCTAACTATCTTCATCCCATTTTAAATTGGTTTTCTTTATTAGATTTTCGGATTGTGTGCGACCAAAAAAATTGATCTAATCTTTCATCATTGGAAATTACTCTTCCCTGTATATTTCCGGCAAAAATGTAAATAAGTTGTGAACAAAATACATTAAGTTTTATTGTATGATTTTCAAGTCACCCCAAAAATAATGGTTAGTTGAGAGCAGAATGAGATGCAAGACGGATGGTTCTAATATAATATAGATAGCTAAGAGTTGTGATACCAGCTGAGAATGATAAAAGCCTGAGGTAAAGTGATGTTAAGGTAAGAGGGGAGCTATTTCTTTAGCAAACACTCCAGTTCCCAAGCCGAGTACTCAACTACTTCCTACATGTTAGCCAGTATATTTCTCCTTCTTCCGTATTCACCATGTATATTTTTACTAAGTGCACATCTAGAGAGCTTATCTAATCTTATGCCTTCTTTAGGGATAACAATTCTTATTTCTTTCTAGTTTTGAGCTGCACAGTAAACCTATTTACTTCTTTCCATTCATTTAATACTACCCAGTGGAGTGAATGCACATTTTTATTATAATGTTTTGCCGGGGTACATTTACGCTTCTTTGCCACTTTATATAAATTAGCATAAATGTTTCATGTCAATTTTGTGTGCTCGTAATTCATTCATCTTCAACTTACGGCCGATATTAAACCTTTTTTCCAAAACAAGTCTTAGTTTAAAACTATTAATATCAGTAAGTAAATGTTCCCAATCAACTAAGTAACTGTTCATTTAATCCCAGATCGAATGAACTTTTCAATTAACACACATCAAATAATATTTGTTAAAAGTAAAACTATCTACAGAACGCAGATTAAGTTATTTGACATCATTAGCAAACATTATATAAGATGATTTATATCGTCAAAAAAGTAATATTAAAATCTTTAACATTAATAATTAACGTGTGTTTTAGTCTGAGCTTTATATGGCAACATTCAGAATTATATGACGCCATTGAAACCATAGTACATCACAACCTGAAATAAACGTGAAAAGTCGTTGAATGCCCGCTTTAATAATCAAATTTTGAACATCGTCAAAAATATATTAGCTTAGGCATTAATATTTTAGTGATATTGGAACGTGATTTTACATTATGGCTTTATTCAAGATATATAATGATTTGAAAATCCCCAAAAAATTAATTAGAGGCTGGCACAAGTAGGACATTGATTCCTATTTTTACATTTTGTGTGTGGTGACACAGAAATAAAAACAAAGACCTTTTTCAGGTAATATTGGATGGCATTTCTGCATGGAACATCTGTTAAACGACGTAAAAGACGTTTGAACAGAGAGGCAGGAATTCAAGGCGAGACGGAGTAGTGTTGCTCAGACTAAGGATAGGTCCGGCGCTAATAGCCAAACAGTTGATGCGCCGTAAATAAAAAAGAAAAAAAAAACAACTAAGGATAGGCTAGACACGAATAACTCATGAATGTCTTACGACAAAGTCTAATAAACCATTGTGCCAAATTTTTAAGAAGGATCTGACAATTCTACATATACTAATAGACTGTAATTCGAGACAAGACTTGGAAATTCCACGTGACATGAACGAACTACTTTATGAAGAGCCCTGTTTCAACGCTATACTAACTTTTCTTAAATGTAACAACATTTAACAAACGCCAGACCAAACTTTCCAAATAATTAACATGTTTATGTGTGTGTATGGTCTACAACAACCACTTAGTTTTCTTATTTATATTTCACCACTATATATATTTTAAACTGCCTTCACTTCTGCTTAGATTATCTAGACGCCTCAAACTGTGGTTTTTGACGTCGTCCTTGAATGGTTATATTAATAAATGAAAATCACTCACGACGTGATGTATTCATCATGGGAGCTATTGTATCATGGGACATCTAGGCGCACGGTAGTGCGCCAGGCCAAGTTCCGGCCTAAGCATACTGTGTGTATATTACAGGCGGTCTTAGAGCCGATTTTTACCCTCTTATAACTTTCAACCAGGTAAAGATAAAGTTATGAAATTTTACACAGGTATTATACTACTAGATGTGAGTAAAACTGGAAATTTTCATAATTCTACATCGAATAGTTTCTGAGATATAAGCGATCGAAAATCGGGATTTATAGGACTCACTCACTCACTGACTCATCAAAATTATTAGGAACTTCTCATGATGCTAGAGACTTGAAATTTTGCATGAAGATAGATATGAAGACGTTATTAAAGGAAAAAATCGAAAAATCGCGAAAAGTTGTGTTTGACTCCGCTTCCGGGGCGGGGGCGTCCAGTTTTGTACTTGCTTCGGAAACCCATCATTCCGTCCGAAACCCATGATGTGGGGTATCAAATGAATTGTCCCGGTATGAAGAACCTATATTTGATGTTTTAAGAAACAATTAGACGCATATAGGCTCGGTAAAAATCTTATACCAGCTGTCTGTCTGTATGTTTGTTCGTCTTACAAATCCGTACCGTTTGACCGATTTTGACCAAACTTGGGACACAGATGGGTCTTGATACGGGGAGAATCATAGGCTAGGTTAAATTGTCTATCAGCTGTCTGTCTGTCTGTTTGTTCCTTATACAAATACACACCGTTTGACCGATTTTGACAAAATTTGTCACACATGTCGGTCTTTATCCGGGTAGTGTCATAGGCTAGTCAAAATCGTCTATCAGCTGTCTGTCTGCATGTTTGTTGCTTGCACAAATTCACACCATTTGACCGATTTTGACCAAACTTGGCACACAGGTAGGCCTTGGTCCGGGAAATGCACTAGGCTAGGTAAAAAAGGTCTTTCAGCTGTCTGTCTGTATGTTTGTTCCTTATACAAATTCACACAGTTTGGCCTATTTTGACCAAACTTGGCACGCAGGTAGGTCTTGATACGGGAGTGTCATATTACCTATGACGTTTTCTGCTTTTTGTTCCATTGAAATTCCATCATTCCTTCTGAAACCCATCATGTGGGGTATCAAATGAATCGTTTTGGTAAGGAGAACCTATATTTGATGTTTTAAAAAACATTTCGACGCATCTTAACAAAAACAGTTGTGACTTCTTTCTTAAATGTAGTAAATAAAGTCGTAGGGGTTCACTGCATATTATACTTCAAAGCAGATACTAAGTTTTTCAAAGTCGAGCCATCTAAATTACAAAGTTTAGGATTACAAACCCAAAATGTATCGTCATTGTTCTTAGATTTTTCTTGAAGGCCTTCTGCACTTTCCCTATTGTGATCTTTATCCTCGGGATAAGGTTCCTGTGTTTTACAGTGTAATAGTTTAGTTAAGAGAGCAATCGATTTGTCCTCTAGAGTAATGTTATCTGGAAGAGCTTCTAACTTTTCTAGTCTAGTGATTAGATGTCTGTAGGTTGATTATTGGTATCAAATATCAAGCAGTAAGGAGAACTTTATGCAGAATCCAAAGACCCTGGTTTTATATGAAGTACAAAAGCCAGTAGGTATGCGGTAACTAAATTCTATTTAATACTTAGAAAAAAGTAATGAGATCCCCAAAAAAACATAAATGTGAAATAGAGGCAAAGTTCCTGCCCCCACAAAGAAACACTCCCTTCCTCAAAAATATCTCCTCCTAAAATCCCCCAAAAACGCCTTACCATTCTACACTCCAAAAAAGTAGTATGAGTTGGTGTATTAATTCAACCAAAAATATTTGCCAATACAAGAGTTGATACAAGAAAGAAATGTCCAAGTTCATTACTTGGAAGACCTCATAGTTACTTACTAAGAACAGTAAAGACACTTCAACTGACCTTTAAAAACAACAATAAAAATACTTATATCCAGTTACTAAAATATCACTTTCCTCAACCATGTATATTCTTAAACTTGGCAATGTTTAGTTTTCCTCTAAAGATAATTTCGGCACAAAAAAAAATGTCCAAGTTTAAGAATATACCTGGTTGAGGAAAGTGATATTTTAGTAACTGGATATAAGTATTTTTATTGTTGTTTTTAAAGGTCATTTGAAGTGTCTTTACTGTTCTTAGTAAGTAGCTATGTGGGCTTCAAAGTAATGAACTTGGACATTTCTTTCTTGTATCATCTCTTGTATTGGCAAATATTTTTGGTTGAATTAATACACCAACTCATACTACTTTTTTGGAGTGTAGAATGGTAAGGCGTTTTTGGGGGGGGGGTTGAGGAGGAGATATTTTTGAGGAAGGGAGTGTTTTTTTGTGGGGGCAGGAACTTGGCCTCTATTTCACATTTATGTTTTTTTGGCGATAAATTTTACATAAAAACTTTCGCGATTACGTATAACCATATCTATGTATATATATATATGTATATATATATATGTATATATATATATATATATATATATATAGAGAGAGAGAAAGAGAGAGAGAGAGAGAGAGAGAGAGAGTTATATAGTTCCAAGTTTGGTCAAAATCGGTCAAAAGGTGTGGATTTGTATAAGGAACAAACACACAAACAGATAAACAGACAGACTCGTGGTTTATATATATATATATATATATATATATATATATATATATATATATATATATATGTATGAATATGTATATGTATATATATAAATCACGAGTCTGTCTGTTTATCTGTTTGTGTGTTTGGTCCTTATAAAAATCCACACCTTTTGAGCGATTTTGACCAAACTTGGAACTCTGTTAGGTCTTGATACGACGAGAGTCATAGGCTAGGTCATAAACGTCTACGAGCTGTCTGACTATATGTTTGTTCCTCATAGAAATCCACTCAGTTCGACTGATTTGAATCAAATTTGGCACACATGTAGGTCCTGATTCGGGGAGAGTCATGGGATAGGTCAAAATCGTCTAGGGCTCACAGTTCGGAGGTTACTGGTTGGAAACTATGAACCCAAGTAGTTACAGATTTGCGTTATTAGATTTTAATATTACTTGTTTGGTTTCTAATTTATTTTTGCTATTGTAGATGCAGAAAGTAGGTGTAGTATGGCATGCCGGGTAACAGCTAGTTGTACATAAAAACTGTTTTTTCTTAAAAATGTATTGTTTTTACAAAGTTGTTTTTATTTTTTCTAGCTGTTTGTTAGATGTGTATAATTAGATGTGTATAGAAAGTTAGATTGATAGATAGATTTAGGTATAGATATGCAAATTTTGCCGGGGGTAATTTTTACGAGCTACGTTGGATACATGAGGATTTGTAGAAAAACTCCGCAGGAAAGTCCTAAAAAAATATCAATTTTATGAATGCCTTTATAAAAATAAGAACAAATGGAGGCTAATAGACTTCTTAAGTCCAATCTGTAAGTTGGTGAAGAGATTGGCTTGCTGATATCTAAGTTAGTCAAGCGGAAATGACGATAGGGAAAAACCCATTGCACACGAACATCCTATTATTTTAGGATACGTGATTCGAGTCACAGTATTTTATTAACTGATGAAATGTGTCATACATTTTTCTTTATATAATATGTTTAAATTCTACTCATCTCGTCCGATTTACAATCACATAATGTTTGCATGTATTTTTTTTTTTTTTTTTTTTTTTTTTTTTTTTTTTTTTTTTTTTTTTTATTTTTTTTTACGGCGGTCTTCATCTACAAGATACCCGGACGCCTGGTTAACACATTAGTGGATATAAGTTTCGTTTCTCCTCTTCTTATATAGTTTTGCCATATCAAAAGATTGGATGAGTTCGTTAACCAGGAAGGAAATTTTGTTACAAAATGATATTGTAACGAAACTCTACTAAAGAGGAAGATGTGTTGAAAAAAAAAAAAGGAAATCGGTCCATTGGAAATGGATATTTAGCACGAAATAAAATTATTAATTTGTCCCGTTTTCATTTTACTTCCTTGCATCGAAACTCTGTAGAAATCATGTCAAATTAATGATGTAAGAAAAAAAAAGAAGCAAAATCGGTTCATGAGACTTATTTTGGATTGCCGGTTCTCCAGAACTAAATTAAATAAGAAGTTAATTATTCAGTTGATTACAAATATAAAAAGTCTGAACTATTTATATTTACTTTGGTCTTATATCAATTATTTTAGGCCCATTCTCATGTGTGTGGCATAAACCAACCAAGTTTCTGAGAAATTGGTTTGTTATGAAGCTTCTGCGTGACGGAGTTAAATTAAATGAAGTTGTATCGTCTAATTGTCTCAAATTTTCAATGCATTACTATTTTGTCGGGAGGATGTCATTAATGTTTCTAGTCGAAATCGCAAAAACTCGTTCATCTTCACATGAGTTCCATTTAATACTTATTCCTTGTAAAAACCTTCGAACTGCCTGGTTTTGGAAACCGTTGAATTAGAACATTTAATATTCTGTCTTTAATTTAACGAAACCAAAACTTAAACCGCCGTTTTCTCAGTTGAGGTGGATTGCAAATAATCACTTTTCGCTAAAAGTTTCGTTCGGTTGGCTACCGCTTCCGGGTCATCGAAGTATCTTACATTTTAATTTGGATCACAAGCAAACATTTTTAATGAATTTTCAATTGAATCAGTCGTCTTAGAGTACCTACTCGAACATGGTTGAAGATATTACCTTAAACGTGGTCTCATTAAAATCTGCACTTCAATTTTCCTCTAAAATGTCTACCTTGATACTGCGATTGTGAAACAAACAACAACGCTTATCATTTGAAATAAAGTATTTTTTGGGCCAATTTTCATAACTAGAATTTCACATCCATTTGAAAGTTCGATTATTCATTCATCTTTCGAATGATGGTAGAATGAAAATAGAACGGAACGAAGACTGATAAGGTTTGAAGTACGTGGAGGGCATAACGTGCATCCAGAAGTCCTAAGCAGATCTCCACGTCATTGGGAGTAACCTTGTGACGTCAGAGGAAGGTGACACATCCACTGTATCCCAATGAAACACTATCTTCTTGCGCCATAATACACTCAAAGGTCGGCTCGTTTATCCCACTAGGCTGCCGTCATAAGCTCATTCATTGAATAGATCTTATCTTTTTTCATCTACATATATGATCGCTAAAAATCTTCGGTTCCACTATGGGCGTTTAGTAATGGTGGCAACCTATGAAGAACCCTGCGCTAATTGCCTAGATGCAGGTGCGCTGTGTACACGCACACGCACACGCAAGCACACAATCACACTTGCATAGGTTTACGTGCGAAACGTTGGAATAAAAACTCATTTTTTTTTTTTTTAAGAATTTAATATTATTAACAATTATGACCTATCTAAACTATGCCCATAGATTTTAGTTTAAGCATCGCAGAACAGTCAGTACTGCATTATAGTCAATTGTAATGGAAATAATGTATTCTAGAAACCGACAAAATCGGCAACTGTAACTCCCAATTAAAATGATCCCTTGTGGCAGTAATTCTACTAGGCATGGAACTATTAATGGACATGAAAAGTTTTCGGATCTTCTAAAATATCTCAAAAGAATTTGGGAAGTCGTGGTAATTGGAAGGTGACCATTCGAAAGTTTACTAAATTCTCTAAAAAAAAAGGTGGCTTTTGTTTTTATGAATTTTTAAGTGGTCGTTGTTTTTATGAATTGAATTTCACAGTAAAATGAGCATTTTAGTAAAACTGGGTAAGAAAATGTGAAACATCAATCAGTTTCCGGTTGCGGTGCTTAAAATCTTATATTACTTCTCTTTAAGATTTTATTTATTTTTTTCACGAAAGGTCAAAACCTACCAATAACTGTTCCTTTACGAATGGCACTAGTGATATGAACGGAACCGCGTTAATATGACGCGCAGTTCCTGCAAGTCGGACTTTTTTGTAATATTTTTATTTATTTTTTATTTGGTATTTTTGTTATTTAAATTTATTTTCAGTTTTTCCCAAGTTATATTTATTTTATATTCTATAATAATCTATTCATTAATATTACCATTTTGTTTAAAGCTAACGTTTTCATATAGGCTAAATAATTTTCTTATCGCCTCCGTAGCGGTCCAGCAATAAATAAATAAATAGTTAAAAGTAAATCCGCTCCTTCTACTATTACATGTTGCATTCAAACACTACTTGATAAATTAGTTGTTGACTGTTGCGGTTGGTTCGGTCGATATCCATTCGGGCGGTGGTTAGGGAGAACTTGTCTTGAATCGTGAAGGTTAATTTTCATTTTGACAAGGTACAACTATTAACTATAATAAACTTAGTATTGTTCTTGAGCTTGACTTGTTTTCATATGTTTCTCTGGAATCATTTAAACGAAATAAGGCCCATGTTTTAGTCGAGGATACAAACAAACAAGTAATTTACATTTAATATCATTTCGGTAAGTCATGTCATATCAATTCATAATTCAAATTATTTTGTTTCAGGTAAGAAAAAACATTTCTGGGATTTTCACTTCATGGGAAGGGTGGTAGGGTGAGTTGAAGTTAGTATTATTCTTAAATAAAGAATACGAAGTATTTAGAACAATTTATTTAATTCTATTATTTATTTATTAATTGTGTGCTCCTTATTAATTAATTTAATTGTGAGCTCCGCAACAGTGGCGATGAACTCATTGGGACGACAGAAGAAAGACCCATTAAATATTAGTCAGTTTGTTGAATAAAATAAAAGAAGAAAAACAAGATCGTTATATTAAATAAAACAAAAATAAAATATTACATATAGTTATACCTTAGAATAAGTGTACTGCTTTTAAGTGTGTAAGGAGAATATATTTCATTTCATTATATACAATCAATTCGTTGCTGAGAATAGAAAAATATAAGAAAAATTCCTCAATATATTTTACAAACGCTTTTTTTCATAAAAATTATAAAGAAAACTCATAGAAATTGTATTGACGCAGGAAAAGGCGTCAGTAGAAAGCAAACATACTCAGAAACATTGTGACAACAAGTGATTTCAGACAGCTTGCTTTCAGTTTAGCAATTTTGTTTTGCTTCTTGGCTATTCCGAATTTCCCATGTCACGAGGCGCATTGATTTAGACCGTGTATTTCTAGTTAGATTGTTTTTAGAACAAAAAGCCTTCTTTTTATAAACAGATCATCCTTATTTTCTGCATGGTAAAACCAGGAAAAGCTCTTGAAGGATAGTGGAACTTGTGTTTCCTTTTTAAGTTATAGATTTTTGCTTTATATAAAATAGAGGAATTTCATAGGTGTCTTGGGTATTAGTACGTTGCGCAACAATGGCATGTAAGCTACTGTATGATCTAAAACTGTTATTAAAATATATATTACAATATTAATGTATTAGATAAAATTTATCTTTATAAACTGTTATTCATATAGCATAGTATTATAGGACTTTAAAAGACAATATATTCTGAAAACATGATATAATGGGATGAATTGAGCAAGCAAGTGACTTCATTTTTACCATAATTTGTCGGAAGAGCGTTTCTCAGATTATGGCAGGATAACGTACGGTCAACAATGGTGCGCTTTTATCTACAGATTTAATAAAATTCTAACGGATCTGATTGAACGAGTTCGTAAACCATCAAAATTGGTCCATCTGGAGGGGGGGGGGGGGTTACTCTGGACCCAAAGTAGTTATTTGCCCATAACAGGTGCAATTATTGTTGTATTGCAACGAAACTCGGTATTCGTTTTGGAAATATTAATAGAAAAATATGTTCTAAAAATAAACTAAATCGGTTCATTAGGAGGGGGGGGGGGGTTACTCTGGACCCAAATTACCAACTTGCCATTAACAGCAGTTATCTAACTATACATATAATAAAATTCTAACGGATCGCTGTCTGTACTTGGAAGATATATGAGGGAAAATACTATAGGGGCCTTATCAACGCAATATTATTATTATTATTTTTTTGTAACGCCGCATCGACTCTGCCAATAGCGCTGATTCAACGCAATAGTACCCAAAACAATGATTTTTAGAATTTTTGATTATTTGTCTGTTTATATGTTTGTCCACCGACGGTGTTTATAATCCAAAATAAACCAAAAGATATATTCAAAAAATGCTGCCCTAAGTCCGTATACACGCGGATGAAGGTGGGGGCACAGCTAGTAAATAACAAAAAACGAAGGTGACCACCTGCCCAATCATGCAGAGGGGGGGGGGGCTGGTAAGGCGAATGCCTAAATTGCAGGCGAGGCACAGATGGTAAAGACGTTAGCTAGTCGATGTACATTACAAAACATCATTGCTATGCTTTGTACAGGAACGATAAATCTCCGTGGTTGGTATTCAAACGATAAATGCACAATTTTTACAACATGAAACTAGTATTGCTCCTCAGACGTTGAGAAAACATTTGATTTATATGATGCTGCTCGGATATATCTAATGGGCTGCTAATACTCAACATAACATGAGTTCAAGAACTACGTCGAATAATAAATAAAATTACAAAAAAATGAAAGAATCACCTTACGGCCGTCATTGGGTATAATAACAATAAGGTTTACCTCACCCTCTTGGGACAAAAGCGTGTCTCTTCAGGGAGGACAGGACTCCTTACGACAGCATTATAACATAAATCAATATTGTATATTCATTTGAAAAGTTATATTGATTTATTTACTCGGTGAGCTCCACATCAAGGGTGATCTGCTCAAAAGAATAAAAAAAAATAATAATAAAAAAAAATAAATAAGTAAAAAGAAATATAATAAAGTATTAGTTTATAAATTAATTGTTCATGACCTGAAAATTCCGCTGATAGATGATATTGAACTTTAATTATAATATTAATCGATCTAATAATATAATGTCCAATCGTAAAAAAAGAAAAATGAATACAATTTTGAAAATAAACTAAATCGGTTGTTTAGAATTTGGAGTTTACTCTGTATTATGTTCCAAACGAATGAAGTAGCTAAACCGGCTCGGGCATTGGTTTTTACTTCTACCAGTAGGTGGGGTTTCTGCCGTTCATTAAAAATAACAAGAGCAAAACTATTCATGTTTCCTTTGCATATAGGTTATTTTAGGCAAATTATTCAGGAATGTCATGTACTCTACCCATCTTCTGAGAAATCTGCTTAGTTAAGCAGGTTTGCGTGACGGACTTTTTTATTTCTGGACATTACAGCATATTCCGCCCCATCTATGAGAGTTCATAATATGTCATCGTGTATAATATCATGTGTTATGTATATTATGCATATATATATATATATATATATATATATATATATATATATATATATATACACACATAATATATATTCTTCTCTGGATGTATAGTCGCACAGAAGACTATAAATAATGCCTTGGTAATCTATGCCTATGCTGCTTTGTTATTGGTTTGATAAGATTATCAGTGAAGAGGCCTGTTTTATCTACGCTAATGCATTTGGTCGGGCCTCTATGTACCTCGATATTTCCCCTCCTGGTAATGTCGTTATTTAGAACAGGTAACTTTGTTATTCTGTCAATATCACAAGGGGAGAGAACTTTGTCCTGCGTCCTTTTTACTCGGCTATTTCTGGAATAAATTGGTTATTTGTGTCCAGTTTTAGGGTTTGTTAATAAATTTGAACATGAAACTGAGATTTCATGATATTAATAATAATTCAATTTATTTATATGTGAACTCAGTTCTTAGAAATATGAATTCGACTTCAATTTATTATTATTTTTGATTTTTTCAGAATCTAAATAATTTCTTTAAATAAATAAAGTGATGTAATACAAAGGACGACAGCTTCACCGAACCTAATATTTATTTATTCATTGTATTTACGAGCCCGCAAAGTAGCGACTTGCTCGTTATATTGTTACATTTTATTATAGGCTCATTGGCCTATACAAATTCTAATATCTAATGAAAATATTCTTAAGAATACTATAAGATTAACTTACAATACCACATGATATTAATTACAATTTGGATATATACCACATAATATGCTACTAATACTATTAACTTATAATATTAATAATTAAATATTAATACTAATACTAATAATACTACTACAATTATTTTAGCTTAAACATACTTATATTTCACATTGAGGTTTAATATATGTTCTTTATGTGAGCACTTTTAGTTCATCTGGCTGATAGTGGTTCATGATACCTTGCAATGATAATGAATAAATGTATTCAATAATAATTCATCTTTATATTTTATTAAAAATGTTTTTGGTTTTTAAATGTTGAATAATGGTGCCTATATGTGGGCTACCTTCAGTTAATATCTCTCGCATGTCGTGTGGTAAGTCTAAGTAGTCCCTGTTCTCTGCAGTCTGTCAGTATGTGTTTTACTGTCAGTCTCACATTACAGATTCTGCAGAGTGGTTCGTCTTGTCGAGTCTTTAGATGAGAATGAGTCAAGTGTGAATGGCCTATTCTGAGCCTGGTAACTACAACTTCTTCTCTTCTTGTGTATCGATTTCTTGACGGCCAGGCACCTACGCACTCTTTTATCTCACGTAATTTATTGTCTGTAGTGTACGTCCATGTATTTTGCCATTTGTTTATAATATGTGTTGTAATCTGCAGGAAAGTGTCTTGTAACGTCATTCGGTCTTCGTCAGTTCCTAACCTTTTTGCTGCAATTTTTGCTTCTTTGTCGGCGTCAGTGTTTCCTGGGAAGTTTGTGTGTCCAGGTAGCCACACCATTTCAATGTGTACATTATGACTTTGTAGTCGGTGTACTTGTTCAAAAATTTGTGTGATTATTGGATGTGTTTCATACATGTTACTTAGGGAGAGCAAAGAACTTAGTGAATCCGAAAAAATTAGGATCTTTTGTTTTGGAAGGATGATTACATTTTGAAGAGCTAGTAAAATGGCATGTAATTCGGCAGTAAAAATGCTAGAGTTATCAGCAATTCTTAATTGAAAAGAGTTTGAGTGAATAATTGCTGCTGATCCAGTGCCTTCTAGTGTTTTTGACCCATCCGTGAAAATAAGGAGAGCATCTGGATTTGAAGATGTTAATTTATTATATTCATTTTGGTAAAAATGGACAGAGATAGGGTCATCTTTCTTAAATTTTGATAATTTAGTGTTTATTTCTAAGTTCTTAACCCTCCATGGTGGAAATGTAAGTTGTTGGAGTGTGTAGGTTTGTGATAATAAACCGGTGTTTTGTGTGTTTTCTTGTATTCTTATGTTTAATGGTTCTTGCGCGTCTTCGATTGTAAGTGTTTTGATATTGGTTTTCGATGAGTGACAGCATTTATTGTGTAGGTATCTGATTTTAGCAAAGTATTTTAAGCATAATATCTGTGAGAAAGGCAATTGCTTAATGGTTGTAGAAGTTTATTGCTTTGTACATAAGAAAGAAGTGGACTGAAGTAGTTTTGTAACACAGATGTAAAAATAATAATTAAAAACATATTGAAATAATTAGGCTGCATTAATATTCCAAATTAAGGTTATGACATCTTCTTCCCCCGCCGATGAGTGCTTCTGCCGTATGTTTGCCGATTGAAGCTGGTCCGCATGCTTCTTTTTAATTCTTCCTTCGTAAGAGTATGGAGCAGGTTTGTTCAATTTTTTCCTTTTGTAACCCCTTTTCCTTGTGTGTTCTAACACCAAAATCTCGATATTTAGACTTCCGGTCCTGATGCAGCTTGTCAATGTTCCGGGATAAATCAGGTTTTAGTAAATCAAAAGAAGTTCTGAGTCTTCTACTATGAAGAACTTCTCTTGGTGTCCTACCGGTTGTTTGTTCAGAAGAATATCGGTAATTATAACGTAATTGCTGCGGTCGAGTTTCCTGGAGATTTGTCCTGGGTAACAGTACGTCGTCTGACCGTAGGTTCAATAAATCTCTCCTTTTTGGATGGTCTGCGTGATCCACGTTTGAAACGTCTGTTGAAAACAAAGTACATAAAGTGGCTCCTGGTGGTAATGGGAGACGAAAAGAAAGAACCCAATCCAGCCCAAATAATGGAACATCTTCGCCTTTTATAATATAGACGGGTAGCATTTTAATTCGATCAAAAGCTGTAACCTGTAGTTTTGTTGCTCCTAATACCGTAACTGTATGCCCAGAGTGTGCTGTCAGGTCGTTCGCTGGCTTTAACTCAGGTGAACCTAAAGCTTTCCAAATAGATTCACTAATAATTGAGTGACATGCTTCAGGGTCGTAAAGCATTTTAACAACTTTCTTATTTAACTTCACCTTAAGCATAACCTTAGACGCCTTAGGGATATTTTCTTTCAGAGAGTGAATATTTGATTCGAAAGATTGTGAACTGATGCTTTGTTCGTCAGAAGAACTGGAGTTAGATTTCGAACGAGCACTCAACCGTGGAGATAACTTCGACACCGCTCCTCGTTCAATGATAGCATTTCCTGAAACTAAGCAAGCTTTTGCGAAATGATTAGGCCTTTGGCATGCCCTACATGTCGTTTTTCGGGCAGGACAGTCTCTGAATGCTGATGCAATTTGTTTCCACATCTGAAACAGTGGACTCCCTTTTTTAATTTAAGCACTCTTGTACTGTGTTTGTTATATGTTACTTTGTTAACTTGATTTTTCTGCCCTAAGCTAAAAGCTTGTAAATGTTTTTGGTGGATGTCAACATTTTCTAAAAGCATTGCGGTTTTCTGGACTTCCGCGAAAACCGCCGTTGCAGTAGAATGTAATCGTATCAATTCCCGCTGCCAAAACTCATTATTAATGCCAATAATGAGCTGGTCCCTCATGTGCTCGTCCAGAGTACTGTGAAATTCACAAGAAGAAGATAAGCTTCTTAAATCGTCAATGAAATGTTGTACCGTCTCTCCCTCATGCCTATACCTGTGAGCAAATTTTATACGCGCAGTAAGAGGGTTGTAAAATTTATAAAAACGTTGTTTTAGGGCATCAATAATACTATCCAGACATTGTTCACTTACATCTTCTGGATAAAAATGGTCTACTAATATCTTGAATGGCTCTGAACCCTTATGAGATAGCAAAATATCTCTTTGTAAGCTGTCATCTGTAATCCCCGATGTTCTCACAGAGATCTTAAAGCGTTGGAGCCAGTATTTCAGTTCTTCACCTTCAGATCCATTAAATGTGTCGAGCTTAGGGTAATTATGATTCATAGATCTTACCGTAGCCTCCTGTATTAGTCCCTGAGAAGATCGCAAGACTGAGTGACAATCGATGTTTCTGTGCGTTTCTTTTCTCCTAGGCATTGCTTTGTGTATGTTTAAAACTTTGTCCTCGTCCAATGTGAGAAAGGCAATTGCTTAATGGTTGTAGAAGTTTATTGCTTTGTACATAAGAAAGAAGTGGGCTGAAGTAGTTTTGTAACACAGATGTAAAAATAATAATTAAAAACATATTGAAATAATTAGGCTGCATTAATATTTCAAATTCAGGTTATGACAATATCTGGTGCCTGTGTTGCAATGGTGCCTCGCCTGCCTCAACATAGAGGCTGTTGCATGGACTGGATTTAAATGCGCCTGTAGCTAGTCGGATTCCTGTGTATTGAGTCCAACATTTTGAGGGCGCTCGCACTGGCAGATGAATTGCTATACAGCCGTAGTCCAGAAGTGACCTGGTATAAGCTCTGTACACTGTAAGCATAGACCATCTGTCAGCACCCCATTTCGTATTAGTCAAAATCTTTAGTATGTTCAAGGATTTCTTGCACTTAATAGAGAGTTCTTTCAAATGGGGAAGCTATGTTAGTTTTGAGTCAAATATTAGCCCAAGAAATTTAATTGTGTCTGTTACCGGTAAAATAGAGTTTTTCAACTGGATGTTAGGGATCCTCATTCTTCTCTTTTTTGTGAATAAAATACACTTCGATTTTTCTTCGGAGAATTTGAAACCTAAGCCTCCACAGAATAAACATTTTCTATCTAAAAAGAAATAATAAGTACAAAATTGTTTTGGCGGTTCTATATAAATTAATTTATACATAGGTTACTAGAAGCTTGTTGAAATTGTAGGTTACTAGAAACTTGTTAACAGATGAGTAATTGAGTTTAAAACATTCCTAAACGCTTTATATTTACCCAAACTGAGATGTACAAATTTTGTTACATGTGAAGTTGAGGAAATATTAGTAAAGAAAAAAATTATCAACATGGATTAGTAGTTTTCAGATTTTCTTGTTTGTTTGTTTACTGCCCATCTACGTTAGCTCTGGGTTCTCTATAGATTGCCACTATTCCTAAACAACCATGGTGCAATAGGCCCAGAAATGACAAAAACTTAGCCTGTTGTAGGCGGGACTCGAATTCGCATCTCCCGCAGGAGAATCCAAGGCCAGTGGACCTCGGGGGACAAAGGGGGTATTTTCCTAAATACCTCGAAAACATTTGGAATCCGCATTAAGTGAACGGGTACCATCAGAAAGTTTATTAACAGTCCAGGCACCGAATGCTTAAAAACAGCTATGGATGGAAATTTTTGGAACGTTTTTGACTTCGTAATTTTGTTTGGGCTGGATAGAAGGTGAACATATCAAAAGTACTCGCCTGTAGCCTTTGTGCCGGGGGGAGGGGGGTTTTGAAGGTCCCATTTTTCGGGTTTTCACTTATATCTCGGACACCCTGCGTCCTAGCGACATAACTATTCTAGAACAAATGAAAGCTGATTAAATATGTTACAAGTTCTATTCAATAAAGTTTTTCGAGATATCATTAGTTTTCGAAATATTCGCTCTTAAATGTCTGTAATTTTGGGAAAAAAAATTTTGTTCCAAAAATTTCCATCAATAACTGTTCGTTGCCTGGACTGTAAATACCCTATAAAAATATCCTCATGCGTTTTTCGATAGGTCGCATGGGTGTATATAAGATCTTTTTAAAAATATTTTATTTTAGTTATAATAGCGTTTTAGGGGGGTAAATGGGCGGGCTAAAGGGTTGCTGGAGCGGACGTGCGGATACGGGAGCCGTCCGACTTCTTTTGGGAGCTCTGCTAAGCTATAGTGCCCTATTCCACTGCTTAGCATCTCCTAGTATACCTGATTCCCGTCAACGCCTACTGCTTTTCCTCCCCGTGGTACCCCCTGGGCAACGTTCTTTTGGTGAACCCATAAGGACGGCGAAAAGCAGAGGCGGGGATCCACGATGAGGCAGGGACACCTCCCCTGCTGAGTGGATCCTCTCCTTCGGGAGGAACTGTGCCGGTCTGCCGGCCTAGGTGGCAGCCCCACCAGCAGACTCGGTGGCAAAGATTAGGGGTCTGAGTCACCTAAAACATCTATCCTACAAGTAATACAAAGGAAATTGCCGGATTGCCCCTAATGACCAACTCAGTGGGTGAGCAGGACCCACTGAGCGACCTTCGCATGGACTATGATCTCCCAAAGTCTCACGAATCTCCAACCCAAGCGACCTCCACCGAGGTCACTCAGGGAACTAATACTGAACACCCTGGTTCTAAACACGTCTATAGTGTTAAGAATCAGGACCAGAACTTTGAAAATAATAGAACAGCCGCTTCGATTTCGCAGTATACTTTGGCACCTTATACAGTGCCGAAGTCTCCTGAGAAAAAGCGAGTAAAAAGAGGAAAGAAAAGGCCTTTGGATGAAATACCCAGTGCTGTCCAAAAGTTCTCTAGGTTTATGGTTGTGAGCAGAACCGAGGATCAATCCTTTGTCAGGGTTTCCCCGTTTCTGATCAATAAACTTATAGTCCAGGAGTTCGGAAATGTCAATGGATTAAGTAAAATGGCAAACGGATCTTTGCTAATTGAGGCAGCTTCAAAGGTCCAAGCTGAGAAACTATTAAAGGCGACATCTCTTGGTACGTTTGGTGTAAAAGTGGAATTACATAAAACACTAAACACATCAAGGGGTGTAATAACTTGCTTTGACCTTGAAAACTCCAACGACGACGAAATATTGGAAGGGTTGAAGGAACAGGGCGTTGTTGCCGTCCGCAGGTTTTTTCGCAAGAGGAGACCTGCGAATGGCACTGACGAGACATTAGAATTTACAGGTAGCGTTATGCTAACATTTGACAGACCAGAGATACCTTCCAGCATCCAGGCGGCATTTTACAAACTCAGAGTGAGGCCTTACGTCCCCGCCCCATTGAGGTGCTTCAAATGCCAAAAGTTCGGACACTCGGCTATAAGGTGTAAATCAGAGCGCGAGGTCTGTGTTTGTGGGTATCCATCTCACATCCCGGACCCTTGCCCTACACCTCCTAAGTGTCCAAACTGTGACGGTCCTCATACTGCGCGCTCCAGAGACTGCATGGAATACAAAATTGAGAAAGAAATTCAAAAAATGCGCACAGAAATCAAAGATTTAACCTTCAGACAAGCTAGAGTACTCGTTAATAGTACATCTTACGCTTCGAGAGGAACTTATTCTGATGCAGCAAAAAATTTAACGACCACCAGACGTGAAAAGACGAATTTATCTACCAATCCTATCCCCCTTCCTTCCACATCAACCAAAACCTCTCCCCTTCCTTTCCCCCCTCCAAACCAAACTCCCATTCCCCCTCCTAACCCAACCCACATTTCCCCTCCTAACCCAACCCCCATTCCCCCTCCTAACCCAACCCCCATTCCCCCTCCTAACCCAACCCCCATTCCCCCTCTTATCCCCGTGTCTATCTCTCCCTCTCTACCGTCTGCTTCGGCGGACGAAAGTTCTAAAAAGGGGAAAATTAAATCCCCAATATCATTTAATTTTCGCAAGCCACTGCCTCCTGCGTCGGTCTCTGAGACTGATGGTCTAGACGACCCGACGGATGAAGCAGGGCCTTTTACAAAGACAAAGGAAAGACGACGCAAAGGTCGCCCAAAAGGCAAGAACGATCAGCCCACCAAACGATGTGTTGAGTCGGAATAATGATGGATTATATGTTATTTCACAATGTCACAATCTAACAAATTCCTGCAATGGAATATTCGGGGTTTTTCAGAACACTGCGACGAGCTTCGGTATCTAATCCACACACATAGCCCATTGGCGGTGGCTCTTCAGGAAACCAAGTTTCCGGAGGGAGCTCCAAGGCCACTGGCTGGCTACAGGTGTGAACATAAGGAGGCTAGAGTGTTGCCAGGTGGTCGGAGTCACGGTGGTGTGGCCCTGTACACCATGAATAATCTTGGAGCAACGTCGATCAATTTAACCACGCCACTACAAGCGGTCGCAGTGCGTCTGAAAACCCCCTTAACTGTGAGCATCTGTTCATTGTACCTCCCAGACGGCAGGGGATACTCCATAGCGGAAGTAAAAGATTTGATAGGACAATTACCACCTCCGATAATAGTATTTGGTGACCTTAATACGCACCATGTTTCTTGGGGCTCAAGAAGATCCACTCCTCAGGGGCATCTTCTTTATGATGCGCTTGACGAGATGGGGCTCTTGGTCCTCAACGATGGAGCGCCTACTCACTTTACTGAATCGTCTGGAAATTTCGATGCAATAGACCTAACTATAATCAGCCCAACATTAATAACGTACTTCGAATGGACTGTTCTGAGCGACCTTCATAGATCGGATCATTTTCCAATAGTAGTAAACTGTCCTGGTAGGCTCAATGAATATAAAGGCCCAATTAAGTGGAATACTAAACTTGCTAGATGGGATAAATTTCAAGATTCACTTGTTTTACCTGAACTGGCAGACTCGCCTGAAGAATCATTAGATAAGTTCACAAATGCAATGATAGATGCAGCAAGAACCTCTATCCCATGCACTTCTGGTCGCACAAAGAGAACTCCGGTTCCCTGGTGGGACGAGGAATGCAGGGAAGCTAATAAAATCAAAAAGAAAGCTTTCAATCGATTCAAACGATATCCTAGCGAAACAAATTTAATCGCATTCAAGAAAGCTAGAGCTGTCGAAAGAAGGTTGAAACTAAAAAAGAAAAAAGAATCATGGAGCAATTATGTAAGTACCATGACAAGAAGTACCCCCACATCCGAAGTATGGAGGAAAATCAAAGCTATCAGCGGAAGAAGCATAAAACCTCAAATTCCGATTCTCTTTCATAATGAACAACATATTGGCGACCCAAAAGGAGTTTCTACGATCTTTGGGAAGTACTTCAGCTCTGTATTCAGCTCGTTGGAATACCCGGCTGAATTCCTTGAAAGAAAAGCCATTAAAGAGAGCACACCTCTAGACTTCGGATCAGAGGAGGACACATGTGCCTATAATACAGATTTCGAATTAGAAGAGTTTCATAGGGCACTCCGAGCAGTATCTCGGAGATCATCACCGGGCTGTGACGGGGTGCCTTATGAAATGATATTGAACTTACCGGAAGCAGGACAAAGGAGGTTGCTTGAACTATATAACCAAGTGTGGGCCACAAAAAAATATCCGACTCAATGGAAGGAAGCCGTCATTATTCCTATTCTAAAAACAGGTAAAAACCCACAAGACCCAGGAAGCTATAGACCAATATCTCTTCTATGTTGTTTGGGAAAGCTCCTGGAGTCTATGGTAAACTTTCGTTTAATGCATGTCTTAGAAAAACGAGGGCTGATTAGCAGATATCAGGCTGGATTTCGGCAGAGGCACTCTACCCAAGACCAACTGGGGTATTTAGAACATACCATTCAGAATGCATTCTTATCCCGAGAACATGCTACGGCCATTTTTTTCGACATGAAGCAGGCTTACGACAGGGCATGGAGGTATGACATACTCCAACGATTTTACGAATGGGGCCTTCGAGGTAGACTACCCATGTTCCTTAAGAGCTTTTTAGAAGAGAGAACTTTCAGAGTTCGTATTAGTGATGCCCTGTCATCGTTATGCGTACAGGAAAATGGAGTCCCGCAGGGATCCGTCCTCAGCGTAACTCTGTTTCTTGTCGGAATAAATGGCATAGCTGACGGGATAGGGCCGGATGTCCACTGTTCTCTCTATGCCGATGATCTAGCATTGTTTGTAAGTCACCCGGCTGAAGACACTGAAGTTCGGAGCCTACAACAGGCTATCGACACTGTAAGCGCTGTTGCCAGTTCACGTGGGTTTACTTTCTCCCATGAAAAGACAGTGTCTGTCCACTTTTGCAGGCTTCGGAGGCCACATGATCCTCCACGATTGGAGATATGTGGTTCCCAGGTCTGCTTAAGGGATGAGCATAAATTTCTCGGTCTTATTATGGACACGAAACTAAGATGGAGGCCTCACATTAATTATACTATTCAGAGGTGTGAGGCATCTCTAAAAATACTTAAATCACTGTCTCGAATAAAGTGGGGAGCCGAAAAATCAGTTCTGCTACAGATATTTGATACTCTCTTGAGATCTAGACTGGAATACGGATGTGCAATCTATGGGTCTGCGCGTAGGTCGTGGCTCCGCCAATTAGACAGACTATACAATGCGGGGCTACGAGCTGCGATTGGTGCGTTCCGTACAAGCCCACTGGATTCCATATTCGTGGAAGCAGGACATCTACCTCCGGAGCATAGAAGGAACCTACTGATTCTCACATACACAGCTTCCCTAAGGTGCCAACCGAATCATTTTATGGCCGGTATTGTTGGCGACCAGTGCATATCAGACATGTATAGCAATCTGCGCTCAAGAACAAGACCATTGGCAGTAAGGGCTAATGAAGCTATCCGCTTCTACGGCAGTGCCTGGGGAAACCTCATGGAAATGCGACTTCCGGTCGTCTTCCCATGGGCTTTACCAGGCATTAATATCGACCTCACCTTAGGAAGTTATCATAAAGAAAACACGTCTAATGTAATATACAAAGCTGCTTTCCTTGAGAAAATTCAAAAATACGTAGAACACGTCATTATTTTTACAGATGGCTCGAAAACAGATTCAGGCACTGGATGTGGCGTCTATATTGACAATGAAAGGCAACTTTCAATTCCTTTAAACCCTGAAACTAGTGTCTTCCACGCAGAATTAACTGGAATTCGAAAGGCTCTTGAGCATTACGGAGATTTAGGTCCAAAGATATTAGTGTGCACTGATTCTTATAGCTCTCTGACCGCTCTTAAGGACAAATTTTCCACAAATTCCTTAATAGTAGGTATTTTTAATATCTTAAGTGATATGTTTACAAGAGGGGCGACCGTCACATTTTTATGGATTCCTGGTCACAGCAACATAGAAGGCAATGAAAAAGCAGACCAATTGGCGAGGCAGGGATCTTCCCTGACAGACGGTGATACCTTGCCACTACACATTAAAGATTTCAAAAGACAAATGACTAAACTTGTCTGGAATAAGTGGCAGGAAGAATATAATAATAAAGACTTATTTTTAAAGAATACTGAAACCTCCGTAATGCCCAATAGCCTTACCAGCGCTATGAAAAGGCAAGACGAGGTGGTGTTAACGCGTCTTAGAATCGGTCACACTCGACTGACGCACGGATACCACCTGGTCGGCCGGCGACGTCCACAATGTGAGCAATGTGGCCGCCTCCTGGATGTTAATCACATCTTGTTGGAGTGCACCGCACTCCAGGAAGCCAGAAGGCGGCACTTGCTACCTGATAACTTAAGAGAACTGTTAAGTAGAAATGAAGCCTCAGTAAAAGTATTGATGGAGTATTTAGAAGACACGGGATTGTACAGCAAAATATAGCTTAAGCTCGCGATAACGTAATCCACTTCCTACAAAATTTTTTTTTTTTTTTTTTTTTTTTTTTTTTTTTTTTTTTATGTATGCATGTGAGTGTGTATGTATTTATTGTATGAATGTTCTATGAATGGATGAGTTACTGTAAATATGTAAATAGTCAACGATTTAGAGTTAGGTTTAACATTAAGTTTAGTTCCAATATATTTTAAAAAGGAACTAATAGTGTATATAGGCTAGGTTTAGCATTAGGAATAGTTCCAATATATTTTAAAATTGAAATAGTCTAGTATTCAGTTTAAGTAAGAATTGTTTCTTCATTTGTTAAAAAAGAAACAATAACAGATGGTGCTCATGGCCGCAGCAGTCGATGCACCCAAAAAGGAAAGAAAAAAAAAAAAAAATAGCGTTTTAGTTTCCGAAAACTGTTCCAAGTTCTACATTTTTAGTATTCCATGCCCCGGAAATGGTCCCAGCCCCACCCTCTGAACTTAGTTCCTATATACGCCCATGCTAGGTCGGAGAATCGATGGTGGGTCATTCCATATCAAGTGATCCAAAATAGAGGAAAAAATTTCCCTCACATTTTTTGATTTTTTTTTTAAAATTTGTTTCATCAATAGTACCTAGGGGTCTCCCGTGGTCTAGTGGCTAGCGCGCTAGATTCATAAGCAGGAGATGGTGGGTTCGATCCCCACCGGAGGCAGGAATTTTCTCATCTCAGGGCTCGCTGAGAAAATTCCTGGCTGCACCCTGGATGTCGGCACTAATGGCCAAGAATTATGTCGATGCGCCGTAAAAAAAAAAAAAAAAAAAAAAAAAAAAAAATCAATAGTACCTCATACGAAAATTAAAAATCCAAATTTTTAGAAATTTATCTTTATTAGTTTTCGAGTTATAAAACTTTAAGTTTTTTAAAAAAGCACATTTTTGGACAGACACTTGATCATAAAATTGACCATAACTCCCAAACAAATAGAGCTAGAGAGGTGTGGTAAAAAGCATTCGTTAGTGAATTAAATGCCGATTAATATGATATATATCAAGACTTATTTATAAAAATTAAAATTTTAAGTTAATTTTTAAAACTTTAAAATTGAAATTTCTCCTTATGCGTATGTTTAAAAATTTTCAAAAAAATTGCAATTCTTCTTTCACATATTATCTTAGTTTTGTGTAAATTTCAAGTTGGGATCTCAATGGGATCATATTTATTTTAAACTAGCTGACCCGGCGAACTTCGTAACGCCTAACAGTCGATTCATTAACTTTTTGTTTAATACTTATTCTGCTATTTGGGACACCCGGACAGCTAGTAAGATAAAGAAAAAATAAAAAAAAAACTTAATGAGTCGACAATTACATTATGTCAAAAAATAAAAATTATAAAACACTTAAAATTCTTTTAATAGTCACTAAAAAATCACAATCAAAATTACAATATCAGATTTCTTATTATGATACCTACTTATTATATTTCATTTTATCTTTACTTATTCTAAGTTTCATTTTTATTGTAGTACTTAATGGTACACTATATTTTTTGTTTCATTACCTGACGCGTAAATAAACAGAGCAGATGGTTTTCCAACACGGAAACAGGCAACATACAATTGACCATGCGAGAAACATGGGTTTTCTAGATTAATACCACAAACACTAGACTGCCCTGGGATTTGTTTATAGTCAAACTGAGTTCATAGGTCCAATAGCAACACAGCTGCAGGCACTGTAATGAATTCACAGCAGCTCGATTCAAACTTGCACCATTATTAGTCGAATGTCGCGCTTCGCGGGTCTGTCTTAACCAAGTTCTTTCACGTTCATTGCGATCTTCACGTTCCTGGGCAGTACGATTAGATTGATAATTAATTTGATGCGTTGCATTTCGGGTTCTTCTGCCTAAATTTGTCCGCCGCCTAGGAGGCATATTTAGTAAGTCACAAACACACAACACTTTAGTAATTTTATTGAAATGTGTGGCTTTTAGATTTACTAATATTATAGATTCACAGCAAAGAGATGTTTACATTTCAAGTGACATTTTACCACAGACAATTTACATTTTACCATAGTCAATTTGTTTTTGAGTAATGTTACCATCGTATAAATATTCACAAATATTGACATTAATATTTATACGACACTAATGTCACTCAGTTATTTTGCCTTCCCAGAACACCTCCACTAACACTTTATGGTATGGTATTAAAGTTCAAATTGACCTTTAAGTATTATTACGAATCTTTTGTATGGGAATATAGAAAAGTGGAGTCATTTTTACTTCGTTAATGCAAATATAAATTCATTTAAATTACATTATTAACATGTGATTCTAATGTCACCTAGTGATTACATGTTCTTATTTATTTACTTTTTTTTGCTTATACACAAATAACCAAATACGTTAACTGTTAAAAATATTGTAATTGAGAACATATGTTTTTATTTAAAAATGAATTTGCGTTAAGGAAGTGAAAAAGACCCTAAAAGTGTTGTTTTTAGACTTTTTAAGGCAATTTTTTTAGCACTTTCCTCCGAAGGAAAGTAGCTATTGAGGTTGCACTCATGACGGAATTTTTGAAAAATTTCTTCAAATCTTTATCGATCCTACCTAGTAGACACCGAAAATGACCCCCGTTAAAATTTATATATATATATATATATATATATATATATATATATATATATATATATATATATATATAAATTATGCGGCCAGAGTTTTTGTTTTTTCGTCACGAAACTTGGTATATAGCATTCAATTAGCAAACGATTGAACGAATTCGTTAACCACCAAAATCGGTCCACCGGAAGGGGGGTTTACCCCGAACCCAAAACACTAATTTGACCATGCCAGCCGTAATATTTGTTATATTTCAACGAAACTTGGTATTCGTAGTCGTAATCTGGAGAGAAAAGTGGGATGTAAAAATAAACTAAATCGGTTCATTAGAAGGGGAGGTTTGCTTCGGACCCACAATACCAATTGGCCACTACCAGCCGTGATTTTTGTTATATTTCGACAAAATTCGGTATTTGTAGTGGTAATCTACAGGTACAAATGTGTTGTAAAAATAAACTAAATCGGTTCATTTGGAGGGGGGTTTACTCCGGACCCAAATTACTAATATACTCATACCGGTCGTAATTTCTGCTGTCTTGTAACTAAACGGGGTATACGTCGTGGGTAACTCATGGGACAGAAGTGTTTTAAAAATGAGCTAAATCGGTCAATCGGAAAGGGGGGGTTTACTTTGTAATATATTTCAATAGAATAGCCCGCCAGACGTAGGTTAGCAAGGCCGCCGCAAGGAGCGCTATCTCCCACTAGAGGGACTATATCCTGTACCTGCGTCAGATCAAAAGACGAAAACATGAAGTTTTTTGTATTTATTAAGTAGTATAGAAGGTACCATGTGTAAACATAACTCTGGAATCAAATTAATAATTGAACAGTTACTCATTACAAAATTAAAAGAGAACTATTCATGTTTTTATTTTATTTATGTAGGATATTTTAAGCAAATTGTTCTGGAAACCAGTCTACACAACCCAAATTCTGAGGAACGTGCTTAGTTATGCAGCTCCTGCGTGACGGACTTTTTAATTTTTCTCTCCGTAAGAACCATCCTCGTACTTCAAGGAATATTATAAAAAAAGAATTAGCGAAATCGGTTCAGTTGTTCTCGAGATTTGCGCTTACCAACACATTTAGCGATTCATTTTTATATAATAGATATACCAATACGTTAACTGTTAAAAATATTATAATTGAGAACATATGTTTTTATTAAAAAATGAATTTGCGTTAAGGAAGTGGAAAAGACTCGAAAAGTGTTGTTTTTAGACTTTTTCAGGCAATTTTTTTAATTTTTCTCTCCGTAAGAACCATCCTCGTAGTAGGAATATTATAAAAAATAAATTAGCGAAATCGGTTCAGTTGTTCTCGAGATTTGCGCTTAACAACACATTTAGCGATTCATTTTTATATAATAGATAAAACTTAATCAAAGGCACCTTGGGATTTTGTTGGTACGTCAAAAAATTAAAATTTTTCAGAACATGAAATAAAATCCATCTAATATCGACGCAAGACGGAAAAATAAGAAAAAAAATCCTTTAGCATATATGTCGTTTTGGCATAGTGTCCGAGAAAAACGCAAAAAAACTAAAAGAAATTATGAAGAAGCCGACTATTAAAAGGCGTATATAAACATTTTTAAAAGTATATCTTTCAACCAAGCCCCCTCCACTCACCCTCTCACCCCAACCTCCTTTAATCCCCCCCCCCCCCACCCCACCCCAAAAATATAGACGATTTTGTCTGGAATAATGAAATGTTAGGTTCCCATTTTTTGACCCCTTGGCTTAAATCAGTGTCTTTACACGCATTCCTCTATAACAAACTGTTTTTGTTCTTGGGGGAAGTCCTTTTGGGACAGAGATTGGGAAGTCTGTTCCAAATCGACGGTTACCCAGCCCACTACAGGAGGACCGTCCGAAATTGGTTGGGTATTAACTATCCATGCCATTAAGGGATATATAATTTATTATTGATTTGAATGATTTTTTTTATGTATAAACATTAATTTAGAAAAATTTATTTAAAAGAGGTTTTTGTTTCAAATAAATGTATATGAACTTACTTATAAGGCTAAATTTATTTTAGAAGGATTTTCTTTTATTCTAAGTTATGTAGAAAGGTAGTAATAATCCTATGATAAATGCGTGTGTAAAACGCATTGGTTGGTACACTTTTTCTTTTCATTATCCTAGTCTTTTGTTTAACCAATTCGGCATTATAGTGTTAATTTATAAATAAAGATTGTATTTCCATTTCAGATTTGTAAATATCTTAGGAATTAGGTTTAGGATTATTGATATTATCGTTACTATATTATAGCAATTAACACTAGGAAACTAACACAATTAAAAGATCCAAATCTTGTAAGCATTAAAATAAAATAAAAACCTATCCATGGCGTTGGATAGGACGTGGTGGGCCGGTATCTTGGCCGGCTCGATCTTCAGACCTTACGCCCTTGGATTTCTTAGCATTGGGACACCTTAAAGATTTGGTCTACAGGGAGCCCATTGGCTCAAGGGAACACCTCATTCGTCGCATCAGATGGGCCTGGGAACAGATTACAGCAGAGCAATGTACAGGGGGTGGAAGATAAAACATATACTTTTAATGATTTCTATATAGGAATTATGAAAGAGTTACTTTTCTCAATTAAATTTTAGTTTTTTACGTTTTTCACGAAACGGAAGCAAAAACGAAATAAATGTTAAAGGACTTATTTCTTACTTTTTTCATCCTGCTTCAATTCTCGAAATTAGGCCGTTTTTGGGGGGGGGCGTATATATATTAGATGGATTTCGTTTAATTTTCTGAAAAATTTCAATTTTTTGAAGTACCATCATAAACGTAATAATTAAAATAAATATGATCCCATTGAGATCCCAGCTTAAAATTTACACAAAACTAAGATAATATATGAAAGAAGAATTGCAAAAATTTTTGAAAATTTTTAAACATACGTTTTAGGAGAAATTTAAATTTTAAAGTTTTAAAAATTATTTTAATTTTTTATAAATACGTCATGATATACACTCAGTCAAAAAAGTTTCTATACACCCAATTATAATTTGATATATGCAAATAAAGGAATTCAAGGAATGTGCTATAATATTATTTGTATAGCATTTTTTATGTTTAACATATGTAAGTTCATTTAAAGCAATAATAAGTTAGTAAATATTAAATTGATCATAATTTAAAAAAAGTATGTCACAAAAGTTTCCATACATTACAAAGAAAGCATGATTAAATTTCCATATTTTTTTTTTTAATAACTTGTGGATCCTCCTTTCGTTTTAGGATTTCAAGTAGTCTGGGCTTCATACTCCAAACCAGTTGTTTTGTTACTAGATTATTAATTTCATTTCATTCTGTCTGTAGTGCAGCTCTTATTTCGTTCGGATGTTCTGAGTTTTCACTCTTCGACCAAGTTCATAACATAGGTGTTCAATGGGGTTTAGGTCAGGTGAATGTGAGGTGTTTTTATTTGATTTGGAACATTATAGAGCAACCATTCCTTTACTTTTTCAGATGTGAGTTTGGGGTCATTGTCTTATTGGAAAAAGTATTTTTGCCCAAGTCTGAGTTTTTCAGCCAATTTTTTTAAATTGCCACTTAGAATATCCAAATAAACATTTTGGTTCATAATTCCATCAACAAACAAAATTTCCTACATAAGATGAACTAACACACCCCACACCATGACACTTCCACCTCCGTGTTTAAATGTTGGTTTTTTCATTATTGCTCTTAGATGCTTCCTTAGGTTTTCTCCCCAGTTTGACCTTCCATCTGACACAAAAATATTATATTTTGACTCGTCAAGAAATATCACCTTCTCCAAGAAACTGTCAGGTTTATTTATGAATACCTTGGCAAACTGTAGCAGCTTCTTCCGTTTAACCTAACTTATGAAGGGCTTTTTTTCTGACAATCCGACACCTGAATCCTTTCTTTCTTAATGCATTTCTAACGTTCTCTGGCTCGACTTGAATCCCATAGTCCCTATTTAGTCCAGTGGTCAATGATGTGTAAGGATCTTTATTAATTTGAACAAGGATGAACCTCCTGTGGTGACTCCAATTTCCTCGGACTTCCCGTCCGTGGTCTATCCTCCAGAGATTTTAAACCCCTATGCACGTTAAGCACATATTGTGTTATTGCATGTGATTTCTTTAATAATTGAGCAATTTTTCGAAGAGACAAGCCCCGATTATGGCAGCGAACTATTAGCTCTTATATCACGAGAAACACGCATTATAAAAAAAATCAGTCTCTCACAGGAACAAGTAAACCTAATGCTGGACAAAGAATTAAGGGAAGAGATAAGATGTATAAGGGAATGACCCTAGTGTGTTGTTTTTTCGTTCCTTTGAAATGTTTTAGTCTCTGTTTTCTATTGGCTGTTAATTGCCTTTCTCAGTGAAATTAATTATTTAGTAAAACAAGTTAAGTACACTTGAAACATGTTTGTATTATTTGTTATTTACAATACAGTCTCGAGCGGATTTGTGAGATAGAAGAGTCTATAAATATAGCGCTTGTTAGTTTGAAGCCCACTAACAGCGAGTATGATCGGTCTAAAGGAGGCAGGTGTGGTAGGAAGTGAGGAGAATCGGTATATCCGGTGCTAGGGCCGTCCTCTGCTGATGCAGTCTGCTGCACACGCCCTGCGCACCACTTAGGCCAACGGAGCCATCATTTATATATATATATATATATATATATATATATGTATATATATCGATGGTCACTGGGAATAACATGGTAAATTCAAAAAATCAACTTTTCAGGGCAGCCCAATAAGAGAGAAAACACGCTATTTTACAAGATGCCATAAAACTCCATGAGTCCCAGGAGATAATCCTAGTCCATTTTACTCATTATGTCCATTTTCCAACTTACCAAAATCATCATTTTCGAAACATTAACCGGAATTTTCCTTGGCTTATGTCGTCATATCGAAATTTACAAATTAGAAAATTTATTAGAGTTTTGAATGGTTATCTTTCCCTTACCACGATTTCGCTACCGTTTCCGAGATGTTTAATAAGTTGTTTTATTTCTTTATCCCACGTGAACATGCCTATAAATCTGGAAACCTAAAACCTCAGAATGATTACAGCTACTTCTTGTGATTTTCGCCGAAAAACGTCTCCCATGGGCAGATTATGCTGGTTAACGAGCTTTATAATTTGATTCTGACAACGCATATTTGCTCCATTTTTTTCAAAACCGGACCATTTTTATAAACTTGTATATACAAAAATCAATAGTCATTCTATTCCAGTGCTTAAGGTTTTGTGTTCAATTCTAGTTAGGGGATTTTCCTAAGATCTTGATTCGGGTTCTGGTTAATATTAATGTTAAACAAAAACACCGCATTGCAGATCTTTGGGAACTGATCTGTGCAGAACCTCTAATATTGTTAGCTTTTTATTATCCTTGAACTTCATGGAAAATTACAAAATAAGCTACTGACTTATTTCTTTCTAAAACCATTTTACAGTCCAACATTTACATCTAAAAACTCAATTCATTTATTCATAGGACAAACGTGCCCTCCGTTATGCCTATAAATATCATTAATGTTCTCGATTGTTATACGTTCATGTCAGGTTTTAAAGAAGTGTTACTGCACAGAGTTCGTTAATGGTGTTTTTTAAGGTTCATCTTTCGTAAATAAAGGTGGGCTTTACGAGGTAGAAGGGTATTAAATATTAAAGGCTGGGCATAAAAGAGCTACTACGTGCTCTTAAAACCATTATGTCCCGAATAACATCAGAAATTTAGCTCTTAATAAGTTCCTGTCTGGAAAGTATGGGAGCATCATTAAAATTTATGGTTGGTAATAGATTACAAGGAGCCAAGAGATATTATTAGAGGGGTCAGTCCATATCATATCATCCAGGCCATGAAACCCATGTCCTTAGAATTGCCTGAAACTTTTTTTTATTTGTTGAACTGGTCATTCTAATGATATATTCCAAATTTTAGTTAGATATCTACAATACTTTTTGAGTTATGAATTTTTAAAGTTGTCTATAAAACTTGTTTTTGCTTTTACTGACGATTTAAGTCAAAGGGACTTTCATTTACTAAAAAATCATTACTCTATTAATGTTAATGATATCTCAATGGGATTTTCACCAAAATGGTCACAATAATATTTTGAATATGGAAAAAATATATTTACTATCTGTTATGTTTCTGGTTGCTAAGTATATTTATTTAAAAACAAAATTTTAATTTAAAATAAATTAAAAACATAAAAATTTCAAAAATCGATAAAAATAAAAGGCGCTCCACAAAATCAAGTTCTTTTTTCATGGATACATTCTTAAAAGTATAAACTATTAGATTTTAAAAGAAAAACTCTGGGATTTTGCTGTTAAGTATTCTTAAATCAATAAAATAATATAAATTCCTTTTTTTTTTCTTTTTTTTTTTTAATAATTACCTACTTAAACGTCGGGCGTGGTCAGTACCTGTAGATAGCCCGGCGCTAATAGCCAAATAGTTGATGTGCCATAAAAAAAAAAAAAAAAAAAAAAAAAAAAAATTACCTACTTAATGATTAATGTAAGTGTACTCAAGCTACATTTACTATTACTTAGGTTAATCTTAATATAAACTTATGTAAATAAACTATTTTTAAAGTTTACTATAAACTTGAATTAAGTGCAATTAATTTAAAGTTAGCTCTTTTGAACGAAAAAATGGATGACAGACTGAAAATACGAGAAAAACTGGCAAGAATGAAATTCTTGTAGGAGCTCGAGGCATTCTAGATCTTCCCTCCCAGGTAGACAGGAGCCCGCGAAGTAGAGATGCTAGTTTCATCAAAGGATCAGATAGGAAGTAGAGAGGGCAAACTGGTGTATTAGCCGGTAATATTAACCCATTCGCAGCTGCTCCCGTAGTGGTGCTGGCTGAGAAAGGCGGTCTCCCGCACTGGTGCGGGCTAAGGACTCCCCCTTCTCCGCTATAAAGTAATCAAACTGTCATTTTGTAAATTTGAATTTAAACCGCTTTCTCTATTAACCGCTACATAAAACTATTCATTTCACGCATGAAAAATGGAAGCAAAACAGCAGATATAACATTTACACTGACGCAACTTCTGACTGGCTACGGAAACAGTCCGTTTTATTTTCAATTATCCATTATTATATATTTTTAATATATATAACAACAAACAAAAAAAAAAACTCTAAGAGTTGGTCATAAATGATAATGTGCAGAATAAAACAATAAACGCCAACATCGTATGGTTACGCGGTTACTCAAACAGTTTCGCTGTCTCATGTGAATTTCTCATTGTTCCTATACCCTGCGTCATTGCATCCAGTTAAAATAATTCCGAGACTAAAAGCGGAGAGCTGGAGAGGTATATAACCGGAGGAGTAATGGCTCTCGAGTCCAAACATAGCACCGGCCGATCTGGTTGAAGTGTGAGGGAAGAGAGGTTGTCATCGGCAGGGCATCCCAAACCATTCTACCGCTGATTGCATTCAACAAACAGAAATACACATTCATTCTATTCTCTTTGCGGGGAGTAAAATATAATCGGGTTATAAATAGGTAAAGAGACATATGCTCGGAGTTTAGGTAAAAATCCGACACGCTGGTTCATTGTCATCTTAGCTCCTTTCATATAACGTTTATTTCAGACTAGCCGAATACCCGTGCTTCGTCACGGCAGAAAAGTAGTTATTTAATTGCGTTAAATAATGTATCAGCAAAATTAACGCTAATACATAATTTTTTGCAGTGTATTATAGCACGGTTTCCGTCATACTATATTTTATACATCAATTGTTAAGTAATCAAAGTATAATGTTTCTTGACACTGGGGCGCTCCAGCCAGTGCCAAGAAACAGATAACCTAGAGATAACCCGTTATCTATAAGTCAGAAGCATGGGCGTATATAAGGGGGAGGGGGCTGAGGGGTATGCATCCCCCCCTCCGACATTTTGATTTGAATGTAAAAATGTGTCTTAAAACCCTTAAAAATAAATGAAATAAGATCACTTAGTTCATAACAAATATTTAATTTAAGTTGTAATAGCGTTTTATTTGCCTAAAACTATTCGAAGTTCTAAACTGTTAGTATTCCATACCCCGGAAATGGTACCAGCCCCCCCCCCCGAAATTTTCCTAGCCCCCTGAAATTATTTCTGATATACGCCCATGGTTACCAGTAACAACAGTGTAACCAATACAGGTTAAATTTCGTTGCCAATAATACATGTATGTTAAATTTATGTTTCTGACAGGGGATGCTGATGGGTGAGGAGGCAGTGCGAGGGTTCGGGATATTATTACTTCGGATGGACCATCACCAAGTATAGCGAAAACTCTATGGGGGAAAAATTGAAATGAACCGCAATTAAAACGGTGATTTTGTCCCTCATAGCGTAAACTCTATGAGGGACAGTTAATTTCTAGTAATTCAAGGTCTGCCATCATAGTTGAAATTAACCTCAATCTACTATATATTTGTCAAATACCACTCACTCACTCACTCACTCACTCACTCATCTATCAACGCCCAGCCCAAACCGCTCGACAGAAAATTTTGAAATTTTGCATGGACACTCCCTATATAACGTAGGCGCTCGCTAAGAAAGGATTTTTTGATATTCGTATTTTTAAGTATTTTTAGGGGGGTTTAAAGTTTGAGTTGGTTAGAGAAGGCAAGCCTAGACAGCCTGCGTTGCTAGGACGATAAAGAACAGCTGTTACCTTACATTATCTATCTCATAGTTTTATTTCTAATTGAGGTTAATTTGACGGTTAGAAGATGTTTAGATTAAAGCGCCTATACAGCATGCGTTGCTATGATGGTAACGGAACAGCTGTTACCGTACTTCAGCTATTTTCATAGTCTTTTTTCATTTGTATATCAACTATGATGGCAAACGTTGAATTTCTAGAAATAGACGGTGATTTTGTACCCCATAGGGTTTACGCTATACCTAGCGATGGTGCCTGCCTGTTTTCTTCTTTATCATATGCGATGCATGGTTCTATCGCACAGTCCTGTACAATTCGTGCAGAAATCGTCAAACATGCCTCTGACAACTGGGAAAGGTTAAACATGTTCACAATGACACGGGAATGTCAACCTTACGAGAGCAGAATTGAGTATGTTTCTGTCATGTCGGCACCGTATACCTTCGGCACGTCATTTGAATTAGTTGTTGCGGCCGAAATTTATCCTTACCAGTTTGAAGTATTCATAGATAGGAAGCTTTTAACTGGTAATACGTATGGACAATCGGCCTCTATAAAACGGTTGAAATTCACTGGAGAAATTACTCGGGGTCACTTTGAGGTGTACGAGCAGTGTATGCCACCACTACCAGACTCACTTACGATCAATGCCTCAGATAGTAACCAGGAAGTAAAAAAAAATAAAAAACGCAGAAAACGGTTTACTGATAATATTCGTAAAAAACAATTAAAGACTGCTCAAGATAAATACGCGAAACAAAATCCAGATGTAAATAGAGCAGTAAATAGAGAGGCAGTGGCTGCATACTCTAAAAGGAACCCCGATGTAAATAGAGAAGCAGTGGCTGCATACTCTAAAAGGAACCCCGATGTAAATAGAGAGGCAGTGGCTGCATACTCTAAAAGGAACCCCGAAGTAAATAGAGAGGCAGTGGCTGCATACTCTAAAAGGAACCCCGATGTAAATAGAGAGGCAGTGGCTGCATACTCTAAAAGGAACCCCGAAGTAAATAGAGAGGCAGTGGCTGCATACTCTAAAAGGAACCCCGATGTAAATAGAGAGGCAGTGGCTGCATACTCTAAAAGGAACCCCGAAGTAAATAGAGTGGCAGTGGCTGCATACTCTAAAAGGAACCCCGATGTAAATCGTAAAGCCGTTGCCCAATATTCCAAATCCCACCCAAATGTCAATAAGGAAGCTGTTGTTAAACATAACGTCAAGCGATCACTACAAAGCTTGCATCCTTGGGTTGTTCTAAGAATGTCAGGTTTTCAATATGATCCAAAAACAAATTATTCTGCAAACAAAAATTTCGACATTGGCCCTCAAATTGTTTGCTCATTTTGCAAAGCATATAAATGGAAAGGCGAGCCTCCTGGTATGTGCTGTAGTAGCGGAAAAGTGCAGCTTCCTCCCATTCAGCAATATCCCGAACCCTTGCATAGCCTCCTCACCAATCAGCATCCCCTGTCAGAACACTGTTTGGCTAATGCACGCAAATATAATGGGTGTTTCCAAATGACATCTTTTGGAGCAAAAGAGGTGAAAGAAGGTAACTTCATGCCTACTTTCAAAGTACAGGGTCAGGTTTGTCACAGGATCGGTAGCTTGCTTCCAGCACCCGACCAACAGCCTGCGTTTTTGCAAATTTATTTTGTTGGTGATGGGAACACTGAACGTAATATTAGGTGTGATAACTTTCCTCATGTCAAGCCTGAGTTAGTAGAAGAATTGCAGGAGTTATTGCACACTCACAACAAATATATACAAGGTTTCAAAACATCTATGGAATCGGTTCCTGAGGACCAGCAAGACTTTCAGGTGGTTATACACGCCGACAAAAAACCAGCAGGTGAGCACAGAGGACGTTTCAATGCTCCATCGACTAAGGAAGTAGCTATTCTCATTGTGGGTCAGGAGTATGCAAAGAGGGACATCATACTGCAGAGCAGAGATAGTAAGCTGCTCCGGATTAGTGAAACACACCGAGGGTATGACGCACTCCAATATCCGTTGATGTTCTGCCGAGGAGAAGATGGCTACTGTATCAATATCCCTCAACGTGACCCTGTCACTCACAACCCTTTAAGAAAAACTGTTTCTGCCGCAAACTTTTACAGCTACATGATAATGGAGCGTGGTAATGAGGACTACATTCTGTTGTTCCGTAATCTTCTTAATCAATATCTGGTTGACATGTATGCAAAAATCGAGACAGAGCGCCTACTTTGGATTCGTATCAATCAGAAAAAGTTAAGAAGTGAGGAATATGTACATCTAAAAGACGCTGTGAGTAAATATGACAGCTGCTTAACGGAAATTGGGAAAATGGTAGTCCTACCCTCGACTTTCACTGGAGGTCCGCGCTACATGCATGAGCGTACTCAAGATGCTATGACGTACGTGCGTCATTTTGGACGTCCTGACCTATTCATAACGTTCACTTGCAATCCAAAATGGCCGGAAATCATACTTATTTTAAAACGAGGCCAAAAACCTCAAGATAGGCATGATTTAGTAGCACGGATCTTCCATTTGAAAGTGAAACAGATGATTCGTCTTCTCACAAAAGGGTGTCTTTTTGGTCCTTCAAGGTGTCACATGTATTCCGTCGAATGGCAAAAACGAGGTCTCCCTCATGTGCACATACTCCTTTGGTTGGAAGAAAAGATAAGGCCAGAAAGCATAGATGATGTGATCAGTGCTGAAATCCCCGATCCGGAAACTGATCCTGACCTACATGATATTGTCAAGTCGTCCATGATACACGGCCCATGTGGTACATTAAACATAAACTCACCTTGCATGGTAGAAGGATCATGTACCAAGAAATACCCTCGCCCTCATCTTAAGGAAACTCAAACCGGCGAAGATGGATACCCTCGATATCGCAGGCGATCACCTTCGGATGGCGGACATACCGTAGAAATCAATGGCATTACTGTTGACAACAAGTGGGTGGTGCCTTACAACCCTGTATTATCTCGCACATTCTCAGCACATATTAACATTGAGTACTGTAACTCGGTCAAATCCATCAAGTACATCTGCAAATATGTCAACAAAGGCTCTGACCAAGCAACTTTTGCCGTGGGGGAATTTGACGAAGTAGCGAGATATGAATCAGGAAGGTATATTAGCAGTTCTGAGGCGGCTTGGCGCATTCTGTGCTTTCCTATACATGAGCGGTATCCGTCAGTAATGCATCTTGCTGTGCATCTCGAGAACGGCCAGAGAGTTTATTTCAATGAAGAGAACGTACGTGACAGAATTAATTGTCCTCCCAAAACTACTCTTCTAGCCTTCTTTGAGCTCTGCAAGACTGACGATTTCGCTTCAACACTATTGTACTGTGAAGTTCCTGAATACTACGTATGGAACGGTAACAAATTTTGTCGTAGAAAACAGGGGAAGCCTGTTTCAGGTTATCCAGGTGTCAAGAAGGATCAGACTCTTGGCAGGGTATATACAGTTCACCCTGGCAATGCTGAGTGCTATTACCTCCGCCTCCTTTTGCATACGAAACGTGGCCCCCAGTCTTTCACTGATCTAAAAACAGTTGAAGGTGTTGTTCACACCACATTTCAAGCTGCATGTAATGCTCTTGGCCTGCTAGAGAATGACGCGCACTGGGACTACACTCTCGAGGAAGCCTCTTGCACTGACTCTCCTCACAAGCTACGCGAATTGTTTGCTATTATGCTGGTGTTTTGCAACGTAGCCGACCCTATGTTGCTTTGGAATAAATACCAAGATAGATTCGCGGAAGATGTGAGAAGGCAGATTCTGAGAAAACTCTCAGGCGATAATCTGCCCACAAAAGTAGTCATAAACAGATGCCTGGTGCTTCTTGAAGACTTAGTCGTAACAATGTCCGGAAAACTCCTAACAAATTTTGGCCTTCCGTCCCCTTCAAGGGACAAAGATGATTGTGACATCGATCAGGAATACCTAAAGGAGCTATCTTATGATACTGTTTTACTGTCTAAAAGTGTTGCTGACAACTTTCCAAAACTCAACAAAGAACAAAAATTAGTTTATGAGAAAATCATTGCGTGTGCTGCTTCAGATAACGGCCATTTGTTTTTTCTCGACGCGCCAGGGGGGACTGGCAAAACCTTTCTTATCAATCTTCTTTTAAGCAAATTAAGGAGTGAAAGAAAAATAGCCGTCGCGGTTGCATCATCAGGTATTGCAGCCACTTTGCTTGATGGGGGTAAGACAGCACATTCTGCATTCAAGCTCCCACTCAACCTCGGCCAATCCCACACAGTCCTATGTAACATCTCTAAACAGAGTGGCACAGCTCATGTTCTTCGAGATTCAAGCCTTATAGTTTGGGATGAATGTACGATGGCACACAAAGGTGGGTTCGAGGCATTAAGCAGAACACTTCAGGATCTAAAGGGTAACAACAAGCTGATGGGTGGAGTTACAGTACTCTTGGCTGGAGATTTCAGGCAGACACTACCAGTGGTACCTCGTGGGACTCGAGCAGATGAAGTAAAAGCCTGTCTGAAGTCATCATATCTGTGGCCTAGAGTTGAAACACTATCTTTGACAGTCAATATGCGTGTTTACCTGCATAATGACAACATGGCAAAAGAATTTTCCCAGCTACTTCTCAGCATTGGCGATGGAAAGATTGGTGAGATTGACGGGAAAATAGTTCTTTCAGATGAACTTTGCGATGTCGTTGATAGTTTAGCTACATTATTTGAAAGGATATATCCCAATATCAGTGAGAGTTCACAGCATGACGCTTCCTGGCTTCGAGAAAGAGCAATTCTCACCCCTACAAATGACATAGCCAATGCCATCAACAACGCGTTGGTAGATAAATTGCCGACTGCACAAGTGACTTACGAGTCAGTAGACTCCGTTGTAGAAGTGGATGACACTTTAAATTATCCTGTTGAGTTTTTACACACCCTAAACCCACCAGGTATACCTCCTCATCTCCTTAACCTTAAAGTTGGCTCACCCGTCATGCTACTTAGAAACCTCAACCCACCTAAGCTGTGTAATGGAACCAGACTGCAGATAACATCCTTGCACAAGTACGTCATTGAAGCCACAATATTTACGGGTGTTGGGCAAGGGGAAACTGTTTTTATACCCCGCATTCCTCTTATACCATCAGACTACCCTTTCCAGTTCAAACGTCTACAGTTTCCTGTGAAAGTCTGCTATGCCATGACAATCAATAAGGCTCAGGGACAAAGCTTGAAAGTGGCTGGTCTGGATTTAAGAAGTAACTGCTTTGCCCATGGCCAACTATATGTGGCGTGTTCCAGAGTGAGCTCTCCTGGCAGCTTGGTTATTTTACAATCAGAGGGAAAAACCAAAAATGTAGTGTACAAAGAGGTACTCAACGCCTAAGAGCCCTTTTTTCAATGTAAAAGCAGAAATACTCTTCTCAATATTTCGAGTTAGTTACCAATTGTAAATAGTGTATAAACATAGTCTAAAGGTAGATTTAAACTAAGCAGGCAGTAGGCAAGAGGACATGCCAAAGAAAAAAAAATCTCCCCACGGGAAACAAAAACGGTTACTTCCACTCAGTGTTTCTACTCGAAAGTCCGTAAAACAATCAAATTTACAAAATTATGTAGTAGCGTTAATATTAATAACATATTATAAACGCAATACAATAACTACTTATCTGCCGTGGCGGAGCACGGGTAGTCAGCTAGTTAGAAATAAAACTATGAGATAGATAATGTAAGGTAAAAGCTGTTCTTTATCGTCCTAGCAACGCAGGCTGCCTAGGCTTGCCTTCTCTAACCAATTCAAACTTTAAACCCCCCTAAAAATGCTTAAAAATACGAATATCAAAAAATCCTTTCTTAGCGAGCGCCTACGTTATATAGGTAGTGTCCATGCAAAATTTCAAATTTTTCTGTCGAGCGGTTTGGGCTGGGAGTTGATAGATGAGTGAGTGAGTGGTATTTGACAAATATATAGTAGATATGATTTGGAAGCGTTTGAATGGAAACTCATATTTTACTCTCACACTTCTTGCTATTTCTGAAAAAACTTTACATTATTTTTATAATTTTTTTTTTTTTTTTTTTGCATTATGATCTTAAATAAATTAATATTCCTGCTAGAACGGAATCTTCTAACTCCTAAGCGAAAATCGTTTGAAAAAATATCTTCAAGAAAAAAGGCCAAGGTGATATACTTTTGGCAGCAATGTATCTATGTCCAGGAATCTGTTTAAACGCTGTATTTACACCAACAAAAATTGTTAAAAAAAGTCTGAGTTTTTTATTATTTTGGAATGAAGAGGCGGACGAAGGAAGACATAAGTAAATTATTACTTTATAAGTATTTACCTACAAAACGCCTAGTTACCTAATTACTTAGTATATTAACTACTGAGTAGTTAATCTTTAACACTTCTACTTAAATGGTTAAAGCTAACATCACCGAAGTCAGAGACTTTAAGAACTCAGGTAATCTCCCTGAGTAGTTGACGTGCAAGGACAAACAGAGCCGGTAAACTTTATGAGTTCCACGGTTGAAAGACCTTCAGAGCTTCCTTGTAAATGCTGCCTTCTCTTAGACAACTTTAAGTATTACTATTTAGTTTTCAGTTTGATGAATCTTCTATATTATTCCTGGTCGCACATTGAGTGCTAAGGAGTGGGCACTCCTTGTTCAATGTTGTGAGCTCGAATCACACTAGAGTTGCTGGCTTAGAAAAGACATCTGTCCTATCCAGGCTGGAAAATGGTTGTTTATTGTAGATTTATAGATTAGGTTTTATTCCTGGGCGATTAACTCGTGGGTTAGTCCACCCTTAGGTAGTTTAGTATTTAAATATGTACACGTATGTGGAAGTGTTCCTGATCCTCCGCTATTTCATTTATCCATTTGTCCTTCTTTTTAATATATATATATATATATATATATATATATATATATATATATATATATATATATATATATCATAAGTGGACGTTAAAATTTAAATTAATTTAACACTCACTGGCACTGGGCCTCTTGTGTTTTAGATTACTGAGCGAAATATTTATATTTAAGATTTAAATAACGCTACCTAAATGCGATCTACTGGTGATTAACACATCGAATAGCACCCCGATTACCCTGTGCTAAATCCATGGTTAATGACATTGAAAATTTTCGCGCTTTAAAAAATTAAAATAGAGCCTATGTTTTTTTTTATATTTTTATTTTTTATTATTTTCTTTTTGAATGTGTTTGTTTAGTTTGTATCTTATTATTTTCCCAAGTTTTTCTTAAGTTAAAGTACATATATAAGCTTCTATTTTATTTATTTTGAAGGATTAATTAATTAATGTTTATATGCACTCAGGCTGATGGACACTGTCCAAGCCTATGTATATTGTTCTGTTATTATTTTGTTAAACATTTGTGTATAGATATATTATAAATTTACATTCATTCATTCTGAGCTTGAGGGCTGCATATAGTATTCTATACTTCTAAACACTTCATGTTTTTCTGTGGTTTTCCATTGATGGTTACAATCCGAAACGGCCCTGGATGTTATTTTAAAACATATTGAAGCAATAGCAAAATTTAAGAAGGGTTTGTTTTGAACGGGAGGTTTACGCAAGACAAAAGGCCAAGGGCGATAGAAGATCGGTATGCGATTCTTCACATACCTGTGTCCCGCCTCACCCTTCAGGATTTCAATTAAGCCCTTGTGGGAGCGTAAATTACATCTAATAATAATTCATTTAAATTCCCTGATGAAATTCCTCTCTTCCCCTTATTCTCGCCCTTTCTCATTTTCTATTAAATGGGGAGGGAATTTAAATCTACTACCGCAATCGCATAAGTTGTGGTGAACTCTTGCCAGATTTTTTCCCTCCCACACTACAAAGAGGTGATCTCGCTTCAGACGTCGACTTGACGCAATTCAGAAGCGTCGACAAGAAATGGGAACATTTTATAATCCACTACCTCTTAGCCGGCGTGCTAAGAATTTAAGTAATATTAAAATCTAATGGGGTCTCCCGTTGGGTATGGGCTAGCGCATGGCATTCATAAGCGGGAGATGGTGGGTTCGATTCCCATCGGCGGCAGAAATTTTCTCATCCCACGGCTCGTTGGGAAAATACCTCGCTGCACCCTGGATGTCGGCGGATTTTAACCTAGCCTGTTAATCTCCCCTATTCAAGACCTCCATGTGTACCAAGTTTAATCAAAATCGGCCGAACTGTGTGGATTTTTATAATGAACAAATATACAGACAGACACCTGGTTGACGTTTTTGACTTAGCTTATGACACTCCTCGTATCAAGACCTACCAGTGTGCTAATTTTGGTCGAAATCGGACCAACGGAGTTGATTTGTATAAGGAACACACATACAGACAGACATCTGGTAGGCATTTTTGACCTAGGCTACGAGACCTCCCGGATCGGGACCTACACTATTCCAAATTGGGTGAACCACTATTCAGGCGGCCGGAACATAGTACTGACCACACTATCTCCCTAGTGTCCCGTGTGGTATCTGCCACTAAATATATACATATGTATCTATTTATTTGTGTAGTCCCTTTATTGCTTCCTAATTTAAAAATATTTCTTATACATTTGTTTTTCGTCGTATTTCAAAATTTTGTTAGATTTTGATTTCTTGCCTCATAATTCTATGCTATTTAATTGTTATTCAAATACGTCATAATGTCATCCAGATCAGTTATTTTTAATACCATTATATATATATATATATATATTTATATGTATATATATATATATATATATATATATATATATATATTTATCTGTATATATATATATATATATATATATATATATATATATATATATATATAAATAAATAAATCACGTGTCTGTCTGTTTGTCCGTTTATCTGTTTGTTCCTTATACAAATCCAGAGATGGGCATAATTTTATTTATAAATAAAAATACGAATTTAGTCGTACTTCATATATTTGTGAATACGAATATAAATAAATTCGTACTTCATATATTTGTGAATACGAATATAAATAAATTCGTACTTCATATATTTGTGAATACGAATATAAATAAATTCGTATTCATAAGTGTGAATACGAATTTATTTTTATTCACATATATTAAATATAAAAATACAAATAAAATTTTATTCGCAAATTTTTCTGCGAATACAAAAAATGTGAATATTTACAAAAAATCAAGTGATTACAAAAAAAATCACATTAAAATATACGAAGAAAAATTTATTCACATTATAATTTGTGAATAAAAATTTATTCACAATAAAATTCGCAAATAAATTATGAATTTATTCGTGTTATGATGATATTACGAAAGTTATTGAAGGTGATTTTTTTTTCGTATATTTTAATGTGATTTTTTTTAATCACTTGATTTTTTGTGAATAATCACATTTTTTGTGATTATTTACAATTTTTTCTGTGAATTTATTTTTATTCGCAGAAAAATATGCGAATAAAATTTTATTTGTATTTTTATATTTAATATATGTGGATAAAAATAAATTCGTATTCACACTTATGAATACGAATTTATTTATATTCGTATTCACAAACATATGAAGTACGAATTTATTTATATTCGTATTCACAAATATATGAAGTACGAATAAATTCTTATTGCTTTTTATAAATAAAATTATGCCCATCTCTGTACAAATCTACACAGTTTGACCGATTTTGACGAAACTTGGCACACAGGTAGGTCATGATACGGGAAATCTTCTAAGCTAGGTCAAAATAGTCAAATTTCAAAATTTGGTCAAAAGTTTCGTTCAAGAAAAATTGGCTACACCGAACCATTCAGATTCTGACGGCCATTTTGAATCGACAGCCAGTTTGAATAATGTCTCAAATTTATTTGTTGATGTTCTTGATAATTAGAATAACTCGAACTCATTGATGACTTTACATCATTATATAATCATGTAATGTCGTTTATTTCAATTTTATATCAACAGTCACTCTCTAACTAAGGAGCGCTGGCCTTTCTTTGATGAAAGCTATCCACATGCAGACTGTAGTGCTGGCCTCTTTCGGCTGTTATATGAATTGCTGTGGTGCTGGCCTCTGTTAGCTGTTTCACGAATATATAGACAGATATAAACCAATTCCCACCGTTTGACCGATTTTGGCGTAACTTGGTATACAGGTAGATCTTAATACAGGGAGAGTCATAGGCAGAAAGTACGTGTAGCATGTAAGAGTTGCATCTCCTAAGAAATGAGTTTAAAAAGTCCGACTCGCAGGAACTGTGTCATCTTAGCGCGGTTACAAACATCTCGAAGAAATGGAATAGATTAGCATCACAGGAAACTGACAGTAGCCAACATACACAGAAGCGGATAATTCTTAATCTGTATAAGTCAATACAATTATGTACTGAAAACGTACTTACTCTTCGACTACTGCTGAGAAGGTTCTATTCTTAATAACCAAACATTTTAAGTATCTTGTTTTAGTAGCAAATTCGTTTTACTGTTATAATCAACTGTAAATGCTGTAAATCAAGTGCTTCATGGCGAATAAAATTCCATTCTGTCGTGGGTTAAATCTTTTTATAAAATAAGACATAACGATAATTTCAGTTGGAGGCTCTGAGGAAGGTTATATAGATAGGAGAATTCAAAACAAAGTACGCATACGTCATCATGATTAGCCACAACCATCTTGATTACCACAGCCACTCCAAACTTATTACCAATACCTTTCAACGTTTCTTAGCTTGTTTTACTACAATACTAATTTTACTGATAAATGCAATTTAAAACAAGAAACGACCAATTAAAAAGTGAGATAAACAAAGAGAAAAACCCTTTCAAACCAACAAAACAAACACTTTTTCAGTTTTAAGCGCTTATATCAGAACCTTTTTTTTTTTTTTTTTTTTTTTTTTTTTTTTTTTTTTTTTTTTTTTTTCTTACGGCGCATCTACATCTTGGCCATTAGCGCCACCTTTTTTGTTGAGAATTTAGTAAGCATTCGAATGGTCACCTTCCACTTACTACGATTTTCCAACCGTTATCGAGATATTTACGAAAACAAGTCCGACTCGCAGGAACTGCGTCATCTTAGCGCGGTTACATCTCGAAGAAATGGAATAGATTAGCATCACAAATCACAGGAAACTGACAGTAGTCAACTTACACAGAAGCGGATAATTCTTAATCTGTATAAATCAATACAATTATGTACTGAAAACGTACTTACTCTTTGGCTACTGCTGAGAAGGATATATTCTAAACAACCAAAAATTCCTTGTCATTTTAAGTATTTTAAGTCTTGTTTTACTAGCAAATTCGTTTTACTGTTATAATCAACTGTAAATATGTGCTTCATGGCGAATTAAATTCCATTCTGTCGTGGGTTAAATCTTTCTATAAAATAAGAAATAACGGTAACTTCAGTTTGAAGCTATGAGGAAGGTTATAATAGATGGAGAATTCAAAACAACGTACGTCATCATGATTAGCCACTGCCATCTTGATTACCACAGCCACTACAAACTTATTATGAGTACCTTAGACCGTTTCTTAGCTTATTTTACTACAATACTAATTTTACTGATAAATTCAATTTAAAAGTAGTAACAACCAATTAAAAAGTGAGATAAAGAAAGAGAAAAACCATTTTAAAACAACAAAACAAACACTTTTTAAGTTTTAAGCGCTTATACCTCTCATTGACGTTGCCCCATCGAATATTGCTTCAGAACCTTTTAGCGCGGTTCCTCCCTCCCCCATAGGGAGGAACCCCGCTTATAAGGTTGATACAATGAAACAATCCGGAAGTGCCGACAAGAAAATTTCGCGTTTCAGAACCCCTAGAGACCGAAAATAACGGTGGTTCAAATTTGTATATATATATATATATATATATATATATATATGTATATATTTATATATATATATATATATATATATATATATATATATATATATATTATATATTTGTCTGTTCGCTCATTTCTGGCTTCCCTGATGGTCCGATTTTGATGAAATTTGGTACAAAAATCAGTCGTCCAATTTGAAAGATCAAGTTTGTTAACCAGCAAAATCCGCCCACTGGAAGATGGCGTTTGGGGCGAAATTCGCGCAGAAAAAATCGTAACGCTTACGTTTTTGAGTTCATAAGCTTGTAAGTACTCTTTTTATAGGCTTCTTGGGCTAGGAAAACGAATGAAACCATTTTCAAGGCGATAGCTTTAACCGTTTTCGAGAAAATTGGAAAAATAGTTTTTGAATACCGTTTTTGGTTTGGGTACTTAGAATGACGGGATTCAGTTGAAACATTATCTGCATGTTCTACTTTCATTAAAACTAGTATGTTCAAAGTTATGTTACGTTTGGAGTTAAGGAAGGGTTAGAATAAAATATTTTATGAACAGACATGAAATGTTTTGGTAACTTTGTATACTTTCCTTAATATCTCGAAAAAGGTTGAAAATCTTGGTAAACAAAAGATTACCATTAGAATGCTTACTAAATGCTCTACAAAAAAGGTTCTAATGAAAGTTTTGATTAGGCGATTTCAATCGGAGAAATAAGTGCTTAAAACATTAAAGTAATTGATTTCGCTTATTCGAACTGTTCTTTTTGTCTTTGATTTTGGTACTTAAAATCATGGGCTTCAGTTGAAACATTTTCTGCATGTTTGAATTTTATCAAAACTAATATGTTGAAAATTTGGTTTCGTTTGGAGTAAAGGAAGGATTAAAATAAAATATTTCATTTTTAGACATGAAACGTATATTTTCGTATATTTTCATTAATATCACGAAAACGGTTTGGAATCTTGGCAAGCAAAAGATTACCATTCGAAAGGTTACTAAATTTTCTACAAAAAATGTTTTGAAGACATTTGCGATGGGATGGTCATATTTGGAGAAATTAGTGCTTAAAACATAGGTAATTTCGTTCATTTGAACGAATCTTTTTGTGTGTTTCCTACAGTTTTTTTCACTGCTCGTTATTTTTGTGATTGCTTATAGTAGTCAAATGTATTAGTCAATAAAACAGGATACGTATATATAGAAACAATATTTTGTTTCAACGGTATCTTGGAATTCGAAGATGCCCTATGAATATCTAGATTACTGTACTGGTGTTGATTTCGTTCTTTAGAATTGTTTTTGGTATTCCCTATTTTCAGAAGTTTTTATCTATTTATTAATTTTTTTTTAAATTCATTGAACGAAATCATATGAATTCAAAGGTGAGGAGCTAGGAGGCTTAGGGTGGAGTGCATTCCCAGTACAGGTATCGCCCAGTGGACCCTCGTCATCTGTAAGTTCCTTTCTAGGGTCATAAAGATAAGCCTCCAAACAACTGTAGGAATGTAGGATTTCTAATTTTTGCCAGTATCAGAACAGCCGCTGTTTACATACCACAGTGGTACTGACGTACCGGTTTATACTAGTTGCACTCCACACGGTGGTAGTACTTGGTGTATGCCACAGCGGATTGCTCATTATAATCTTATTTTATACGTATTAAATAGATACCTAAAAAAAGTTTATTTGTGTATATGTGTTGCGTTATTGGGATTAGAATAAAATATTTTATTAACAGACATGAAATACTTCGGAATCTTTGTATAATGTCCTTAATTTTTTTTTCTTTTATGGTGTATCGAAATCTGAGTCATTAGCACCATTTTTTCCTTATAAGCTTATATATACTTACATTTAGCTAGCAACAATATTTTACACCGCAATAAAAGTGATTTGCTCTTCTTATAAACATAATATTTATATTATAATAAAAACATAACACATTAATTTGTCTGACAAAAAAAAAGTCCGACCCGCAGGAACTGCTTCATCTTAGCGCGGTTCCGTTCTTATCTCAAGTGCGATTAGTGAAGGAATATAGCAGCTATCGGTAGGTATTAGGACCATTTTCCCCCCTTAATATCTTCAAAACAGTTAAGAAATCGTGGGAAGTACGATGTAACCATTCAAAAGCTTACTAAATTCTCTAAAAAAAAGATTCTGAAGCAAATTTCGATGGGGCAATGTCAGTCGGAGAAGTAAGTGCTTAAAACTACGAAAGTGTTAGTTTTGTTATTTTAAACGGGTTTTTGTCACTGTTTACCTCACTTTTGTTTTTTAAGTTTATTTAACGGTGGAATGAGTATTCCAGAGAAAATAAGAATCATATTGGTAATAGAGTTTTCCTAGAGTAAGCGTCGTGATGACGGGAGAGTCCCATCCGCATAGAAAACTGCCAGTTTCCATATGTGGCTCTTTAAGCTTCCTTCTCTTTGAGATTTTATTTTATATTTTTAACGAAAGATCAAAACCTACCAATAGCAGCTACTATTCCTTTCCTAATCGCACTTCGGATAAGAACGGAACCGCGCTAAGATGATGCAGCTCCTGCGAGTCGGACTTTTTTGTAGAGAGTTTAGTAAGCATTCGAATGGTCGGCCACATTCCACTTATTACGATTTCCCAACCGTTATCGAGATATTTACGAAAAATGTATGGAGATCCGAAAACTTTTCATGTCTATTAATAAAATATAATAATACCAAACAGGTGAAGAATAACCCTTCAAAAATTTTTCAAACTTTACATTTATTCCTCCATCACAACGTTTCGGACACACAGGTCCATCCTCAGGCAATCATGTCCTGTTCATTACTATAGTTGCACTAAAACAGTCATGCAATAAATAAACATGATTCCTGTAAGGAACCAAGTCAAAATTACACCTACATCAATTAAACACTCATTAGTGATAATGAGTGTTTAATTGATGTAGGTGTAATTTTGACTTGGTTCCTTACAGGAATCATGTTTATTTATTGCATGACTGTTTTAGTGCAACTATAGTAATGAACAGGACATGATTGCCTGAGGATGGACCTGTGTGTCCGAAACGTTGTGATGGAGGAATAAATGTAAAGTTTGAAAAATTTTTGAAGGGTTATTCTTCACCTGTTTGGTATTATTAATTAATACCCTTCATTTAGTAATCGTATTAATAAAATAATTTTTCCCCATACTTCCTTATATCCAAATATTACAAAAATTTAAACATCTTAGTTGGGACTAATTTCCAAGATGTAGAAAATATTTCAATTGAATCCCGCGATTCTAAGTACTCTAAAAAAAATAATGACTTACAAAAACATTGATTCCCCTTATCTCAGAAACGGTTAAAGCTATCGCCTTGAAAATGGTTTCATTCCTTTTTCCTAGCCCAAGAAACCTATAAAACAAGTACCTGCAAGCATATGAACTCAAAAACGTAAGCGTTACGATTTTTTTGCGCGAATTTCGCCCCAAACACTATCTTCTAGTGGGCGGATTCTGCTGGTTAACGAACTTGACCTTTCAAATTAGACGATAGATTTTTGTACCAAATTTCGTCAAAATCGGACCATTTTTGAGCTTGCTAGAGAGCGAACAGACAAGCATATATATATATATATATATATATATATATATATATATATATACATACAAATTTGAACCACCTATATTTTCGTGATCTATAGGGTCTGAAACGTGAAAGTTTCTAGTCGGCACTTCCGGATTGCGTCATGAGGTCAACCTCATAAGCGGGTTCGCCCTATGGAGATAGGGAGTAACCGCGCTAAAACAAACATTTTTTAAGTTTTAAGCGCTTATATCTCTGATTGACGTTGCCCCATCCAATATTGCTTCAGAACCTTTTTTGTAGAGAATTTAGTAAGCATTCGAATGGTCACCTTCCACTTAGCACGATTTCCCAACCGTTATCGAGATATTTACGAAAAATGTGTGAAGATCCGAAAACTTTTCATGTCTATTAATATAATACTTTTTTTCGCATAGTTCCTTAACTCCAAATATAACCAAAATTTAAACATCTGAGTTGGGATTAATTTCCAAGTTGTAGAATATTTTCTACAACTTGGAAATTTTCAATTGAATCCCGCGATTCTAAGTACCCACAAAAAAATAATGACTTACAAAAACATTGATTCCACTTTTCTCAAAAACGGTTACAGATATCGCCTTAAAAATGGTTTCATTCGTTTTCCTATGTTAAGAAACTTATAAAACTAGTACCTGCAAGCATACAAACTCAAAAACGGAAGCGTTACGATTTTTTTGCGCGAATTTCGCCCCAAACACTATCTTCCCGTGGGCGAATTCTGCTGGTTAACGAACTTGACCTTCCAATTCAGAAAACAGATTTTTGTACCAAATTTCATCAAACTCGGGCCATTTTTGAGCTTGCTAGAGCGTTAACAGACAAGCGTATATATAAATATATATGTACACACACACCCACATATATAAATATATATATATATATATATATATATATATATATATATATATATATATATATATATATTTATATATATATTTATATATATATAAAAATTTGAACCACCTATATTTTCGTGATCTATGGGGTCTGAAACGAGAAAGTCTCTCGTCGGCATTGCCGGATTGCGTCGTGAGGTCAACCTCATAGGCGGGTTCGCCCTATGGAGATAGGGAGTAACCGCGCTAAAACAAACATTTTTTAAGTTTTAAGCGCTTATATCTCTGATTGACGTTGCCCCATCCAATATTGCTTCAGAACCTTTTTTGTAGAGAATTTAGTAAGCATTCGAATGGTCACCTTCCACTTAGCACGATTTCCCAACCGTTATCGAGATATTTACGAAAAATGTGTGAAGATACGAAAACTTTTCATGTCTATTAATATAATACTTTTTTTCGCATAGTTCCTTAACTCCAAATATAACCAAAATTTAAACATCTGAGTTGGGATTAATTTCCAAGTTGTAGAATATTTTCTACAACTTGGAAATTTTCAATTGAATCCCGCGATTCTAAGTACCCACAAAAAAATAATGACTTACAAAAACATTGATTCCACTTTTCTCAAAAACGGTTACAGATATCGCCTTAAAAATGGTTTCATTCGTTTTCCTATGTTAAGAAACTTATAAAACTAGTACCTGCAAGCATACAAACTCAAAAACGGAAGCGTTACGATTTTTTTGCGCGAATTTCGCCCCAAACACTATCTTCCCGTGGGCGAATTCTGCTGGTTAACGAACTTGACCTTCCAATTCAGAAAACAGATTTTTGTACCAAATTTCATCAAACTCGGGCCATTTTTGAGCTTGCTAGAGCGTTAACAGACAAGCGTATATATAAATATATATGTACACACACACCCACATATATAAATATATATATATATATATATATATATATATATATATATATATATATATATATTTATATATATATTTATATATATATAAAAATTTGAACCACCTATATTTTCGTGATCTATGGGGTCTGAAACGAGAAAGTCTCTCGTCGGCATTGCCGGATTGCGTCGTGAGGTCAACCTCATAGGCGGGTTCGCCCTATGGAGATAGGGAGTAACCGCGCTAAAACAAACATTTTTTAAGTTTTAAGCGCTTATATCTCTGATTGACGTTGCCCCATCCAATATTGCTTCAGAACCTTTTTTGTAGAGAATTTAGTAAGCATTCGAATGGTCACCTTCCACTTAGCACGATTTCCCAACCGTTATCGAGATATTTACGAAAAATGTGTGAAGATCCGAAAACTTTTCATGTCTATTAATATAATACTTTTTTTCGCATAGTTCCTTAACTCCAAATATAACCAAAATTTAAACATCTGAGTTGGGATTAATTTCCAAGTTGTAGAATATTTTCTACAACTTGGAAATTTTCAATTGAATCCCGCGATTCTAAGTACCCACAAAAAAATAATGACTTACAAAAACATTGATTCCACTTTTCTCAAAAACGGTTACAGATATCGCCTTAAAAATGGTTTCATTCGTTTTCCTATGTTAAGAAACTTATAAAACTAGTACCTGCAAGCATACAAACTCAAAAACGGAAGCGTTACGATTTTTTTGCGCGAATTTCGCCCCAAACACTATCTTCCCGTGGGCGAATTCTGCTGGTTAACGAACTTGACCTTCCAATTCAGAAAACAGATTTTTGTACCAAATTTCATCAAAATCGGGCCATTTTTGAGCTTGCTAGAGCGTTAACAGACAAGCGTATATATAAATATATATGTACACACACACCCACATATATATAAATATATATATATATATATATATATATATATATATATATATATATATATATATATTTATATATATATAAAAATTTGAACCACCTATATTTTCGTGATCTATGGGGTCTGAAACGAGAAAGTCTCTCGTCGGCATTGCCGGATTGCGTCGTGAGGTCAACCTCATAGGCGGGTTCTCCCTATGGAGATAGGGAATAACCGCGCTAATATAAATAAGGATGGCAAACAATTTTCAGCTCTGATATAATTTCAGTGCTTCAAGAGCTGTTTACTTTGCACTTATTATATGATTCAGTTTTTAGCACCTTCCTCCGAAGGAAAGTAGCTATTGAGGTTCCACTCATGACGGAATTTTTGAAAAATATCTTCGAATCTTTATCGATCTTACCTAGTAGACGCCGAAAATGACCCCAGTAAAAATGTATATATATATATATATATATATATAAAAAAAAAAAAAAAAAAAAAAAAAAAAAAAAAAAAAAAAAAAAAAAAAAAAAAAAAAAAAAAATCAGTCCCGTAACAGGCCACAAGGGCCCAGAGGGGCAGATACTGTAGAGGTATCTGATTCTTGACCATACGGCACACTAGGGAGATAGTGTGGTCAATACTATGCTCCAGCCGCCTGATTTTCCCCTTGGCTGCTTCGACTGCTAGAGTCATTAGCGCCCAAGGTACCCATTATTAATTAAATTAATTAAAGGCTGGGTGAGCCTAGGGACGATCTGGGACCCCAAATCCAACCCTCGAACGGCAGCACTAGAAGAAAAAATCTTTAGTGCGCGCTCGGGTTTTGAACCTGGTCCTCCAGTTCATTAGTCGAGTGCTCTACCACTGAGCTAATCTCGCCCCCATATATATATATATATATATATATATATATATATATATATATTTATATGCATATATATATATGAGCCGCTTATTTTGAAAGTGGCCTAACTCCATTTATCTTTAAATCGAGATATTGAAAGTTTTGCGTTTCAATGAATTTTAAAATATACGTATAAGATACTAATGAATCATACTGCTTAAGCGTATCTAAGGATGTTAAATTTAAAGTTCCTGTTAAAATAGTGTCAATTATTAAGTAAATAACGTGCGTTTTCTTATCAAGAATGGAGTTGGGCCAATTTCAAAATTAACAGCCAGATTCATTATAAAATTTGAAGGTGCCCAAGTCCATTCAACATAATTTACGATGTTTCAAATTGAAAAAAATAATACGGTATTTGTTTTACATATCTTGAAAACACTTCGGACACATAATTTATGCGATTCAAAACATTTTTTAATTACAGAGCATAGAAAATTACAAACATAAATTTATTACAAAACAATTTACTATTCGTCTACATTTTGTGCTTGTGGAAAAGATTTGAAGAAATCATGATGTTCTGGTGGTATGATGCATCAATGTTTTCTCCATTGTTATTCGGATCTTAATCCTCTGAAGATGAATAAAAAAAAAATAAAAAAAATCAGTCCCATAACAGGCCACGAGGGCCCTGAGAGGCAGATACTATAGAGGTATCTGATTCATGACCATACGGCACAAAAGGGAGATAGTGTGGTCAGAACTATGCTCCGGCCGCCTGATTTTCCCCTTGGCTGGTTCGACTGCGAGAGTCATTAGCACCCAAGGTACCCCTTATGTTTGTTTATTTTTTTTTTCGTTTTTAACGGCGCATCAACTATTTGGCTATTAGCTCCGGTCTATCTACAGGTCACCACCCTATTCTATGTCAACAGCACGTGGTCGGTCACCCATTCAGGTGGTATCCATTATTAAATTGATTAAAGGCTGGGTTTGCCTAGGTACGGTCAGGGAGGCCGAATTCAACCCATGAACAAAGACACTAGAAGAAAAATCTTTAGTGCTTGCTCGGGATTTGAACTCAGGCCTCCAGCTGAAAGTGGCTGTGTATAGTGTACCACGCATACACAAAACTCTGGAAGGAAATTAATTACAAAATTAATAATTGAAACAGCTGTTCATAAAAGCAAAAAAGTCTTCTATACGTTTTTACAAAAATAGCAGAAGAATTTATGTTTTTATTTTATTTATCTACCTATATAGGTTATTTTAAGCAAATTGTTCAGGAATGCACTCGACCCTACCCAATTCAGAGGAAAGTGCTTAGTTATGCAGCTCCTGAGTGACGGACTTTCCTATATATAATTTAGTTTCTTTGATACGAATATAATGAAGTGGCATTTGAGGACTTTCAATCACAAGTACATCTGATTATGTTGAGACTTGAGAGTGACAGAGATAAGTTAGGTTGTCGATACGTAAACGGAATTCAGGAAGTCGATTATTCTCCCATGTCAATGGGGATATCGAATTGGGTTCTACTAACCCTTTCTTCTTGTCATGGAGCTGTCTAGTTTTATTTATATATGCAGAAATAATGGTCCTTTCTGCTGGATTAATTCTATGTGTTTCAGACAATAATATACTCAGCAGCTAGCATCTAGAAAAAAAACTGCTACAAAATATTGCTTCGACCTTGTCTAGCCATTAGTCATTAGAAAATAGTTGAAGATGTTATATTTTTTTACTTGGTGACTTTTTTTTTATCGTGTTTGACAATGTACTTTCACATTGGTTGGTTGGTTGGATTGGGCTTTAGGGCAAACAGCTTCCAGAGCATCATTGCCCGATTTCATTTATGTCACAATCACACTCGTGTTTGTTTTTTCTCAGAAAACATATACTTATCGTTTACAGATATTATTATTTTATTTATTTATTTTCTTCATTTTTTATTATTTATTTATTTTATTTTATTTGTTATGCTAGTATAGAAATATCTTATATTTACATGAATTTCTTTAAATATACGCACACACACGCATTTACGCAATTTTTTTTTTTTTTTTTTTTTTTTTTTTTTTTTTTTTTTAATATTTCGTTGTATAATTCAACTTTTTTTTCAACTTTCAGCGTGACAAGAAATTCCATGAATCATTTGTATGTGTTTATACGGCATTCCCACTTTCTTCTGGTTTTCACCATTTCTAAACATCCATAGTGGAGTAGCTTCTTCAAAAAAGAACATCGCTGGATTCGAAACAGCGTTACAATATACACAGCGTGCACTAACCACTCACCCATCGTGGTGTTCTTTGTTTTTATCAGATTAAACAATATCTTGTCCTTATTTTTGCTTAAATGTTAATCGAGACTCAAAATTTTTTATTAATGAGAGCCATCAAAAACAAGCCTAAGGTCTACGAGTTTGTACAGGTCCACCAATACTGGCTATATATATATATATATATATATATATATATATATATATATATATATATATATATATATATTTAAAATTCATTAAATTGGGGTTTAACCACTTGGCGGTGTTCTACTAGCACGAGCCCTTATCACCAGGCATGGCTTGAGAACTCATTTCAAGGTGAAGATAACAACCATTAAAAGCCTACTGATAAATACTTATTATTAATTTAAAAAAATAAAATTTATGTTTAAATTATGAAAATTCTTTAGGAAAAGAACCTTTAATTATTTGTATAATATTTTCTTCCATCTAAATTCTGCTTAAGTAACGAGTCTTGTCTGGATAAGGAGTCCATTATTTCGCTTAATAGGAGTTTGGAATAAGAACAGAGAAGAAGAGCTTACTTTTTGTAGAACTCATGAAAAGGAAGTAGTAGAGTAGTTTTTATCCTCGCTGCATTATTTGAAACATTTTTCTCTTTCCTGGCTTAGCGTTTCTTCAACCATTTTAGATGGGATTGGCGATTATCATTATTTATATTACAATTTTGTAACTAGGCGTTATGTTAGTATTGCGTTAAAGCTATGGATCGCTTGTGGTATACGAATATAGGTTGCGGACAAAGGCAATTTATGCATAGGAAAAATTTAATCAGCTGGTCTTGCATTTTTTTTTTTTATATTTTTAACTGTGAGCTTTTATTTGTGCGTGGTCCGTGAAAATTGTTCTATTTTCGGTCATTTGTATAAATTTAGCATATTCTGTGATTTTTTTTTAGTAATACCTAGCTCCTGAAGGAATGGTATTTTATTAAAGGCCCTGAAGAGGAGCGAAAATGTACATGAATCACGTCTAGGGTAAAGCAAAAACAATGCCATTCTAAAACAAAATATTAACTACTTTTCTATCTATATATAAAAATGTATGTATACTTAGACAAAACTATGACTTACCATACAATATGACAGACCTACTAGGTGATAGGAGCCAATATATAGGACAAATATTTAAGTACTTAAAGGAGACAAATTATAATATGACCTCTAAGATTTGAAAAAAGAAAATAACACATTAAAATAAAGGAAATAAAGGAGAAAAAAACTTCATTGACATAAGACAAGATGCTACGTACTCCAATAACATAGAAATTATACTTACATTTACTACCAACTGACTACCAAAATTCGGACAACACATTATCAAATATTTAAACCTAACGACATACAACACATTGTAACTTTGGGGAGGGGGAGGGGGAGGGGGAGGGAGAGGGAGAGGGAGAGAGAGGGAGAGAGAGAGAGAGAGATCTTTTTATATCCTTCTTAGATAATTGATAACACTTTTCTTTTGCGCGAATATCGAACTGCTCAAAGGTTAAGTGGATTAAGGGGATACTTTATAGAAATTGAATACCGATTAATATCAATTTCTATAAAGTATCCCCTTAATCCACTTAACCTCCATAAAAGCTGAAATTTAAAGAGAATAACGCCGTGATAATTATTAAAGACGATAGGAGTAATATTGTTATAATAATGGAACGACAAATCGTTAAAAGGTCCGTCATTCCATATCCATCTCCTCCTAGAGGTGAGATAGGATTCTAAGTGCTCGGGAGGGGTGACGGATCACTTCAAAGTGGGGTAAAACCAATTATACCCAGAGACGGGGAAGGGAAAATGAGGTTTTTCCGTAAGCCTCCTTCTAATTTGCACCGGCCTCCATTGATTGGAGACATTGAAACGTCGAGGACGGTATTAATCCTCTCCAGTCAGGATATCCCGCCTTCCCTAATTCATTCCGATCACCCTCTTTACGCTTACCTTAACTTGTAATTTATTCACTACACCATTCCTTTTAAATCCTTTTAAGGGCTTTTTCTCGCTGATATATATATATATATATATATATATATATATATATATATATATATATATATATATATATATATATATCCACAACTGTATATAATCTTAGAAGAACTATTGCGCGTAGTTGCCTCATCAGTTACCTGCGAACAATTGTTCCCGAAAGCAGGATCGCTCTTGTCAGCTAGAAGATGCCAGTTATCACCCGAAAATGCGAGAATGTTATTTCTTTATAATTCAAATGAAAAGATTTTTAATATTTTTTTCAATGGAAAATAATATATTCGCTTATTTTTATATTTTGTGCCATATGGCTTTTAGCACTTTCCTCCGAAGGAAAGTAGCTATTGAGGTTGCACTCATGACGGAATTTTTGAAAAATGTCTTAAAATCTCTATCGATCCTACTTAGTAGACAAAGAAAATGACCCGAATTGCTAATTTGCTCATTCCAGTCGTAATTTCTCTTCTATTGTAGCGAAACGCGGTATTCGTCGTGGGTATCTAATAAGGAAGAAGTCTTGTAAAAATGAACTAAATCGGTCTATCGGAAGGGGGGGGGGATTTACTTTGTACTATGTTTGAATTGAATTGAAACTGGTGTTCATAACAAATTCAAAAGAGCAGAACTATTTATGTTTTTATTTTATTAATCTATTTAGGTTATTTTAAGCAAATTATTCAGGAATGCACTCGACACTACCCAATTCTGAGGAAAGTGCTTAGTTATGCAGCTACTGCGTGACGGACTTTTATTTAAGCAACATTATTTCATTATTTATTAAGGATTATTATAATCATGAAGGTACCCTTTCAGCGTGTGAATTATGGTCTTTATCTGGCATTACTTAAACTATAATTGGTCGTGGTTCTTCCCTTTTTGTGATTCCATTGACAATGTTTCTCGTTTGGATAACAGACTTTCACTGAGAAGATAATGGTTGTATACGGATTTGGGTTGTTATTTTTTAAGTGGCCTCTAAAACAATTAGAATCAATATCTATAAAGATGTTTAAAAATAGTTGCAACAAAGAGTTGTCTCATCCTTTTTTTTTTTATTTGTTTTTTCTTTCTCCATTATATGTCCATAATGGAGTAAACCCAAAATTACCCTAGAATATTTATTTAAAAAAAAATAGTTTATAGAGATTCATTGTTTAAAAACAGTTTACGAGAGAACTAATACCTGCTACTTCAGGTGAATATATATATATATATATATATATATATACATATAATTCTTATAGGTTTGTGTACGTATTTATAAACTTTGTGCGCTGGACTCAAATGAAAGATGCCATTCCTATCCCAACAGTTGCAAAAAGGGCATGGTCAGGGCCGGCGTGGCTTTATATAAGAGTGGCAACATGTAAATAGCACGGCGCTCATAGCCCAATTTATGAAACTTCGTATAAAAAATGATAAGGAAAAGTATATTTATTATAATATAATATCATATTTATTATCATTCACGTGAATATGGATTGAACACCATCATCTCCCGCACCAGGAGGATAGTTCGACTGTAGAATTACCTATTCTTAATTACATGCATTAATGAAATAATGTGGCTACCTGAAATGTTATATAATATTCAAATAAGTGGAAATTAATTAGAAAGAGATATATGAGAATATGAAATGTTGGCATATAACGTGTGAAAGGATAAGATTACCCGCCAGGAAGGCCTTCCCATTTTCTGAATAGATGCTAATAATATCCTGAGACCGAAGGCTTCCTATCATGAACAGACCTTGTAAGCCTTCCATTCATGGAGGAAACTCTTTTACATTTTACTACATCTATTATAATCCTTTCAAACCACTTTATACTATGCTATGCTTAATCCTCCTGCAGCAAAAAACAAATCTTTTATTCGACGTAAAATCGTTTGCAGTTGTTTGTAGTGAAAGAATTTTCGTTTGTAGTTGCCTAGAAAAAAAGTTACGGCCGCTTTATGAATTTTCAAAATGGCGACTTTTTTAGTTTTAGGGGTGCGTGTTTTCTTATTGTCTCAGTACATTCTAAATCGTTTGCAGTTGATGGTTTTGAAAGAATTTTCGTTTGTAGTTGCCTAGAAAACACGCACCCCTAAAACTAAAAAAGTCGAGATTTTGAAAATTCATAAAGCGGCCGTAACTTTTTTTCTAGGCAACTACAAACGAAAATTCTTTCAAAACTATCAACTACAAACGATTTAGAATGTATTGAGACTATAAGAAAACACGCACCCCTAAAACTAAAAAAGTCGCCATTTTGAAAATTCATAAAGCGGCCGTAACTTTTTTTCTAGGCAACTACAAACGAAAATTCTTTCAAAACTATCAACTACAAACGATTTAGAATGTATTGAGACTATAAGAAAACACGCACCCCTAAAACTAAAAAAGTCGCCATTTTGAAAATTCATAAAGCGGCCGTAACTTTTTTTCTAGGCAACTACAAACGAAAATTCTTTCACTACAAACAACTGCAAACGATTTTACGTAGAATAAAAGTGGTTTGGTTCCAATCGGTTGAAGTCGGGTGCGGGGTATTTTTTGACCCCCCGGTTCTCAACAACGGGGCAACTACAAACGAATTTTTTTTCACTACAAATAACTACAAACGATTTGCAATTTTTTAAGTCTATTATCATAATTTTTTTCGAAAGTCGGGTGCCAAGTTCACAGAGGTATGCAATTGGTCATCGAAATCCTCCAACAGGAAGGTAAAGAAGTTATGCGCATGCGCTGAATCACTGATACTACTGCTACTTGAAAAGTAACTGGATGTGGTCTTCGAAAAAAGTCCCGCCATTTTTTTAAATAGACATACATATAAATGTATGATTGTGCTTGTGTATTTTTTTTTTGCTACGAAACTTGGTGCAAAGTATTACAATCGTATACAGTTCGACGGGTTCGTTAAGCAGCAAAATGGATCCATCTGGGGAGTGGGGATGTTTACTCCAGATAGAAATTATTAATATACTATGGTAGAAATTATTGTATCCTGCAACGAAACTCGGCATCCACAAACAAACTCTAAAGGCACTAACATCTATTGTAAAAGTAAACTAAATTGGTCCATTAGAAATGGGACTTCACTCGGGGACCAATTGATTTTAATTTCACCAGCTTTAAAATGTTTACAGTCCTTAAGCCATCACAGATCCGAATTAGACCATTAAAAAAAATGCTACTTAGATAACAAACAGTCCATTAGAAGTTGGGGTTTACCTAGAACAAGATTAAATATAAAATTAGTAAATGATTCAACTGTTCAAATTTTGTATTCTTATAGGATACTAGCTGTTACCCAGTGTGCCATGCTTCGCCTACTTTCTGCTTATGACTCTCCCCGTATCAAGATCTACCTGTATACCCAGTTACGTCAAAATCGGTCAAACGGAGTGAATTTGTTTATACCTGCCTAGTGATGTCTCGTGAAACAGCCTACAGAGACCAGAACCACAGCAATTCATAAAACAGCCGGCAGAGGCCAACAGCACAGCCTGCGAGTAGATAGCTCTTATCAAAGAGAGGCCAGCGCTCCTTAGTTAGAGAGTGACTGTTGATATAAATTGAAATAAACTGCATTACATGATTATATAATGATGTAAAGTCATCAATGAGTTCGAGTTATTCTAATTATCGAGAACATCAACAAATAAATTTGAGACATTATTCAAAATGGCTGTCGATTCAAAATGGCTTTCAGAATCTGAATTCTTCGGTGTAGCCAATTTTTCTTGAACAACATGTTTGACCTTTTGACCAAATTTTGAAATTTGACAATTTTGACCTAGCCTAGGAGATTTTCCGTATCATGACCTGTTTGCCAAGTTTGGTTAAGATCGGTCAAACGGTGTAGATTTGTATAAGGAACAAACACACATACGGACAAACACGTGATTTTTAAATATATAGATTTTTAAAACATTCTTGAGGCATAACTATTGTAACCACCATGCTAAGGAATGTGTCTATTTATGTAGATCCTGCGTGATGGATTTTTTCCCTTATCTCTTAATATGTTATATTATAAGATATAATTGTTGTTTGTTTTACTAATCTTGAAAGTCAGTAATTTAAAAAGGATTCGTTGCTTCTATGCTTTGCAGTAGGGTGTAAAAAGTACAGTCAGCACATTGCCATTTTGGTATTGGTGCCTGTAAGGGGAACTCACCCTGTCAACTGGATGACAGATTTACCTCATAACTCTCTCCCTGGGTCGATCAACCCTTGAACAAACTTCAGCCCCTTTTACTTATAACGATTTTAGAAGTCACATCAAGGCTCAACAATAATAACTGCATGTTAGCGGAAAGTTCGCAATGCACAATTTTATGTGTCCATATTTATTTGGCTTCTCCGGCCATAAAAGCTTTTCAAGAAATGGCGAACCAAAATACCACCAGAGATAGGAAGTTTTTCCTGGCCAACTTCATTCCTGCTCCCAAGGCTCGATCCAAGTGGCCTGATTTTTACTCCTCCGTGATTCTGAGAGTAAAAGCTTTAAAACACAAAACTAGGTCCACACTAAGTGTCATAGACAATTCTAGGTTTCGGACTTGCCTTTTCGTGCCGTCGAGGGTAATCTGGCGAGATATTTCTGCACACATGGCCACAGTGGAACACTCGTCGGGGATCGGCTTCTCGTTGAACGATGTTCCGCGAACATGGACGATTTTAATTTTTTTGTACATGAAACTTTATCGATGGAGAATGTTGGAAAGGTGGGAGGAGTCATTTACGCTTAAAATACTATCAGTTTCCTATTGTCAATCTTCCTTCTCTTTGAGATGTCATTTTATATTGTTACAGAAAAATTGAAACTTACTAATAACTACTTCTACTCCTTTGCTAATAACTAGAGCCCGGAAGTTAAGGCATTTATTTTTGGTTAAAATAGGCAGGCATAAAGGCACTTAAAATATTGAAAATAGGCAGTACTGTAATTAAAATAGGCATTTATTAGGAGTGAAGGCAAAGAGGAATCTCACTTATTATTAATGAAAATATGTATTTTAAATACTTATTCATTTCTTCATTACCAATTTATCACAGAACTAGTTAACTTTCTCTTACTTTCCGTTGTTACAAGAAGCAACAAGATGCTTTTTTTCTGAGAAGGTCTATGACAGTTGATACTTTGACAACTGTCATACACCATCACAGGAAAAAATGTTTTTCATCATTGAAAAACTTCCTCTGCATTATCTTATCATTTCGACATCCGGAATACCAGGTAATTACACCATTGTCACTGCAAAAGGGGTGTGAGGAAGAAGACGTACTTCTCTCATCCTCTCTCTTTCCTCGTATTCATTATGCTTGTGCATTCCTTCTACAAAGGAAGGTTCTGTTATTTACAGAGGTTGAATCCATGGGTTGGGAAAACAACCTTTCGAATAGATATTTGTGACGGCAATATGGAATTTAATTTGTGCAACCTTTTTTGTCTTCGATGAACGGAAATTCATTATGTGCTTTTTGAAATGTTTAAATCGCAGAAAACAAATTGCGTAACGACCAAAAAAGGCAAATTAAGGCTTTAAATCTTAAATTAGGCAAAAAAGGCAAAATAAAAATTTTCGCTACACTTCCTAAATGCACGAAAACATTTTTATTTCTATCTGACCCTTCAATATATCCATTCAGATAAAAAATGCATTTTGCCTAACTTCCGGGCTCTACTAATAACACTAGGCAAAAGAACGGAACGGATGGCGCAGTTACTGCGCGTTGGACTTTATATAATTATAGATCCAACTGCCAGGATTTAACGACAGCGTGGCTACTATGTTTATTTGATATTTAACTGGTGTCGCCTAAAAGGTGGAATATGCAACATATTATGTATTAAAATTTCGATCCCCCCCCCTATTCTCTTATTCGTCTGTAGCAGTGTTAATTGTAGACGTTTTCTTCACATTTTATAGTTATTTAAGAATGTGGTAGCTCCATTATACAATTAAGTTGCAATTTAAAACGTTTTTACTTTTTATGAGTACACTCATACGTTACTTTTTATGCTAAATAATTTATTTTAGCAATTGTGTTATGTTTTACTTTTCTTAATGACGATGAAATGTTTAGGTGCCCCGGTAATAAAGATGTGGAGAAGCAGCAAGGTTTCTGCTGAGAGTAAGTTAAAGATTTAATTGCAGTTGCTGTTATTGTGAAAGTCAGTTCACCGCAAGTACTGCAGAATTGTAATCTACACACATGTGTGTGTTATTGTCTCTGCACAAAAAATGCTTTAATCTGTCCTTAGTTTTGGATGTTTTATAGGGAGGTAAATGGTTTGAGAAAAAAAGTTGTCCTGCAGAGACTTCGCAATCTGAGGGCTTTCTATGGCAAAACAACGACGACAATAATAGTTTTAACGTTTTGCTATGTATTTGTAATAGGTAGCAGACTCTCTCATACAATAAAACAATATATTTCAGATTAATGACCGCTTTCAATCGTCCAATTTTCTTGGTTTTCAAATTAAATCATTCTCAATTGCCTCAAATATTATATTCCTAGTTTCGAATGTAGAAACCTAAAATTACAGCGGCAAAGGAACGTTTATATATTGAAAGAAACGGGGGCTATTCAGGTGGAAGAAAATCTTATAGTAGGCATCGTAAGTTTTTTTCTGTCCATTTCTCTTAAGAAAAGTCTTGAATTAATGCAATTTGAGAAGGAATGAATGAACCGAATTCAGTTGGCAGCTATGTGAGATAAAATTTACATTTTAGTAGTTTTGTCAGTCTTTTAATAGTTCTTACAGGCTTAGCTTCCTATAAGACTCTTTTCGGAGTTTTTTTTATCTTTATTGACCACTAGCTGAATACCCGTGCTTCGTCACGGCAGATAAGTAGTTATTTTATTGCTTTAAGTAAAGTATAACTATGTATATGCTACTATGTATATATGTATGTATATATGTATTAACGCTAAGGCATAATTTTGTGCAGTTTATTATTGCCCGTTATACGATAAGTTATTCATCGTTATGGAATCAAAGTATAATGTTTCTTGAAACTGGGGCGCTCCGAACTAGCATCAAGAAAGGAGTTTAACCTCCTCGCCCCTAGCCTTTAAGCCGGGAGGGAGGGTTTAGAAGGTCCCATTTTTCGGGGTTTCACTTATATCTCGGAAACCCTGCGTCCTAGCGACATGGCTATTCTATAAGAATAGAAAAAAAGTGTGTTTTTTCTCAAAATGACAGACTTTCGAGAGCGGATATTTTGAAAACTAAAGATATCTCGAAAAACTTCATTGAATAGAACTTGTAGGAAATTTAATAAGCTTTCATTTCATATAGAATGGTCATGTCGCTAGGACGCAGGGTTTCCGCGATATAAGTGAAACCCCGAAAAATGGGACCTTCTAAAACCCCCTCCCCCCCGGCTCAAAGGCAACGGGTGAGGACTTTTGATATGTTCACCTCCTATCCACCCCAAACAAAGTTACGAAGTCAAAAATTGTGTTCCAGAAATTTCCACCTATAGCTGTTTTCAAGCATTCGTTGCCTGGACTGGAGGGACAAACTCACAGCTTATTTCTAGCGATTCTAGGTCTGCCATGATAGTTGAAATGAACCGCAAATAAAAATAATACTATGAAATAGTTACAATACGGTAACATTTGTTATCGTCCTAGCAACGCATGCTGCCTAGGCGTACATGCCCTCTTTAAAACCGACTTAAAATTCAACCCCGTCTAAAAATACTGCAAAATTAGATTATCAAAAAAAAACAGGATATCAACTTTTTTACCAGACCGTGCTTTAATACAAATAGTTTATTTTAGTAAGACATGTCATTAGGTGTCCTAAGAAATGTCAATCGTTTTCTGAGTTTCAGATTATATTAGGTTCTTAAGCATGCATGTCTAAATATACTTTAATGTTCATAGTTCAATTTCATGTTTATTTAATGTAAGGACGTGTAATAAACATGAAATTGGTAAAATAAATGTCCTTATTTCAGATAATATAAAACGGGTAAAAAGTGATGAATGGATTTACTTGAAAGTTATTTTATTATAAAATGAAAAAAAAAAAAATAAATAATTAAAAAATAAAATAAGAAAGTTTTTATTTTCTAACAAGTTGCAGTGCTTTTGCAGCTTGCGTGTCCCGCGCCAGTAACTCATTCTTCTTTTACTCCATCTTAGCGTAAACACAGCTTTCACAGCTCCCATGCTACACATATCTACATTTCCAGTGCTACGATGGATTAATTAAAGTGGTTAGCATTTTTTCCTTTTTTAATTAGCACAGAACACAAAAGTTCTTTTCAAAATCATCCCCCCCCCCAAAAAAAATAGTTAGCAAAAAAATTAGGAATAAATAATTCCTTTTATCAATTAAAACTATTTAAAATTAGGAAATAAGGAAGGATATAAAATTTGTACATGGAATTAAAGAGTTCTGCATAAGGTATATATTGCTTAAAAAATAATAAGAATAATAATACATTAAACTATAAAGACAAAAATAAACAAGTGCACATGTTCTGAACCACGTTAAACAGGAATTGAATAAAACTAAATAGAAACATAAAACATTAAGTAGAAATATAAATATAAACGGAAAAAAGATTGAACTCTGATTGATATTAACGTTATATTAAGTAATTTCTAATTATAATTTCAAAATGTACTAGGAATTTATGTTTAACTGGAAATTTGTACACTAAATTCGCTTAATTTAACAAACCAGTAAGTTTTGAAGATATTTATTTAAATATTTAACTTCCCTTTATAAATGACTCAGATTTTTCTAACGGATCAACACCATTTTCTATCTTTGATAAGGATACCTTTTATTTTTTCAAAACCCATACCCCAAACGGGTTTAGCACTCATTGCCATCGGCCCTTCCCTCGCATTTATTATTATTATTGTATCCCAATTAAATTATTTTATTTTTTTTTACTGGATTTAGACATAAATTTCATTAAGTCTGCTGTTATGTTGAATTACTGTCATTTAAGTAATAATTATTTTATTTATTTATTTTATTTGGAATAAAATATGGCATCTATAGCGATGAGCCCATACGCATTATTAAGTATTTCATTTACTTATTTGTAACATTTTAATTTTTAAAATATAATTAATTTATGACATTTAATTAAATCTATGTGCCTAACAATCAGTTATCACCAGGATTACGATATATATTTAAATATCAATGCATACAAGATATTATATAATAAATTTTCTGCAAATCATTTATAACAGAACACTTCCTTCCAGAACATGTGTTTGGATTTTGATGTATACAATTCAGTAACGAAAACAAATACACTCCAATTAACTTTATTTATTTTGAATATGTAAATCCTATTTTTTTAATTACAAAAAGATAAACTTTCCTTTACAATTCAATTTGTTTTGTTTATTTTGTTATTAATTGTCAATATAACCTACAATGGAGGTGTATATTGAAATATTTCATCACATTTTTCTTTTAGTAGGATTGAATAACTGAAAACGTTTTTCATATTCTCGGGAGTTCATTAAATTTACTAAGTGGACATATTTACGGAAATGAATCCGAAATTTCGGAATTCCGAAGTACAAAGTTAGTTAGAGATTCTCGAAGATCTCACGTCCCTTAAGTTAAAGGAGTAACAGATCGAATCAGTAAATTAATGAAAATATATCAGATCAGAACTATAGTCACTACCAATACAGCCACCTGCTACCGAACTACAAGGATGAACTTGGATTGAAGACATCAGCTTACAGCATACCAAGTTTGTGCGGGAAGAAACATATAGGACGAATATATTAAACGAAGATATTCAGGGAAGACTGATTTTTAGATAACTCAAAGAACATATTAAAAGTATAAGAAAAAAACAAAACAAATCAGTCCCGTAACAGGCCACGAGGGTCCTGAGGGCAGATACTATAGAGGTATCTGAATCATGACCATACGACATGCTAGGGAGGTAGTGTGGTCAGGACTATGCTCCGGCCGCTGGATATCTCCCTTTGGATGTACTCATTGAAGGCACAAAGGTATCCATTAATTTTTTTTCCTTCGGTGCATCGACTTCTGCAGTCATAGCACCAGGTACCCATAAATAAATTAATTAAAGACTAGGTTGGCCTAGGGACGGTCAGGGAGGCCGATTTCAACCCGTGAACGAAGACCGTAGAAGATAAAAATCTTTATGCTTATATGAGTCCAGTGCTCTGGCACTGATCTAACGTCGCCCCAAAAGTATCTAGAACATGTACACAAAAAGATCAGAAGTTGCAGAACACTTCTTTACCACAAATCACTCTATGGAATTTGATAAAACTATAGTCCTAGTAAAGGCAGCCAACACACGGGAAATAATTATTCGAGAAGCGATCGAAATTGAAAATTATCCCCAGAACTTCAACAGAGAAGATGGCTACAGACTTAGCAAATTATGGACACCAGTCATCCCATGGAAGACAGATGATTTGATTGGTTGCACAGGATCCAACAGCGCGGGAAGAATCGCCCAATCAGAGGTCTAGAAAGCCCGCCTATGACCCCGGCAGGTATAAAAAAGACCCGGACAGAAACCTATCTCAGAAGGAACTTTGAGGAAGACGGCAAAATGCCTGGCGAAACATCGGTCATTACTAATTGGACACGGTCATATCCAGAAGACTTTTAATTATTAAATATATACTTGTGATCTTCTCGGCACTTCCGGATATTGTCATTGAGTCGACGACATAAGCGGGTTTCCTCCCTATGTAGGAAGGTCCAGCGTCCAAAAACTCGTAGAATTGTTACAGAGGCAGGAAGAGAGGTGTCAGAACAAGAGTCAAGGCCCTCGCTATTGATTGGGCCCTGCTAAGGAGTAGGCCAGTCTCCCTCCAAATAGTCTCTCAGTATTTTTAGAATATCTCCACTCAGCTCCCGTCACTTTTAACTACCTTCGCTTTTACCTTTTGTACGCCAAGCAAGCAAGTCGAGGAACTCTTCAAGCTGTCTGATAGAATTTTGAACATTTATCTACTGCAAATCGTTTTAATACAATAAAGAATGAATAATTAGTTAGATCTAAAGTTAGGCAAAATGCCTTTTTTTATCTGAGTGGATATATTGACGAATCAGATAGAGATAAATATGTTTTCGTGCATTTAGGGAGTGTAGTGACAATTTTTTGTTGCCTTTTTTTTGCCTATTTTGGCTTCCGTTGCCTATTTTAAGATTTAATGCCTTTTTTGATCGTTATGCAATTTTTTCCTGCGATTTTAAAAAGCACATAATGAATTTCCACACGTCGAAGGCAAAAAAGATTGTACAAATTAAATTACATATTGCCGTCACAAATATCTCTAGAATGTTGTTCCCTGTAAGTCGTTCATTTGTTTGAAATGGTTCCACAGTGGCACAGTTGTTCACAAATTCATTTATGTTACTCTGGCCGGTTGGAATACGGGATGATGATGAACCTCAGTTTTGTCACAGACGTGGCACCTTACATGAAGAAAGCACCTAAAGCGTTGAAAGTTAGCTTTTCTAAAATGCTCCACCTCACATGTCTACCACATGGTTTGCATAGAATTGCCGAAGAGATAAAAAGTTTGTGTCTGTAAAGAAATGATTCGGTGGTATCAACTATACGCTATTATCATCTATAAGCACCAGGAGAAAAAGGAAGCAGTTTTAGTGAAAAGTGTAAAAATGTACTGAGTGGACATTGAGAAAATGAAGAACATTCGTAATGTTCTGATGTATGTCTGTTTTAACTGACATGTGTCCTTCCGTTGTTTCAAATTGTCGCCAATCACTTCAGTGGAAGTAGAACGTTCCTTTTTCCATGATGAAAAACATTCTTTCTTACAAGCGTCTGTCTTTAATAGTTGATACTTTAAAAAAGCACCTTGTTGTGCTAGTAACCAAGTAAAGTAAGTGTAAGTACGCTAATTATGTGATAAATTGACAATAAAGTAATGAATGGCTATTTAAAATACATTCTATAATGCGTTGGCGGCTATTTCATTCATAATGCGTTACATCCCCCTTTGTTTCCACTTCTAATAAATGCCTATTTTAATTACAGTACTGCCTATTTCCAGTATTTCAAGTGCCTTTTTCCCTGCCTATTTTAACCAAAAATAAATGCCTAACTTCCGGGCTCTATATATAACCCTGCTATTTATAACACTGCTGGATTTTTTTTTAAATTTTATTGTTTATTAATTTTTATATATATTTTTTTAAATTTTAACTTTCATTATTATTAACTACGAATTTTAGGACGGGTTATCTATAGGTAACCACCCTTTTTTAGCCAGGATAGGGCTGACGCCTTTTCTTTTTTCTAATGAAAATCCACCACCTCATAGTGGGAATCGAAACCACGACCTTTGCACCGGGCCATTAGCTAGATTTAATATCATAAACTTACCATAAAATAATGAATAAAATACCATCAATTTAAAACTGAAATAGGAAAAGTTATTTCTCTTGACCTACAGGTTCTGAAACGTAGAAATTCTTCTCCGGCACTTCCAAATTGCGTCATTGAGTGAGGGGGAAAACGTTTAAAAATTGAAGATTGTGTACAATGTTTACCAAAGAATTGAGAGCGATTTTTTTTTAATTAGGCTTTCCTGAAACTAGTTAATCTTGAATGTTACCATGAAAGTTGGCGGATTATTGATTTCGAAGCGTCTAACGACCTAAAAGTAACTACTCAAACTTTACGACCAGACACTTAAAAATACTCAGAATCAAAAGTAAAAAGTAGTAGGAGTTTGTTCGTGGATTTTAATGAAAAGGATTCTATAAAATGTATTTTTAATCAGATTTGAGAAGAAAATTAATAATGTTTCTCCTAACCCTCTCGTAATTAAAAAACATTGATAACAACAACGATAGCAGGTCCAAATCTCCAAGGATTCAGAGTAAACTTTTATTTTTTATGAAAGTGACTTTTCCAGGATATAATCTTGAATCCTAGCGCAATGTTTAATGTTTCTGAGGATGTAGAACATAATTCACTTCCTTTCTTATTCGACTTCCGCTGTACTCAAGGACGGGCTATCGAAAAACAATTTCTTATTTTTAATGTCTAGTTGTATTGATAAACGAATTTTCCTCCAAAATATTTTTTTAGAAAGCAGAAAACAAGAAACGAAATCAGGATTTTTGAACCATGAAAGAGTTTTTTCTGAACTAAGATAGTCTTATTGGAAATTGTATGATTTCTTTAAAATGTATTTATTTACTTGTTAATTAATTTTAATAATCATCAATTTTTTAAATTTTTTTTTTTTACTACGGTGCTTCAACATCCAGGACATTAGCGCCGATGTTCTTAGTTATCACCTGCGTGACGGAGATTTATTTATTCAATATTCATGAGGAATTAATAGTTATTGCATGAATTGTAATTTCTTCGTCATTAATGGCCGAATATCTTCGTCTTGGTAAATTCAACTGTAAACAAGATTTATGGAACTATTGAAACTTAAGACACTTTGTGTTTACTAATTACGACACCAATTAGTAATCGATTAGATAAACGAAGGCTATTTTTTGAAAACGGTTCTATTGAAAACTGTGATGCTTTTTTAAATTTATTTTGTATTATATGATTCGTTGAGCTTGTTTAGTGAAAGTATACGGTCAAGTTATGTTTCCAACGTAATGTTATTTACATTAACACTTAATTAGAATTGGAAGAAGATAATAGTTTACTTTCATTATCTTTCCATGCATGTATATTTCCTTGATAGATATATTATGAAATCTATTTCTTGGTTCGATAAACAAAGCCTTCAGGATTTGAATAGTGCATTCGCTTCATGCTTGTTATGCTTTGTAGAACTACTGTTTTCTCTGTGGTATTCCTTCAAGTGTGGAACAGGTATAAGGTGCTTTACTTGCGAATATTTAACATAGAGAAAATGACCGTCTCGTAGGAGCTGCATACTTAAGTACCTATGGGCGGATATAGAAAATAATTTTGGGAGGGGCTGGGAGAATTTAGGGGGGGCTGAGAACATTTGGGGGGTATGGAAAATTAAAAATCTACAACTTCGAATTGTTAGCCAATTAAAACGCTATAACATACCAAAAAAAATGTTTTTTCTGAACTAAGTGACCTTATTTAATTTATTTTAAAGGTTTTATGGTGTATTTTTACCGGTTCGGAGGGGGGGGGGACTGCAACCCCCTCAGCCCCGCTCATAATCTTTTATATACGCCCATGTAAGCAGCATATACTGACAAGAAAAAATAATTAAATTTAAACGAAAAATTATAAATAAATGATAAATAAAATTGAAAGTGAAAAAATCTTCAGTTTATAAAGGATAATTGATTCTGGAATTAGGTTATGATGTTTTAAATATGTAAATACGGTGTTAATAAGAGTGCTAACCTCCATCAGTTGCTCCTGCAAGTCATAAATTATGTTGATGTAAATTACATTGTAACATTATCTTTAACTGTGGGGCTGCTTGAACGCCATCAACATCTAGTATTTTTAAATTATCCGATATTGTTCTTTCGTTAGTTTGTCCAATATTCTAGCTATGTTTGTTGTATAGTCTCAAACATTTCTTTCCGCATGTCTTTCATTATCAGAGTCCTATGACAGTTCTCGGTTTTCTCGTAGCTGATTTGACTTGAATATCAAAACTCATTAATAAAGATTTCCCTGAAACGTCTTTCCTTGCTCGGCTGTAGCTAAAAAAATTGCTGAAGGCTCCCCTTAAAGGGGATGCAACATTTTTTTCTCGAAAAAGTAATTTTAAAAAGACTAGAATATGACGAATACTCCTCACCCACGGGAATAATACCAAAAAAGTGTACGGTACGGCACTCATTGAATGACATTAAACATGTAAATAACGGATTGCAGTCCTAACAACAAGGCCAAATGGCGATGCATGGTCCTCCCGGGTTGCACTGAACAGAGCCGAAAGGTTCTTTCCCGAAAGCTGCGGGTATCTTCTCCAAAACATGAACAATTTGATTTATTCGCATTTTTTTTCTCTCCGTCTATTATTCAATAGGGATAATTATAATAATAATGTTTTACACCCCCTCTATTTTTTAACCAATGATTATTGAAATAATGAAAATAGTAAACTGAAAATTATTGATTGAGAGGAGATGGTTGATCTGGATTGCGACGGTAAATTTAGTCAGAATTCTGAATCTATATTTATCTATTTAGAAAATAATCCAATTGCTTGAAAATAACAAAATTGCTAAAAAGGTCGTCTACATTCCAACATGTTCCATTTATTAAGAACATCCCTTTTAATCCCCACACCGGCTCCAATTAACAAATAAAACCTTTTATACCTGCCTTCCTTCCATTATCACCTCACTTTTATGACTCCCTCCCTCCTCTACTATTTTTCTCACACTTAGCGCGATTATGTGAAATGATTGCACATCCTTGAGGCATAGTTCTCCTTCTTCTCATAGGTAGGCCTATTTTCACCCTGTACTTATTCATTTTAAATTTATTCCTATGTTACCCATGTATGTTTAAATCTGTATTATTTATTTAACTTTTAACATCCATTATTATTAACTAAGAATAAAATCTGCATTAATGTACCTTTAATTTAATATATACCACATATTTACCATATATATCATTCACCTAAGTCTAATGTTTACCCTTTCACGTCTGTATAAAAAATAGTATTAACTCTGTTCTCCTTGTTTTCGAGCCCTGGTGAAGGCATGAATTTCAAACCGAATCGTCGGCAACGATTAACCACATTTTCTTATAAAAAATGTAGTTTTATTAAGACACCAAGGCCGAACCCTTACTAAATCTATCTTCTTAAAAGAATTCAGTTTTTAAAATATTTCAGTAGTCAGCAGAGATGTCTGTTTATTAGTTAAACTAACATACACATTTCAAGCATTAAAGGAAAACAAAATTTAATGAAAAGTGAAATAAATCTTACTTCCTAATGAAACATTCCATTTTTACGTAATAAAATTATAAGATCACTCGAAGGCTTGAAATCTCCTTAAGTTTCTAGGTATTTGATAATACTCTCTTCAATTTTACCAAAGCTATCTTTAGGTCCAAATCTTTCTACAGGCTGACCAGTTTTATCGATAAGAAATTTTGTGAAATTCCATTTTATTGCTTTGGCCAAGACTCCTCCCTTCTTAGATTTTAGATACTTCCACAATGGGTGAGCGTTTTCACCATTGACATCTATTTTTTCAAAAAAATCAAATTTTGCGTTATTTTTGTCAGCAAAGCTGCAGATTTCATCTGACGTTCCAGGCTCTTGGGAAGCGAACTGGTTGCATGGAAATGCTAGAATTCTTAAGCCTCTGTCTCTATATTTCTCATCCAATGCCACCAAATTTTTATAATTTTCACAAGTGAGACCGCACCTTGAAGCAACATTTACCAGAAGAAGAACTTTTCCTTCGTAATTTTTCAGAGAAATGTCATTTCCTTTAATATTCTTCACAGTAAAATCGTAAACACTAGTTGCTTCTTCCCAATTTATATTCGACATAACTTCTTAATAGATAATGTGAATAATTATTTCTTGATTACCAAAAAGAAATTAGTAACTTAGTGTATTTTATGTAATATAAATCATATGGTTTTTATGAAAGGCACATGCTGACCTTCGTTTTTCGTAACCAAACAAAATGTTGTAATGAAAATTGATTGCACGTTCTGAAGGAGATGTTGAGGTTGCACTAATGAGCGAATTGTTGAAAAAATATTTAAATTCATAAGACACCAATAACCATGCTGATTTCCTGGGATAGCTAAGTTCGGAGGATACTGTTCTTTGTGTTGTCGCCATTGAAGCGGGACACAAAAAATAAAATAAAAAATAAATAATAAAATTCATAAGTATACAATTATGGGTTATTATTATTTACAAATTATAATTTTACCGTTTCAGCCGTTTACCGTTAATGAAAAATGTCTATTTCGAAAATAAACAAGAAAATTTCATTGCGACTAGGGTTTTATTCCGGAACCAGATTATTAAAAAGTCCTTAACGGCCGTTATTTTATTTACTTTTTGTTACGAGTGTTGGCAGATCGTGCCCAACTAACAAGAAACATGTGTCAAGCACCATTGTTCTATTAGGAGTTGCAGTTTTTATTTGTAATTGGATCGGCTGTTTATAACAAATATATATGAGAATGTCTCAGAACTCCAATGATCCTTAGATTGCTATAAAACAAGCAGTGGACATTACACAATAGTCTGAACAATGTTTTCATATCAGTCATTATTTCTTATGTTACAATACTTGCCTAATGAATCACTCAGCACATGCATTTCTCACTCCCCGAATCTCTCCATGAATTTCTCACTCAGGTCATCTCTGCAAGAGGTTGAATGATACAAGGAGCATGAGCTCATGCAACTCAGCCCTTTCTATTGTCGACCTGTGACATTTTATCACAAATGTCAGGGCCTTTCTCTTACAAATTTCACTCATATATTCTTCTCATAGAGTCATATTAGTCGAAATAATATTTTAATATTGAAATGAGAAGAAGAAACTAATATTTCTACGTGTTTCGGTTTACGTTTTGATGTATTTTTGTCCAATCAGGTTGAAAGTAGGTCTTTATTTCGGAAAAGTGGACCTGGAAATCAACCTGGGAAATAAATAATTTAGTATAGAAAATCTTTGTGTTTCTGACCCTTTATGAAGAGTAAATATTTCGTTGGAATGGTAGTATGTGGATGTTATATATATATATATATATATATATATATATATATATATATATATATATATATATATATATTATCTTTATGAGTTACTTTAAAATTAGTGATTTAATTTAAAAATACCAGTAACTAGGAACAAATATTTGGTTCTGAACTTGAGAAATTGTCCAGCAAATTTTTAATAGAGTATTACGCATTTTTAAATAAACAAGAATTATTATTTTAATTTACTTATATTATTTTTTAAATGAAGTGTAATGAAAAGTAAACAATAGAGGATTGTCATTTATTTGTTCGTTTATACTAAAAATACACAGATTGATCCTAACAAGCAAATAAGAAACGTTAGCAAAAAAAAAAAATATATATTTAAAATTTTTATATGTAGCTTGATAACGATTATGTACGAACTCTGTTGCCACGCCGTTCAAAATTTGAGATTTATCTTATTAGCTTTATTTAGTTATTTCGTAAAATTGTGAGAATTACTAATGCAGTCAATTTGTTAACTACTCCAGTCAATCCTCCTTTGTAGTGCAGGATGGTGATTGCTTTTCTTTTGTCAAATAAATTGACTTCGTAACTGTATTGATAAAAAAAAAAAGAAAAAGTTAAACGTTAATTCAGGAGGATTAACGGAACGTGTAATTTCACTACGACTGCCATTACACAGATATATGTGAAATTAATTTATTTCAGCTAATCTGTCCCACCTAACATTGTGATTAAATAATTAATTGTTATTCCGAATTAATTGTGTTCCGATAAGTGAGATAGAGAGACTGCAAATCGATACAGTACAGATATATACCCAGCATCAGGCGCAGCTCTTACCTCATTCTTGAAAACTTTCTAGAAATGTTGTATTTGTTAAATTTATTCACGAGAATCTGTAATTTGATTTTGTCACCAATGTTTAGTAAACTAACATCTAAATTCCCTAAAGAAAAAATAGCTGCGATATTATAATTTATAGTTTTGAAGGTTAATTAAATAGTTCAGATCGAAGAAAACTTCATAATTCAGAATATAGCTTAATTTATTGAAGGTTAACTTTGGTTCTAGAATGCCCTCAACATTACTTATCTTAAAAAGGGCCTATTACCGTAAAACAATAATTAAATATTTAGAAAACTTTTGTTCATAGTAAATATTGGATAAGCAAGTATAAATATGTGACTCATGTTTCAGTATGTATGTAATGTGGCAGGAGGTCAAATATCATGAAATTTATATATTTACAGAGGGAGAAAAAAAAAATTAAAAACAGGCAAACAGGGACACTAAAACGTTCGCGGAGTCAGCCAGATTGAGTAAACGCGCTCAAGAAGGTGGTAGCCTTTTGGTACTAGACGAGCAGGGAAAACAATTTTACAATTTACATTTTTACTATTGTTATATTTTATTTTGAATTATTTACTCATTATATTTTACTATAATATAACAAATTACTATAATATAAAATATAATAGAAACGTTATTTCTATAATTATTACTAACCATTGACTAACTAAATATTAGTACAAAGAGCTAACTACATAACATATGTATATAATAAATCCATGAGTAATTAGGCCTCTGAATGGTAGTTTTATATAAGAATTAGAAGAAAGCTGAAAAAAAAAAAATTTTAGCAAAATCATTGCAATTTCAAAACACAAATTTTTAGTTTATTTTAGGTATTTGATTTGAAGAGTTCTCTATATGTGCGATTTATTCAGTTAAACATTTATACCCATAAAAGATAAATTAAACAGGCATATTTTACATTTCAGCTTTAGTTACTCCATCAATTTTATTGTGCCAACGAGATAATAAATAGCCACTCCACTGGTAGACCTAGACAAGAATATTCTGAGCTTTGATATATTGTGAGAGAAATGAGGCTATCCAAGCTGGGGTGTACATAACGCAAACTGTATTTTCTCCATTTCATGGGGGAGCATAACCTCTTTTTTCTTGTTTGCTCTGCTTTTCTCAACGTGACCTTTTTTCAGCATATGAGTTATATAGGCTTTCAAAATGTCATAAAATATTTTTAATTTTAATGACGACTCATGATAAAAAAAAAAGTCGTTAATATTATTAGATTTGTGTCCGTTGCGTCTGCCCGGGTATTAGAGAAAGCCACATTGTTTAATTAATAAAAATACTAGAAACTTAAATACAAATAAATTAAAGATTTGTCATAAGAAAATCATTCCTGTATTTAAATAAGGCTACTTACAATATACTCCTGGTTTCTTAGAAGACTTACCTCTGTGTGTTTCCACGAAACGAAGCATGTAAAATAAATAAATTAATTAATTAAAGAAATCATTCTACTTACCCACTATTTACGGATAAAATTCATATGGACGTGTGCTGTTTTAAGAGAACACACGGTTTGAAGCTTTTTCTATACTTTTAAGAACTAATCCCCCCAGTAAATGGACCACAAAAGTGTGCTTGGAACTTTAATAGAAACGGGAAGAGGAGAGAGAGATTAAGAAGCTTTCTGATAAGACAAATAAACTTTCGGAGAACTTAACCCGTCCATCCTTCTTCGTCCTTTATCTTGAAGGCCTTGTCTCTCCAATCTCGGCGCGGGCTGGTGACCTTAGATAAAATTCCTCTCAAAAAACGCTAAAAAAGAAATGCCATGGGTAAAAAAGTGTTCCTTACATTTCTGTGCCCTTTATCACCATGTGGGTTATCAATGTCAACATATTTTTTACCGTAAGATAATTTTTCCATCCATCGAATGCCAAACCTTTCAACACAGAGTTGTGTACATGCTGCATAATTGTCTACATATAAATACAAATACATCTACGGAATAAAAGACCGGATTGGCATATTTAAATATGTACAATTAATTTTCTTACCCTTAAACAGGCATTAATGCTTAAATTAAATTGATGCAATAAATTGGTCTTTATTATAAAAAGTATTTAATCATTAAATGACCCTTTGCTCAAATTTATAGACTTATCGAATAAGGCGGAAGGTTTTCAGTCCTGAAGATACTGTATCCTTTCAGTCTTTGATGACTCCCGTAAGTCCGAAGCATATCTTCCTTGCTTCTTCGTTAATATTCATATTCCGCCTTATTCGAAAAGCATAAACATTATTTATTTATTTATATTTGTAACGTGAAATTAAATAAATTTAAAACACATATATAATTGTAATTAATAATTTAAACTCAAAGGGCACATGTAAAATTATAATCATTTTGGGTAAGCTACAAATAAACATTGTGAAAATCTTATTTGGGAAGTGACTAAAAACCTTTTGTTTTGTTTGTTGTTTGTCATAATAAATTGTACATTACCCTTTATTTACATTACATTAGTTATATTTAGCAATAAATCAATTCTAGCTAAATTACGAATTAAATTTCTCACCACAAGTTTCTCCTAAAATCAATTTCCAGTGACATAACCGATGACTTGACTTCCGTTACACGCAAAATATGGAGACCCCAACCATATAAAACTTTGCTTCCTTTCCCGTTGTTTTTGTTTTTGTACAATTAAAATAAGAAATCGTACCTAACTAATGAGAAAGATGTATCCAATTATCAAAACAGGGTTTTAGTTTCTCTTCTCTTTCATTGAAACATGCTTCATAAAACAACTGATATAATAATTTAAACTAGGTATTTTTAGTAATGTTTTTTCTTTATTATAACCGAACAAAATAAATGACATGTACGTTTTGTTTTTATTTATAGGTGAGTTTATAACATTGTTGTGAGGAATATGTTTAGTTATGCATCTCATGCTGTCTTATCGAATAAATATAGTTGGTAAACCGTATTTATAATGCAATATTTATTCCTTACAATGCAGGGTAAACTCTACTTGAGATAATTATCATTTGAAACAAATTCATTGAGGGATTTGATGGCTAATTGTCATACATTGTCAAATAGATCCCCTTCAAGGTAAATCTTCATTCAGAATAATGCACAACCTCGTATCTGCGTTGATATAACTACTCAAAGGCAACCTCTCCCTTTGTACCAGATTGATACCTACGGCTTTATAGGGTCAAATTGTATCGAATTTATGCACATGGCAGTCAAAGTGCTGATGGATTTTCTATTGAATACGATAATACACTCGCATGAGAGCGTTGTCATCCTGAAAGCTAGCTACAGTTTTCCTACCAATTCTCGACAAACTCAGAATTCCTGGTTTAATGAGTCGGGATTCGTTTAGTATAGTTATTATTATTTTTTTCCTTTTATTTATTTATCCTGAGTTCAACCACGGAGGCGAATATTAACACATTGAAGAATCAAAGTCAGTCTAAGTGATTGCCAGTTGATTATAAAATTACCAAGGCTATCAAAAAGTATAAAACAAAATAATTGTATATAAAAAAAAATAGAATCAAATATTTGCATTGAAAATTACATTAATTATTACGTTAATTCTTCTAACGGAGATAAAGCTTCAGATAGACGACACAGCATCATATTTAACTAAAACCAGACAATGTCATTGCCATATAAGGCTGTGAGTACAGGTCTCTTTACTGGGACTGTCAGTGACTGAATTTTCAAATCTGTATTTTTTAGAAGTAAGTGTTTAGCTAAGATCGTTGTTTCGATTCCCGCTAGGACCTAATTTGGCTGGAAAAGAGTGATAATCTGTAGATAAACCGTACGAAAAATGCTGTGTTATGTATAAGTGGATGTTAAAATTTAAATAACAATATGTACTAGATAGTAACATTCTCTTTTAAATTTCGTCGCTGGGTTTCTTCATCTTCTCCTACATGCCGGCATGTAGGAAGAGAATATGTACTAGAAAAATTGCCTTGGTAGACCAGGCATATTGTGGGTTGTAATCCTGTAATCCCAGCCCTTGCTCTTTTTTTGGGTTAATGCTTGTAAAAAAATAAAGATTTGAAAATGAAGTTACTGATGGCGGAGACCGTCCGTTTACCGATCTGCTTTTATATTATAATTTAATATTTTTTTTTTTTTTTTTTTTTTTTTTTTTTTTTTTTTTTTTTACAATGTATTACATATTTTTTTGCTAAAGTCATAAAAAAAATGTATTTATCTGTTCGAAAACAAGCGAATAATGATCAAAATATAATTCATATTTAATTCAACTTAAAGTAAACAAAACTTTCGAAAAAAAATAACGCCTTAATTAAAATGGGACATGGCGTGTTTTTACCAAGCCGGAAGGAAATGATTAATGCCCAAGTTGAATTGGCTAAAAAGGCCAACAATTGTTTAGGTAATTCATTAGCAATGATTGATGAGAAGTCAGTCTTCCAGCATAATTTTTCTCTTCGTTTTTCAAATGGTTTTTAATCTACTATATGTTGAATCGCCTAGCCGCTACAACTTATTAAATAATAAATAATCTATTTATAATCACATAATACGTTAATTGTATTGTTTACAACACAATATTTATTCTATAAGGCTCGGACATACAGGAATTTCACTAAGTTCTCAGGTTGAGGAACATGCAAAATTGGCGATACAAAACACACGACTAACATGAACAAAATTACTTCTGACGACTTTCAAAACAACAACTACTAACTAACTGGCAAAGATACTGGACGCAAACAGATAAATTACGAAAAAAAAAATCCAAAACCTATTAACCCTTGGTTGAAGAATACAAGTTCAGTTTTAATTCTGTTCTAGATTTACTCATTATTTTAATACTCCCATATATCTATGTGTGTATGTGTTTTAACACGATACTCACCAGAGCTTATAATCAATCTAATGTGATATGCGTTATTTTTTAAGTTCATTCCTTGCTCAAAATAAATGATTTGATCAAAAAAGACTCAGCCTGTTCCTGACCCCCTGTGCTGGAATTGGTTTTGATTCTGATCAAATCTGCCGAGAGAAGTCCTTAGTGAAGGCTGAACTTCTTTATTCCATTACCTGTCCTTGGGTCTGCGGGAGAATTAGTGAGGGTGCCCTGACAAACCAGGTTAGTGCTCGGAGGAGAGCAGTTCTACCAATCTTACCATCTTCTCTCTCTAGTCCAGTGTTTTCCTCTTTAATTTATTCAAATGTATATCTAATTGTTGTTTTTTAGGGGGGAGGGTGTCATTTCTTAGTTTTATTTAACTGTCCTCCAAAAATTATCAGATTAGTTGTGTTTTTAGTTAGCAGTTAAAAATAAAATTGAGGACGAATAATGAATCGTATTGCAAGACATTAAACAACTTACTAACACGTATATAACAAAATGAAACCGGATATCCTAAAAAATGTTTGTTTTATTTTGACAAAACGTTATATTTTTTTTTATGTTTTGTCATAAAAAATGCATACAATCCTAAATTTTAACCTGTCTACCAGTAATCTCCATTTTGTAATAGCCATATTAGTACTTTAATAACCATTTAACCCCGCCAGGTGTCACTTCTCGACCAGTAAACAGCACCCTGTCTCCTGTTTTTCACACACAATTAGCCTACGCAGTTGTCGGTCATAAGTATTCCCAAATATGTGCCAATTCCTAATTTGATTGGCATTCGCAATAACAATTAAAAAGTCCGTCACGCAGGAGCTGGATAACTAAGCACTTTCCTCAGAATTTGGGAAGTGTAGACTGCTCTCCAGAATAATTTGCTTAAAATATCCTACATAAATAAAACAAAAACATGAATAGTTCTCTTTTCATTTTGTAATGAGTAACTGTTCAATTATTAATTTTATAATTAATTTGTTTCCAGAGTTATGTTTACACATGGTACCTACTACACTACTTAATAAATACAAAAAACATCATATTTTCGTCTTTTGATTTGATCCAGGAACAGGATACAGTCCTTATATCGGTAGAAAGCGCTCCTTGCGGCGGCCTTGCGAACCTACGTCTGGCGGGCTATTCTATTGAAATACAGTACAAAGTAAGCTCCCCTTTCCGATAGACCGATTTAGCTCATTTTTACAACACCGTTAGGTTTTATATGTTTGATGTTATTTTTCGGCGCTGGGATAGTATTTTTGGATGGAACGGCATTTCTCTCCAGCGGTGGTACTCCTCCTCACTTCTTCCTGGAATATTTCGATGGGTTCATCTCCATCTTCTTCAGCCAGGTGTTTGTTGTTTCTTCATCGGTGGTAGCCAAGGGAATGACATTTTTCTCGATCTGGGCGTCTTTTCTCCTCTCTAGCCTAGTATCGGCGGACCAATGGTGTTGAAGCTCCCTGGTGTTGAAGCAGGAGAAAAAAAAGACGCAATACCATCAGCACTACTAACGGACAGAATCCCAACTACACCAGGGTGCTTCAACACCATTGGTCCACCGATACTGGGGCTAGAGAGGAGAAAAGGCGCCCAGATCGAGAAAAATTTCATTTCCTTGGCTACCACCGAGGAAGAAACAACAAACACCTGGCTGAAGAAGATGGAGATGAACCCATCGAAATATTCCAGGAAGAAGTGAGGAGGAGTACCACCGCTGGAGAGAAATGCCGTTCCATCCAAAAATACTATCCCAGCGCCGAAAAATAACATCAAACATAAAAAACCTTACGGCGAGGAAAATAGAAGCAGGAGAAAAGAAAACGCAATACCATCAGCGCTATTAACAGACAGAATCCCAACTACACCAGGGAGCTTCAACACCAATGGTCCGCCGATACTGGGGCTAGAGTGGAGAAAAGGCGCCCAGATCGAGAAAAATGTCATTCCCTAGGCTACCACCAAGGAAGAAACAACAAACACCTGGCTGAAGAAGATTGAGATGAACCCATCGAAATATTCCAGGAAGAAGTGAGGAGGAGTACCACCGCTGGAGAGAAATGTCGTTCAATAAAAAAAAAATGAATATATATATATATATATATATATATATATATATATATATATATATATTTATATATAGATATATATGCTTATATATATATATTTATATATGCTTTTATATATATATATATATATATATATATATATAAATTTTAACGGGGGTAATTTTCGGTGTCTACTAGGTAGGATCGATAAAGATTTGAAGAAATTTTTGAAAAATTCCGTCATGAGTGCAACCTCAATAGCTACTTTCCTTCGGAGGAAAGTGCTAAAAGTCGCATGGCCAAACGATGTCTTTTCGTGGCTCAGATTTAGGCATACCGTACTTTTTACACATCAAAGAAAAATTATTTTGAGACACATATGACAATGTCCAGTTAAACATTCTTGCGTTTTGAAGGTTCACAGAAAAATTAAAGGTATTTTTCGATCAATATAAAAAGAAACAGATGTTCAAATTAGAAATGTCTTCCAATATTACCTAAAAAAGGTCATTGTTTATATTCTTGTCTCCACAAAATAGGAATGAATCCATATCCTACTTAAGCACTAAAGTTACCACCAGTTCTTAAATCATATAACATAAATATAGTAATTACCATGATACAAAGTAACCAACCACCAACCAATATCACTATAATGGTAATGACTGTCTGTTTTTCTGTTTTTCTGTTTGTTTGTTCCTTATACAAATCCACACCGTTTGACTGATATTGACCAAACTTCGCACATAGATACGTCTTGATCCGGGAAATCTTGTAGTCTAGCTCAAAATCTTCTAGGATTCACAGTTCGGGAGTTACGCCTTCGAAAATGTCATTTATGAAGGAGTAAATTCTCCGAAATAGCCATTTTCTTCCAGTGTTGCAACTTTTTCAAAGAAGAACGGCAATATAGATGGAAATTAGCAAGCCAACAAAACTCATTTTTTATTAAGTTTTACTTTCTTTTTGTTTTTGTTTTACTTTTTTTTAAGTTATACTTATTTTTAAAGTTTTATTTTAACTTCTTTTAAAGTTTTACCTATTCTCAAAATAGCCTTATATTCTCAGAATTTGGAGAAAAATGATATTTCTGTTTAAGAAGTATATATCAAGTAAGACAACACTGGGCTCCTAGATGTTATTCAGTTTTGCGACAGAATTAAGCTTGCAAATACATTTAAACGGTTTAAGTTTTTAACAAATCTTTTTTGAAACATTTCGTTAAAACTTTGTTTTAAAACATTTCAGTTTTAACCTTTGTTTGTTTAATTACAAATTACAATTTAAATTACATTACGTTTGCAAACGTGTGTATCAAACTTTTTTAACTTTGAACTTTTTTAAGTTTGAACATTTAAGTCTATCTTAAAGTAATAAAAAGTAAATATATCGTATAACATAAATTTATTTCTGTAGGACAACACTGGGCTTAGAAGCCATTTTTCTTTTGCTATAAAACATTTACGTTTTAAGCTTGAACATTTTTTCTTTTTTTAGCCTTAGTGTTTATATCTAACATTCATACATCTAACTTCTTAAGTTTCATGAAACTTTTTTAAGTCTCTGCAAACTTTTTAAGTTTTCAAACGTGCGTTAATCAAACTTCATAAAGTTTGCAAAAGTGTCTGTATCAAACTTTTTAAAGTTTGGTGTTTTCATTTATCTTATAGCCTTAAGTAAGTCAAGTAAGTAGAACTATAAGTTTTACTTCCATTCCCTTTGTTTACTATTTTTGTTACTATTCCATTTTATTGCTTATTAAAAACTATGCCTTTAATAATTAATTTATGCCTCCGTTTTATCACATGCATTTGCTTAGTAAAAGCTTGCAAATACATTTAAACGGTTTATGTTTTTAACAAATCTTTTTCGAAACATTTCGTTAAAACTGTGTTTTAAAACATTTCAGTTTTAACCTTTGTTTGTCTATTTTCATATTTTAGTTATGCCATACAAGGTGTTAATATAGAATATAGAAGTGCTTAATTGCTTGGAAAATTAACCAATAAGAGAATTAAAATTATGAGATGTGACAATGGTAAGGAATATTAAAATAGTATGATTTATGCTCTTACAAAGAATAAGAGTATCTAAATTAATCCATGCCCTCATATATTCACAAATTAAAGAGAACTGCTGACCAATTTTTTAGAACAATTATGAATATATGTCATTGTTTACTTGCAGAATCTATTCTTGTAAAAAGGTTTTGGCCAAAAATTGTTTGTGGAGCAACTTATTTGAAAAATCGCACTTTAGCTAGAACCATTGAGAATAAAACATCCTATAAAATATATTTGGAAAGAAACCAGATGTTTCTAAGTTACGTTTATATGGTATTAAAGTTGTTCTTAAGAAACCAGAACAAATAACGACTTTTAAATGGGGTAAGAAGGTGAATATTTGCATTTTAATCCGTTATAGTGAAGCTCGGGAGTACTTTTGAATAATAAAATCATAGTCACTATGCATGTTGATGATGATGATTAGTTAATAGTTAGGTTAGTGGGAACTGATGAAAAAATTTAATGAAGAAAAGGAACCGGACTTGATTAATTTTTAGATGAAAGCCTTGGATAAATACAAATGTATAGTTTTAAACAAAATAATACTTGGGATTTAGTTGAAAATAAGAAAGTTGTAAATGCAAAATGTTGACCAGTTGGACATAGAGACTGCATTCTTAAATGGTAAAATCAATTCGGAAGTGTATATTTGAGGAGATTGGTATCAAGGTTGGACAATTCCATTTTTTTCAATTGAAAAAAATGGAGTTGTCTAACATTTGAGTCAAATGAATATATTGGAGACATGCTTACAAACTCATTGTGTAAAGAAACATTTGAGAAATTCAGAAATATGTTAAATTTGATATTTTATATTTCATATATTGTTCATACTTCCTGCCTTAGGGAGGAACATTTTTGTCGGTTATACAATTTATAATGTGAAGTGATGTACATCTTGCTGTTTGTGTGTGTAATAAATGAATATGAACTTGACATGCTTTTATGAATCTCCCACACTTTTACTACTTTTAAATCATTTCTTATCTCAACAATTTTAATTATTAAAAGGGTCAAAAGGCACATTTATTTTTAAAAAATATGGTAGTAATACCCATTATGAATAACTTCCAGAAGGAATCAATTACATTCTCTTCTAGATTTGTACCAAAAATATTTACTTTATTATCATAAATTATTCCTCCAAGCCCTCAATCTTAGAACCTTTAAAAAAATATATTCCATTAAGGAGAAGGCAGCAACCATGGAGTTTTATATCATTTTTATTGTTTCATAACGTTTTGTCCATCGCAAGCCTAACTTAATTTCACTTTTAATATTTAAATATATATCATTTTAATTTGCTGTCATGGAATTGTCTTTAAACCATTTCATTCTTATAAAAATGAATTCTTTCATTTATCCCCCCCCCCAGGAGAATTGAATTTTCCATTCAATTTTCTATTAATCTAAATATGCCAAGCCTCTTTATTATTGACATATTTACACCCAGCAGTTTTATTATATTTTTATATCTGCTTTCTTTTGTCTGAGATATTTATATCCTCTGACTACTCCATTATTTAAATACGCTTGCAATTTGAGCACAATATTGTTGCAAAATAAAAAAAAAAAAAAAAAAAAAAAAAAAAAGCCACGAGGACCCTAAGTAGCAGATACTATAGAGGAATCTGATTCATGACTGTACAGCACACTAGGGAGATAGCGTGGTCAGTACTATGCTCCAGCCGCCTGATTTTCCCCTAGGCTGCTTCGACACCTCAAGCCATTAGCACCCAGGGTATCCATTGGTAAATTTATTAAAGGCTGGGTTGGCCTAGGGACTGCCAGTGAGGCCAAATTCAACCCAAGAACGAAGACATTAGAAGAAAAAATCTTTATTGTTTGCTCGAGATTCGATCTCAGGTGCTCCAGTTTATTAGTCCAGTGCTCTACCACTGAGCTTGATGGGAGTACGGACAATAAACCTCCGCTTCTGAATCAAGCAGAAAACCCACCTATATTTCAAACTCCGTTACCTCCGCGACGGGGTTCATTAAATAAATCGAAAAAAATATATTCAAAAAATAAAAAAAATACAACAAAATGTGAAGACGAAATGGAAACCACTTAGAAATAAAAAAATAATTTATAAATATAGATATCAAATAAAACAAAAGATCATACTTAAAACTAGTAAAATGAATAATAATACCTTTATATTACTACAACCGATGAATAACCCTTTGTTGAGCATAAAATATTGTAAATATAAATCAATACAAATTTTAACAACAAAAGAATTTACTTCATCACTGCCTATAATATGATACCGTAGACCATCAAATCCTCCTCACCAAACTCCAATCTCTTTCCTTTTCCAACAGTGCCATTAGCTGGTTCCAATCCTTTCTATCCAATCGATCCCAATACGTGGTCATCCCCGTCAGCAATCCTTCTAGCCCTCTTCCTCTTTCCCGTGGTGTACCGCAGGGCTCCTCGTTATCCCCAACTCTATTTTCTGTTTACATCAATGATCTTCCTCTTTCCATAGTTCATTCCAAGTTTCATCTCTACGCTGACGATACCCAAATCTACCTATCCTTTAAGCCCTCTTTGCTACGAGATGCTGTAGACAAGCTGCAAGTAGATCTTAACAACATCAATGCTTGGGCTGCAGCTAATAAGCTTTCCCTGAATCCAGACAAATCCAAAGCCATTGTTATAGGCTCCCAATCCCTCATAAGTTCTACTTCCCCTTTTCCAGCCCTTTACCTTAACAGCATCCCTATAAAATATTGTAAATCAGTTAAAAATCTTGGGATCATATTTGATCAGAACCTTTCCTGGAAAAATCATATTTCCCAAATTTCCCGTCGGTCCATATTTATCCTGAGACAGCTCAACCTCTCCCGCCATCTCCTGCCAACAAAGACCCGTCAACTCCTCGTAACTTCCCTATTATTCCCCCAGTTTGACTATGGTTGTTTGGTGTACGGTGGACTTTCTGGCGATCTCGAGGCAAAACTCAAACGCCTCATGAACTGTTTCATTCGTTTTATCCTCGGGATCCCCAGAGACTCCCACATATCACATTTCTACCAGGAGCTAAATTGGCTATTCCCTCTTTATCGTCGTCAGTACTTCCTCGGCTCAGTCCTTTACCAAGTAATTCAATCCCGTAGACCTTCGTATATTTTTCAACTTCTTAAATTTAAATCCTCGGTTCACTCCCGTAACACCCGATCTCGTCCTTCCGATCTTTATATTCCTTCCCACCGAACAGCAATATTCGAAAAATCATTCGTCACCCGTGCCACCTCGCTATGGAATTCGTTACCTCTGTCTGTCCGCCATTCTACCAACCTTGAAACCTTTAAATCCCGACTCTTCCACCACCTTCTATCCCTCCAAGTTTTACTCAACCCCTAGTCTATATTGAAGCTGTACACTATATACTGATACTGATAGCATTTATAAGTTTTTAAGTTTATACGTAAAATTCATAATTATTTTGTAATTTCAAAATTATTCCTATGGGACTTCTGTCCCGGAATAAGAATAAAACTTTTCATTCATTCATTCATAATGAGACTTATAGACAGTATAAAATATTTGACTCAATCAATACCCATTTTTTTTACTTCTCTATCTGTAACATACTCCAGGGTACACAATATTAATATTGAAAGCCAAGTTACTCTAAATACATATTTAAATATAATAGTAAAATATATTATTGTGATTTAATAATATTAAAAGAAATTCATTATCCCATAGAAGATATGTATATATGTGTGTGTGTGCGTGCGCATGTTTACGAGTATATATATAAAATAAGTATACATATAAAATTTTTTTATCTTCTATTTATAAATAAACCCATCTATATAATAGGGCTCTTAAAACTGCCTAAAATCCATGACAATCCTTAGCTGGAACTGTAACGGTATAAGGACACAGTTTGAAGAAATGAAGATCCTTATAGAAGATAAAAACCCAGCTGTATTATGTCTTCAGGAAACCAAATTGACGCCTAACATAAATTTAAACATAAAAGATTTCTCAATATACAGAAAAGACAAGGAAGACAGTGAGCAGGGACGGGCCCATGGAGGAGTTGCTACTGCAGTGAGGAGAGATTTATATTCTGAAGAATTAGATGTACAAACACCTTTACAAGCAATAGTCACAAGAATTAAACTCCGCTTCATCTTAACAGTTTGCAATATATATCTACCACCAACAGAAAGAATAGACGAAGCAGCATTTACACAACTAATATCAAACCTTCCTTCCCCGTATATTGTGGTAGGAGACATGAATGGATCTCATCATACTTGGAGCACAGCTACACCCAACACAAGAGGAAATATTATTTCGAGAATCATAGACTCTATTGATTCACTCATACTCAATACTGGAGAAGCCACATATATCTGCCCAAGAAATGGAACGACTTCAGCAATAGACTTAGCATTCGCCTCACCCAATCTTTATCCTCTACTCACCTGGACAGTCTGTGATGATCAGTATGGAAGTGACCATCTCCCGACACTAATCCGCTTCAGCTCTGAAATGCCAAAATTCAAAAAACACCCAAAATGGATCATTGAAAAAGCAGACTGGGAAGAATTCAGTGATAAACTTAGAAATACCTCAGTTTACAGCTCAGGGGATGTAGATAACAAAATAGAAAATTTCACTCTAAATATTACAGAAACCGCAGCTCAAACAATTCCAAAAACAAAAGGAACTTCAAAAACCAACCATACCCCTTGGTTTGATCAAGAATGTCGGGAATCCATCAAATTAAAAAACAGAGCTCTTAAAATTTTCCAGAAATATCCCACAAAAACCAACTTAGTTAAATATAAACAACAAAAAGCAATAGTCAGCGAAGAAAAGAGCTTCTTGGATTTCATATATAGAATCAATAAATATTAACACCCCCATAAAAAAGATATGGCAAAAAATTCATAGCATAGCTGGTAATCACAACACAGAAACCCCAATCCTAAAGATTCAGAATGAAATTATAACTGATCCACAAATAATAGCAGAAACTCTCGTCCACCATTTTGCAGCGATCTCAAATCCCGTCAATAATGCCGAACAAGAAGAAAACATTCAAGAAATAAACTTCACAACTCCAACAAGAAATGATATTCTATCTCAAGAAGATTATAATCGCCCCTTTACAATGTGGGAACTACAAACAGCAATAGATGAAGCAAAGATATCTTCTCCTGGAAAAGATGAAGTCCATAATAGCACGATCAAACACTTTCCACCTACAGTTAATAGAGATCTTCTGGCAATATATAACAGAATTTGGGAAACCTCTACGTACCCACAAGCTTGGAGGGAGTCTATTGTCATCCCAATACTGAAACCAGGAAAAAACAAATCACATCCCAATAATTATCGACCCATATGCCTTACTAGTTGTCTGTTGAAAGTACTAGAAAAAATGGTCAACAGACGTCTGATGTGGATGATAGAAAAATTCAACCTTCTATCCCCTATTCAGTGCGGTTTCCGCAAAGGCAGATCAACTACAGACCAACTAGTAACAATAGAAGCCGAAATCCTGGACACATTTACTGAGAAAAAAGAAGCAGTTGGTGTATTCTTCGATATAGAAAAGGCGTACGATACTATTGACCGGAAGACAATTCTAAAAACATTGCAGGAATGGGGTTTCAGGGGAGAGATGCCTAAGTTCATTGAGAGTTTTTTGCAAAAAAGATATATTCGAGTTAGAGTAGGAGAATCGATCTCTATTTGCAAGGAAGTAGCTAACGGAATCCCTCAGGGAAGCGTCTTGAGTTGTACTTTATTTGCTATAGGAATTAACTCAATTGTTAAGGCAATACGTAGGTCAATTAAAGCATTCCTCTATGTAGATGACCTAGCCATATTAATAAAGTTCAAGAGCCATGATTGGATGAAGAGGACTCTACAAAACGCACTGAACCACCTAAGTTTGGTCAGAAAGCAAAAACCTCCGATTTTCACTTGAAAAGACAAGAGGAGTGTTATCCTCTCGAAAGAGGAATCCATGTCCGATTCCCCAGCTTCATTTATATGGAAACACTATCACGTTCAGCGAAAGTACCAAATTCCTAGGACTGGTCTTAGATAATAAACTATCATGGCTTTATCATATAAAGTACCTACGAGAGGAGTGCTTTAAGCGACTGAGGTTAATGAAAGTGCTAGCAAGGACTTCCTGGGGGGCTGACCGCAAATCTATGCTAATCATCTATACTAGTCTTATTCGATCTAAGATCGATTACGGCAGTATGGTGTATTCTTCTGCAAAGAGAAATCGCCTCCTACTCTTAGACTCGGTACATCACGCAGGAATAAGGCTGGCCACAGGGGCCTTTAGGACTAGTCCAATAGAGAGTCTGTGCGCAGAAGCATCCATTCCACCCCTTACTTTTAGAAGGCAGGAATTAATTAATAATTACATTGCCAAAATTAAATTACAGCCAACAAATCCAGCATATAACTATATATTCCATCCTCGAAATACCCGGACATATGAAACAAACCCTACAAGAGCAGCACCATTAGGCATCAGACAAAAAGAAACTATTCAATAAACTTATAATATACCTATAAACGCAGCTGAACAAAACTCAAAACCTCCTCCGTGGAAATTCCGGCCAATAAAAATCGATTTAACCTTTAAAAATAAAAGAACCGAACCCATAAATAACATACTGCAAAATATACTACACAAGTACTCAGAATACGAAATAATATACACGGATGGATCCAAGCAAAATGATAAAATCGGCTTTGCAATAGTTAGGAATGACTCAACTCAAAAATACAAATTACCCTCATACTCCACAATATATACAGCAGAGCTGCAAGCTATCTCTACAGCACTCTATATATCCATTAATATTACCAGCTCTAAAATATTGATATGCTCTGACTCAATTTCTGCCTTACACAGCATAGCAAACTATAATAAATCGGGATCAACGTTGGACAAAATCCACAATTACATGGAAATATTAAATAGCCTCGATAAAACTATAATTTTTCTGTGGACCCCTGGTCACTCTGGAATAGCAGGAAACGAGGCAGCTGATAAAGCCGCTAAAGAAGCTGCTGTGATGAACAGCCCGCCCTTCCAATTATACGAAATAAATGACATGAAGACGTGGCTAAAAGATAGAGTCCGGAAATGCTGGGAGTCCATGTGGACGGAAATCCCACTCACAAACAAATTAAAAGCTGTCAAGAAAACAACTAAACAGTGGATAAGCTCAGTGAGAGGTAACAGGAAGGAGGAAGTTGTTATTGCAAGGATGAGGATAGGACACACAAACCTAACCCATGTACATTTAATTATGAAAACTGCTGAACCTAAGTGCGAATCCTGCCAATCTCCCTTAACCATTCAACACATACTGGAAGAATGCGCTCTCCTCAACCAGATATTTATAAAGCACAAAATACCACGTAGAAGAGAAGAAGCTTTACAAAACTCCGAAGAATCAATAGATAAAATAATAAAACTGTTAAAAGAAATTAACATATATAATAAAATATAAGAAATTTACTTGTAACATAAGGATTTTACTGTTGAAGAAATTCAAAGTAAAAACATAATTATTTGTCAATGTAAGTATTTATTGGAAATATGTGTATATAAAAAAAGAAAAAAAAAAAAGTAATAAAACATGATATTTTCTTTCGTTTTAAAATTAAGATTAATTATTTGTTAAGTTATTGTATATATGTGATAAAAAAAAAAAAAAAAAAAAATTAAAAACTAAGTATAAAACATTTATATTCTTTTGTTTTATAACTTTAGATTAATTATTTGCTAAGTTATTGTATATATGAATAATCAAATGTGATTTATTTATTTTTACTTAAGATAAATTATTTGGCAATGTATGTAAGCGTATGTGTGTGAATGTGCAAATGATATGTGTGCATATATACATATATAAATGAAAATAAGGAAATAAATAAAACTTCAAATGTCGTAGCAAACAAAGGGCGTAAAAACTATATAAGTTAATCGCCCTGAATAAACTGTAACCTAACCTAACCTACCACTGAGCTAACCTCGACCCCTCGCCAAATCAAATTAATCCCCCATTAATTTATTTAGTATAAGTCCTTATTGAAATTCCCAAATAGCTTTAATTCATTGTTGTCTATAGCTGCAACAGAAATATCTAAATTTGTTTTTCTTAGATACCCCTATTTCCTATGACAAAAGGGCTATCCTTAAAGAAGAGCTCATAAACCTTAAGATTTGAAAGAGAAGCTTTAATATAACGGAAAATGTCAACAACAAAATGTGAAAGTTTATTTGGAACAAAAAGTGTTTAATACTTTCCTTTTGGCTCAATTAACATAAATCCTGCATCAATTACTTTTTCAATCATAGAAAGAAAAACCTTAGTTACAGATTATTACATGAAAAGGCATAGAACATAACATATTAATATTATATTTAAAAAAACAATACAAATAAAGAATAGTTTCAGTTATACTAGATTAAAACTTATAACTAAGTAAGTATAACCTTAATTAAATGCTTCATTTTGTTGCTATTTTTTAATATATATTTATATATGGATTTTTTCTTTAAAAAATTATACACTGGTAGTTTGGTTAGGATTTTCTTTAAAGTGGTACTACAATTACATGATTCCAGTATACTTTTTAAAATAAGGGTTAATTTATTTTCCACCCCACATTCAGTGAAAATTTGAAAAATAATTTTTTTAACTGAGCTCTCAACTTATAAACTTACTTTCTCATAATTTGAACAAGTGTCATATAATCATTCATTTTAATATATAATATAAAGTAGGAGTACCATGACATGCTGGGTAACAGGTATTTAATATAAAACATGTGTAGCATGCCACACCCGGTAACACCTATTTAATATAAAGTAGGTGTAGCATGGCACACCGGGTAACAGCTAGTAATATCATATAACTGTGGATATTTGAAATTCCCCGATAATAGGAGCCGCACCCAACCAAAAAAGCGAACTCGCCGGTTGTTTTTATTTTACCGTTCGTCTCGTTTATTAAAAGGCCAACAGTACTAGTTGTAGAATACGATAAATCCCTTCCGCGATACCTGTCCGGACCAGAAGGACCTACTAGTTTTCTCTAGAATTGCATTTAGTGAGTTAAGAAAGGGAACGCGTCATATGTATTTTATTAAATTATATAAGTACAGACACCTCTCTCTCTCTTTCGATCTCTTTTTCTCTTTTCTTTGCTCTGTGTTCATAACCCTTACGCCCATTAGTATATTTACAACATGTACTAATTGTTCTTTTTCTTTTAGGTGAGTCATCAATCGATGTTTACAGCGGTCGCCTCAAAAGAAGAAAAAAAATAGGTGAGGGGAAATTTTCCTATTTCGCGGATTTTATATATATATATTTATATTTTCTATTTTTTCGCCATGGGAATTCCTAGTAAACTATCCAGGCTCTTATTAGATTTCATTATAATATATGATAATATTATATATATATATATATATATATATATATATATATATATTATATATATATATATATATATATATTATATATATATATTATATATTATATATACACATACACACACACACACAAACAAATGACTATGAAAAATATTCTCTTTAATATTTTACTTGACCATGGTTGCCTCTAATTTGTGGTCATGGTCATTGAGAGTCCTATTTATTGATGCAACCGATAATTAAGGAAAAGAAAGTATTTTTTTAATGAATTATAAATTATGTTATCTTCCAACAAAACATGTACGAACTGAAAGAGGTCAGGCATTACACATAAATACTTGAAAACCTTAAAAATTTAAACCTTTAAACGCAACAGGCTACACACTGTTCCTATATTTTTTATGTTTTGTATTACGTTTGTTCATATTGCATCGCCTTAATTGTAAGTAACTTAAATAAATACATTTAAATTAAAAATAAAAATTGTTTGTTAAAAATGTTTTCGCTTGGAATCCTAATATCTTAAGTTCTCCTCTAACGCAAGCAAACAAATCATCAACATAGAAGGATTTCCGCTCCCCTGTCTACGATAATAAGTTACGCTCCGAGAACTTGAGATGTAGTTCGTTTGAGTAATCTGCTTTCATTAATCATCGTTCCATTGTCTTCAAATTAGAAAGGTTTCACCATAACTCAATCGAAAAGTAGCCGTCGAATATACAGTTTCGGCTATCATTTGTACATCTAGTATTAATAAACTAATAGAAACCTCAAACAAATATACTAAATATTTTATTCGACTATTATTTCATTCGGATATATTATTATATATTTCGAAACTGTTGAAAAATCGTAGGAAATGTAACGATAAATAAGGACAAATACCTAATAAACATATATACAATTATTATGAATTGAAACAAGTAAATTATTTTAAAAAAAGTCTAAATATTGTTTTAAAAACGTATTAATATTTTTTTATTTATTTTTAACGTTGTACTAATTATTCTTGCTCTTATATAAATTATGACTATCATTCGTCAGGTAATTTAACCTCGATCTATTTAACGCACTAATATGCTACAGTAATTATGTTTTGAATTGTGTCTTCTGATGCGGGTATCAGGATCAGGGACCAGAGTTATGCCATGTCTATTTTAATTGTTTTATTCTATCTATCATACCTTAGGACTTAATATATGGAGTTATGGATTAACACGAAGAAAGGCATCTATAACAGTGTTTATTAGACAGGACGGCTATACACCACAAGCAGCATCATTTTCAAACCTTTCTCATTAGTCAATTAGAAATAAACGTCACAGGCAGCATATGTCGGCATTTGTAATGTATAGGGGATTAATAAATTAAAATGCTCGAAGTGGTATCTACACTAAAGCCTTATAAGAGAGTAACACATCCTGAATTCCAATACAAAAATACCTAAAACTCTCAGTCTATCTGCTAAAATTGAAAAATGTCGATCACCATTTTAATTAGTTCTTGTATCAGGTTCAGCGTCAGTTTTCGATACAAGTTTGAGAGTAAGCTCTTCCTTATTCTTAATTATATAATGGACCAGATGTATATTAATAATATCACTTGTTTATAGATTTATATATGTAATATTGTAACTGATGTATCTATGCAATTACTGTTTCGAGCGAATCGCCTTAGATTCGCATGGATGCTCATATATATATATATATATATATATATATATATATATATATATATATATATATATATATATATATATATATATGTATATATATATACATATATATATATATATTTTAAATTGTGTAATGGAAAGTACACGTACAGATATGGGCCGAGCGACCACATGAACAATTGTTGGCGCTCAGAATAATTTTTGATTGTCTTAATATCGACTTAGTTTCGGGATGTTCTATACGATCACTAAAAACCGATGTAACTGCTTTGGTAGCTTATTTTTATTTAAATTTTAGCGTCCACTTATACGTCTGTCAGACAAGCGGGGTTCCTCCCTATGGAGGGAGGGAGGCACCGCACTAAAACCAAATGGGCGGTCAAGAGAGCACGGTGGAGTCAATGGGTGAAATGTCTTGTCAGTTTTCTATTTAATATTGTTGCGGTTTAAATTAATGTGGACGCATTCGGAAATCTGATTTTGAGATTTCGTTCTGTATACTATTGACAAAAATAAATATAAAAAACATTAGATTCACGTTTGTTATTTTTTAGCTGAAGAATGCCACCAAAGACCATGCCGAAACGTTCGAAATATACATTTATACTGAAAATCGAACGTTTTCTCTTTCAATATGGACACATTATTAATTTCAGGGGTGTTTTTAAAATATTTTAGATATGATTAATATTTCAATAAATGTTTCAAAAATTATGAGTGCAACTATTTTCCAGAATTTTCGGAATTCCTTCAAATGAAAGAACTAGTTATTTATTTCTGTAATTAGAGTAGAAGGTAGAGGTGTACTGATAAATTGAAAAAGGCCCCTTCATTACATCTCCAATCAGCATTTTAGAACCGAAATGAAAGAGACCGTTAATCTTGGTGCATGGAGTAGGAGGGGAGCCGTCAAGTAATAGCTTAGGGACGGGGTCATTTGTCATTCCGCTCTACTCAAAAAGGGCTGGATGATTCGAATAATTCACAACCTCTTTCCTATATTCACATAAAAAGAGTATGTCGAATGTCATTTAAGATTAACAATTTTTTTAATTCCCTTTCTACTCGGAAATAAAAGTTCAGCTAGAGGTCTTAATTTAATTAATTAATTAACTAAAATATGAATTTAACAACCAATTCACAATCTTTATATATATATATATATATATATATATATATATATATATATAATTATATAATAAATTATTATATTTGGCATATGTAGAAAATAATTTTGGGAGGGGCTGGAAGAATTTGGAGGGGGGGGGGTCTGAGAACATTTGGGGTTATGGAATACTAACAATCTAGAACTCTGAATAGTTAGCCAATTAAAACGCTATTAAACCTAAAAAAAATATTTTTTCTGAACTAAGTTATCTTATTTAATTTATTTTTAAGGTTTTTGTGATACATTTTTACCGATTTTGGGGAGGGGCTGCAGCTCCCACCCTTATATACTCCCATGGAAAACTTATTTGTTCAATAATCATTTTAAAAATGACGAAATATTCTCTAATATGAAGATTAGTTGTAAATGGGAAGCAGTGGAATTTCAAATCGTTAAACAAAATTAGTCTCTAAAGAACGATGGACAATACGATCTCATTTCGCATCTCACAAAAGAAAAAAACACTTACATTGACACAAGGCTACCTACAATACACACCTCAGAATCACGTTCCGTGGATGATAGACTTGGCAGTAAGTCTGTAGATACATTTCTCACACAGTGTGTTAAAAAAAAATCGGTTCTAGGCTTGCTCGATTCGAGACCGAGGTTTACACCAGAGAGAATAATTTCCCAGACCATGACATCGGAAGCAGCTCGAGCGGTGCTTCTGATGCCATGATATCGGTAAGATCACGGAAATTTACAAGTATGTATACAACAAACACTGACTTGAGTTTTGAGGAGAGTAATGCTTCTCCCGCTTGTGTCAGACAATGGCCAAGAAATGTACAAAAACACATAAAACAGGCTGTAAACATGTATAGTGCAATCAATCGAATGTATTTTTAAATATCTGGAATGTTATTGCAAAAGCATGTCAAATGGAACGTAAACACGCGTAAACCTAATACAATTTCGTACAATTAAGCTTCAGGCATAATTTTAGATAGGACCGCCTTAGAGAAGAAAACTATGCTTGTAATTTTAGAAATGATGGTTTCGTAGCATTCTAGGTTTTCCAAACATCTACAAACTTCAGTACGTGTGGCTGGATGGGAAGAGGTCGTTCTTACACGCCTCAGAATTGGCCACACACACACCCTTAATGACGAAAGATCCACCAACTTCGAATGTAGTATTAGGTGATACCGAAACAGGAATATACAATTTAATCAATTTTCTGAAGGAAACTGGTTTATATCATAAAATATAACTAACATCATGAATTCATTTGGGACATGGGCGTACATAATGGGGGGCTGCAGACCCCCCGAAATTTTGATTTGATCGGTAAAAATTTCATAAAACCCTTAAAAATAAATTAAATAAGATCATTTAGTTCATAAAAAATATTCTATTTTGGGTGTAATAGCATTTAAGTTGGCTATAACTCTTCCAAGATCTAAATTGTTAGTATTCCATACACCGGAAATGGTCTCAGCCCCCCGAAATTTTCCCAGCCCCCTCCGAAATTATTTTCTATATACGCCCATACCTCCTCTCCGGACATATCCACAAAATATAACATTGAAGATATCTTAGTCAATATAAAGTCCTAATTTTTATTTCTTCCAAATTTTCTCAATCCTTTCCATTATAAATGTATACGTCAACAATTTCTATTCGTACAACTCAAATAGAATCAAACCATTAAGTCATGTAAATCCTTGTTGGAGAATGCTGGATGGTGGAAAATTGATGATCCAAGGATGAAAAAATGGTCGAAAATTCCCACAAGTGTTTTATTGGCAAAACGTTTTCAGGGACTAAGCCCCATTTTCAATGCCCATGCATTGGCTCTTATTCAGCCGAGCCTTGCTCCTAGACTCTTGTAAATCCCTCTTTTCGTCTTTCATGTAAATCCCTCTTTTCGTTTATTAGGAACCATGACCAATGTGGTTGATTTCACCAAAAAAATTTAAAAAAATAGGCTTTCAAATTCGCTCCAAATGTTGAATCATATGGAAAAATTCTAAGATAACGCTATATAGCCATGATCATTATTTCAGAGTAGTGTCAAATAGAAAAGAAACCTAACCGAGACGCTTGTTTAGTATCTGCTGCTGCTGAAATATTTGACCGAGTTAAAATTCATGTAAATTCGATGTAGTTGTGATAACATATGTTTGTTTGAAGATAAAAGAGAAGATAATAAGGAAAGCCGTTGCCTGTGTGTCTAGTTTAGCATGAGATAATGCCTTGGAAGTTGTTTGCAAGAGCATTTGCACCTCTTGGTAGGTTGTTTTAATTTCCAGTCCCCCGCTAAGAATTAGGTTGCCTCTTGAAATATTCCCAACTCAGGGCGCCAATTAGTTCACTCCTAATTGTTAATTCTCAGCAGAAGCACCGCAGATCCCCGGTAAAATAAACACCGTCCCAGCTCCCTCCTTGCCGAGTTGTTAGTGCTGTTCATTTCCAGAAATAATTTTTCATTTTTACAGGGCTCCCTATTATTTTAACTTCTATACGGATGTTTTAAAGTCAACATTATGATGTACCAAGATAACATTTTATAACATTTATGAGAATAATTATCATTTCTCAAGATATGTTTTCCATATAGTATTTCCACTACAAATGCCAAAATATATAACCACACTTCTGCAGAATAAAATTAATTAACGCTATCAAAACTTTTTTTTTTTTTTATTATTTTTTTTTTTTTATTATAATTGGAACGTTTAAAATAAAATCTTGATTTTGCATATGTGCCTCTTCATTTATTAAACCGACACCCTCATAACATGTAAATGGATAAGTCTCAAGGAGATTAGTAAAGAAAACACTTATTTTTGAATTGTCCCATTTCGCCTTCCTAATATTTCATTTCAGCCACTCAGGGGCGTATATAGGGAATTATTTCGGGGGGGGGGGGAGGGGGCTGGGATTACTCGGGGTTTTGCGGCTATGGAATAATAAGAACATAGAACTTGGAATGGTTAGCCAACTAAAACGCTGTTACACCCAACAACAATTATTTTTTTGAATTAAGTGATCTGATTTAATTTATATTAGAGGTTTTTATGAAACATTTCATAAACTCGAACTCATGAAGCAATCCGGAAGTACTGACTAAAAAGTTTCACACAGAACCATAGATCACGAAAATAACGATGTGTGTGTGTGTGGGGGGGGGGGGGGGTATGCATATACATCTTCGCTCTCTAGCGGACTCAAGATTTTTTTAGATTTCAATTTTTCAATGAAATTTGGTACAAAAATACTTTGTCTGATTTGAAATGTCTAGTTCGTTAACCAACGGAATCCGCTTCCCGCAACATTATATTTTCGGCGAAATTCGCGCAAATAATGTCGTAGATTTTACGGTTTTTACCTTTATAGGAAATCGTAGTAAGTGAACAGTAGCCATTCCAAAGTGTACTAAATTTCTTACAAAAACGTATCTGAAGTCATTTTAGATGTGAGGCGAAATTCGAAATTGTCGGCTTCGTTCTTTTGTTAGGGTTTTGTCTCTGCCTCTGATTTGAATTGTATTTTTCTTTTCTATTTTAATTTCACTTAACAGTTCCATGATAATGTTTGTCAAAAAAGGTAAGAAAATGAGAATCATATCTGAGAAGGCTAAGGAAGAAATTTCCACACAGGATACTGCTAGTTTCTTGTTGTGGCGCCTAAAATGTTGCTTCTCTATAATAGTTTACTTTACATTTTTATGTATAATATGAATGTTAAATTATTATTACTAATAATTATTTGTACCTTGTAGTGCTGTGAGCTGTTTTTATTGTGTACATAAATAAATGATAACTCTTCCAGGCACTCCAAATGACACTAGGAAGAAAAACGTTACGGAACTGCGCTAACATGACGTCACAGCCCACTCTTAAGTTATCTAGACCCTAACTCAGCAGATTCTTCAGCTACCCCTGAAACTGGGGGAGCACCCTCGAGATGATTATTGTTAGCTATTTCTTATATCCCCTAAGACCTTTTCATTTATGTTTGTCTTATTTCGTGTTTTTTTTTTTTTCACAACGAGCGATTCCCAGACGTTAGTACTACCAGTAGAGTTTAACTCCCACACTACAATAATATTATAGTGTGGGACCATGGAAGAGAAAGGGCGAATCACGAAATCCCGATGTTGGAAAATCAAAGTTTAAGTTCTGAATGTGCTTCATGGAATGCCGATTCATAAACCTGGTTGAAAAAGTATACAATTGAAATTCAATCTTTTAATTATAATTTATATGAGTGATTTATAAGTAGGCTTGCCATACGGTGTTTTGCTCTTGTCCCGGTATCCCGTCCGGTTTCGTAAATGTCCCGGAAACGGTTGTAAGATGTAAAAAGTAATACATTTATGCTTTTAAGAATCTTTTTTGAATCGGTTACTTTTCTACAATCAATATTTCTGACTGTCGTCCACAGTGTCAAATAAATGAGAAGTATTCTAACAATAATCTGTGAGCAAAGCCTTATGAAGCCAAAACACTTTCAGTAAAAAATCATTTCCGTCTACCTAGGCAATCTCTTCTGAATGATCTAAAGTTTCCTTGCATTGGAAGAAGACAATCTCAAATCACTTCTACATTTAATATCATCGGAACGTTAACCCTGGATTGACACCGTGGGGTGAAAAATACCCCATACTTTGTTCTATGGCGTGTTTCTTAATTTCTGTAAATCATAGAGACTCCCTCCTTCTTTCTAAATAATTGGATGTGGATTATCTGGTATAAACTAATATAAACAAAGCCTGTTGTCTGCTAATTGCTGCACGAGAAGGTCGCGAGTTGTGTATGGGGTATTTTTTACCCCACGGTGTAGTTTACGTATGTCTTTTTCGATCACCTGATTGACCTTCACGGGTCGATCACTTTCATGTTACGGCTTTCCAAGTGACAAAATGGCCTGAAAACTGCCCAGAATAGATTTTCTCTTTGATTTGAGCAACCGACTGGTGAAAGCTCAGGTGGCAATTAGTGCCTAACTGAAGAATACACCAAAATCACTGAAGGCACTGATGCTTGTTGTTTTGGGAGATGAATCGGCTCCTGATGGCCTTTAACATCTTTCGTTATCTTGTACAAACCCGAGAGATGTTCATTTTGTGACAGAAAGGATGACAGGAAGACGAAAATACTATGTTCTGTGTGTAGAAGGGCGATGTGCCGCGGTCATCACCTATCACCAAAATATCAACGAGTCTAATTGGACAGAACATTGTATTTTCTTAAAGTTCCTATTTTTGATGGCTTTTGATCATTCTAGTTTATTGTTCGTAATAAATATTTTCAGTTTAGTCATATTGTTTTCAGGATAATTATTTGGTGTACGAACAAATTGAGTTTTAGGATTTCCTAACTATTTTGTGGATTTGACTTAATATTTTGGAGATTTATTCCTGTTTGAATCTATTTCCTGATGTTCCTCGTCTGTACATTTTTGTGTAAAAAAGCAAAAGAAAAAATTGAAATTTGTTTATTTTAAAAATTTTCAAAGTATGGGGTAAAATTTATCCCACGGTGTCATTACCGTAGATGTCAATAGCAGTGTCAATCCAGGGTTACGTTTACAAACAATTTCATAGGATCATTTTACTTTAAAAATGCCGTCAATTGAGGATATAAATACGGCTTACCACCATGTGCATTCCCGACTAGCCCCGGTGATACAGGAAGGTAAGTGAGAACGGAAGCCGACTAGTGACCTGAGCACGTGGCCTGGAAATTACGCAATCTCCAGACAATTGGCTGATAATGCCCTCGTCTCGCTCAAACAGGACATGGTGCTCCCCACCATTTAGTCAATACGCCCCTGAACAATTTCCTTCATACACTCTCACGTACAATAAACATCGTCTGGCATCGTGTCTGCTCCTAAGAGGAAGTGAAGATTTGCTCCCGACGGGATGAGACAACTTAAACGCAGCCATCGTGTATGACGCTATTAATACACCGAATTAACAATGATTATATGCGCTATGAATATACTGAAGTAGAAAAATGGCCCACCCGCAGGAACAGCGTCATCTTAGCGCTGTTCCGTTCTTATATTTAGTATAATTTGGAAAGCTTAGGATAGAACAAAGTTTGTTTTGATCTTTCGTGAAAAGTGCAAACGCGCGTAAAAATGTAAAGTAAAATATTATAGAGAAGCAACATTTTAGGCGCCACAACAAGAAACTGGCAGTATCCTGTGTGGAAATTTCTTCCTTAGCCTTCTCAGATATGATTCTCATTTTCCGTGTACTGGACGTATAAATAGTACGAAATATATAATTTTGGGCCTCTGACCAGTTATTCACACTCAATTATGTAACATCTTGACCATTATATTGGCAATGGTTTTGTTAAGACCAAGTGAATGCGTATGTAACGTTTGAAAGAAAATACATAAAATAGTATTGTAATATATATTATTGAAGCGAATGGAATGCTCTACAACCACTTAACCGACATTTATTTTTTGGGTGCATCGTTGAAGAGGTATCCGGTCGAGAATAGAAAAAAGTGTGTTTTTCCCAAAATGACAGACTTTCAAGAGCGGATATTTTGAAAACTAAAGATATCTCGAAAAGCTTCATTGAATGGAACTTGTAGGAAATTTAATAAGCGTTCATTTGTTATAGAATGGTCATGTCGCTGGGAAGCAGGGTTTCCAATATATAAGTGAAAACCCGAAAAATGGGACCTTCTAAACCCCCCCTCCCCCCCGGCTCAAAGGCAACGGGTGAGGACTTTTGATATGTTCACTTCCTATCCAGCCCAAACAAAGTTACGAAGTCAAAAATTGTGTTCCAAAAATTTCCATCTATAACTGTTCGTTGACTGGACTGTAAGGAAAGGTTCTGTTATTTACAGAGGTTAAATCCATGGGTTGGGAAAATAAGCTTTCGAATAGATATTTGTGACGGCAATTTGTAATTTGAGCAACCTTTTTTGTCTTCGATGAACGAAAATTCAATATGTGCTCTTTGAAATGTTTAAATCGCAGAAAAAAAAATTGCATAACAAGCAAAAAAGGCAAAAATAGGCAAAAAAAAAAAAAAAAAAAAATTGTCGCTACACTTCCTAAATGCACGAAAACATATTTATTTCTATCTGATTCTTCAATATATCCATTCAGATAAAAAAGGCATTTTGCCTAACGTCCGGGCTCTACTTATGACTATATCAGCATTTTATTCCTTAAAAGGACTATAACAAATTGCCATTCAGGTATTGGTGTTTGGCATCGGTTTTATTGGTTATGAATCGCTGATGAGAAGTATAAACATACTTTTGACGTAAAAAGAAAGGAGCTTTATGACTTTTAATGCTAGTAAAGTACAAATTTATATTACCGATCTAGGCACCTGAGGACTATAAAGTGAACAATACGGTTGTGCGGTTTTTATTTTATTACCGCAAGAAGTAATTCAAACTTTCGAAATAAAATTAACCAACACGAGCTATACACAGCCTTCATTCAAAGTATGAATGTGTAAAAGTCAATAAACTTGTCAATGTAGTTGTAGAATGAAGTGGCTGATTGATTCTGTCGAAGTTCTCACCCTTAACTAATTCCCAGAGAACTTCGCTCGTAATGAGGGTTCAGAAGTTATAAATACGACTATAAAGGAACTGAACTGATTCAGATTCTAAATTACTCTAAATATCTCTGAATAGATTGTTAATTATAACCATCCAGTTGTTAAAAACAGTAGGAAAATTAAGTCAGATTGGGCATTAAAATCACAATACACTAGATGGTTTATCTCTGTCAATGACTTATATATTAATAAATAAATTTGCTATAAGATTTTGGGTTGAAATCTAACCCTGATGAGATCATTATTCTAAAAATTAACTGCAGATTTGAAAAAAAACTGCAATATTCATTATATTTTAAAAGTAATTGACAGTTATAAGCTTAAATTGAGATTCGTACTAAATGTATTCCGAAGGGCTGAACAATCTTGATATATAAGAGTGGGAAACAGGATTGAATTAGGAAAATTCTGTTCTGTTCTATTTTGTCAGTCGAATAACGAATAATTAAAGCAATTCTTGACAAGAGACTCAGATTGGTCTTCAACTACTGTAACAAAGGTGGGGGGGGGGACACCTGGTTGTTTTATTAACTCGTTAAAAATGAATTCTTGGCTCCAAGACGCGGAAAGAAATAAAGTCAGGGTTCGGTCTTAGTACCATAATAAAACTACATTTTTTTAATACGGAAATGCGTTTTATTTTTGCGGCTTTAACCAATTCTCTATCCTCTCCACTGAATCCAAACTCAAAATAAAAAGTCCGACTCGCAGGAACTGCATCATCTTTGCGCGGTTCCGTTCTTATATCTAGACTCATTTAAAATGATTAAAATAGAAGCTGTTATTATTTTGGGTCCACATAGAAAACATGAAGATTAGATAGTTAGCCGTCGAGGTGATAAGTAAAGATGGAGTGGTTGGGATTCGGCTAAAGAAACCTCAATACGATTTTTGTTAAAAAATCTATATTTAGGACGTTTTGGCTACTCATTGGTAGCCTTCGTCAGCAATGAAAGTGCCGGGAGGCAGAGGAGGACCAAAGTTGACAGTTCCATCTTTACTTTCAAGAAAGGTCTTATTTACGATCTTACCTGCATGGGTTCCCGCCCTAGGAAGGACCCCGCTAGGCATTTGAAAAACTATATCTTGGAAATCCATATCTCTAAGATTAAATTGTTTTTCTTATTTTTCTTAACCTGATTTATTATCAAATACATTATCCAACTATAAGCAGTCAAAAAATAACAAGGAATAAAAACAGACAAAAAGAACAGTTCGAATCAGCGAAATCAATTACTTTAAAGTTTTAAGCACTTATTTCTCCGATTGACATCGTCTAATCAAAACTTTCATCAGAATCTTTTTTGTAGAGCATTTAGTAAGCTTTCTAATGGTATTCTTCCGTTTCCCAAGATTCTCAACCTTTTTCGAGATATTAAGGAAAGTATACAAAGTTCCCAAAACTTTTCATGTCTGTTCATAAAATATTTTATTCTAACCCTTCCTTAACTCCAAACGTAACATAACTTTCAACATATTAGTTTTAATGAAAGTAGAACATGCAGATAATGTTTCAACTGAATCCCGTGATTCTATGTACCCAAACCAAAAACGGTATTCAAAAACTATTGTTCCAATTTTCTCGAAAACGGTTAAAGCTATCGCCTTGAAAATGGTTTCATTCGTTTTCCTAGCCCAAGAAGCCTATAAAAAGAGTACTTACAAGCTTATGAACTCAAAAACGTAAGCGTTACGATTTTTTCTGCGCGAATTTCGCCCCAAACGCCATCTTTCAGTGGGCGGATTTTGCTGGTTAACGAACTTGACCTTTCAAATTGGACGACTGATTTTTGTACCAAATTTCATCAAAATCGGACCATCAGGGAAGCCAAAAATGAGCGAACAGACAAATATATATATATATATATATAAATAAATATATACATATATATATATATATACAAATTTGAACCACCGTTATTTTCGGTCTCTAGGGGTTCTGAAACGCGAAATTTTCTTGTCGGCACTTCCGGATTGTTTCATTGTATCAACCTTATAAGCGGGGTTCCTCCCTATGGGGGAGGGAGGAACCGCGCTAAAAAGGGCTCTTTTCTGAATCTATATTTATATATCTATAAAATAATCCGGTTAATAACAAAATTTATAAAAAAGTCATCTCCTCAACATATTCTACACGTTTTACATTTATTGAAAATAAAAAGTTTAAAATCTACACTCCTCCAAAAATAAAGAAATTCTTTCTTACCTGCCTCCCTTCCATTATCACCTCACTTTTATGACACCGCTTTCCAAACACGAGTCACCGTTATGTTAATGAGATGTCAACCCCCCCCCCCTTGACTGTGTTCCTCAAACGTACCATGATCCACCAGATTCAGAAATGATTGCACATCCGTGGGGCATGGTTCTCTCTCTCTTCTCATTAGTAAGACTATTTTCATCCTGTACTTATTCATTTCATATATATTCTCATGGTACTCATTTAGGCAATAAATCTGTATTAATATACCCTTAATTTAAGCTCTGGCGTTTGGGGCGAAATTCACGCAAAAAAAATCGTAACGCTTACGTTTTTGAGTTCATAAGCTTGTAAGTACTCGTTTTATATGCTTCTTGGGCTAGGAAAACGAATGAACCCATTTTCAAGGCGATAGCTTTAACCGTTTTCGAGAAAATTGGAAAAATAGTTTTTGAATGCCGTTTTTGGTTTGGGTACTTAGAATCATGGGATTCTGTTGAAACTTTGGTTACGTTTGGAGTTAAGGAAGGGTTTGGTTACTTATAATCATGGGATTAGGTTAAAATATTTTCTGCGTGTTTAAAATTCATACATACAAAGATGTGTAAATTTTGGTTACGTTTGGAGTTAAGGAAGGGCTAGAATAAAATATTTTATTAACAGACATAAAAAGTTTTAGTAACTTTGTATACTTTCCTTAATATCTCGAAAAAGGTTGAGAATCTTGGTAAACGGAAGAATACCATTAGAAAGCTTACTAAATGCTCTACAAAAAAGGTTTTAATGAAAGTTTTGATTAGGCGATGTCAATCGGAGAAATAAGTGCTTAAAACTTTAAAGTAATTGATTTCGCTTATTCGAACTGTTCTTTTTGTCTGTTTTTATTCCTTGTTATTTTTTAATTGCTTATAGTTGGATAATGTCTTTGAAAATAAAACAGGTTAAGAAAAATAAGAAAAACAATTTAATGTTATTTTCATAATCTTCCAAATAATCTTTAGTAATCTCTAACAGTGGTTTGATAACTTTTCAGGATAGTAATTTCGCTGAATTTTCTACCCCTCTTTGTCTGTTCGCTCATTTCTGGCTTCCCTAATGGTCCGATTTTGATGAAATTTGGTACAAAAATCCGTCGTCCAATTTGAAAGGTCAAGTTCGTTAACCAGCAAAATCCGCCCACTGGAAGATGGCGTTTGGGGCGAAATTTGCGCAAAAAAAATCGTAACGCTTACGTGTTTGAGTTCATATGCTTGTAAGTACTCGTTTTATAGGCTTCCTGACCAAGGAAAACGAATGAAACCATTTTCAAGGCGATAGCTTTAACCGTTTTCGAGAAAGTTGGAAAAATAGTTGTTTAATATCGTTTTTGGTTTGGGTACTTAGAAACATGGGATTCAGTTGAAACATTTTTTGCATGTTTGAATTTCATCAAAACTAACATGTTGAACTTTTGGCTACGTTTGGAGTTAAGGAAGGGTTAGAATAAAATATTTTATGAACAGACATGAAAAGTTTTGGGAACTTCGTATACTTTCATTAATATCTCGAACACGGTTGGGAAATCGTGATAAGTGGATAGGAACTATTTGAAAGCTTACTAAATTCTCTACAAAAAAGATTCTAAAACAATTTTTGATTAGGTGATGTCAATCGGAGAAATAAGTGCTTAAACTTTGAAGTAATTGATTTCGTTTATTCGAACGGTTCTTTTTGTCTGTTTTTATTCCTTGTTATTTGTTATTTGCTTATAGTTGGGAAATGTATTTGACAATAAAACAGATTAGGTAAAATAAGAAAAACAATTCATTGTTAGAAATATAGCTTGCGAAGAGAAAGAGATTCGATGACGTCTTATGAATATTTTCAATTGCCTTCATGCTGTTGGTTTTTTATATTTTATTTTTCAATTGATTTTATTTGTAGAATTATTACTATAGTAAAAGAACAGAGGAATATGTGAAAAGTTTTGATATTTTCCAATTCCTTGAAACGTATGAAATGAAGTATCGGTAGAAGAGGATTCTAGGGGCTGGCGTAGCCGACCAGGTAAAGCCATAAAACCCTTTGAACAAAGGCCGAGGAAAATATTATCCACAATGGTTACTTAACTGTCAACAGTTTTGGGCAAAACTAACGTTAGTAAACTAAACTAACGTTAGTTTTCCCTAACTAAAACTAAACTAATGTTATATTTTTAGTTTTAGTTTTAGTTTAGTTTTAGATTTGTATAATAATTAATCATATGGACTCCGTTTTTAGTAATGCAATTAGTTTAGTTTAGTAAAAGAGACCTAAATTTGTGATTTTAGTTTAGTTTTAGTTTTTAGTTAACTAATTTAGTTTATCAAAGAACATATTTTTTCAAATTACGAGAAAAAGCCACAATTTCTTATTCTTAAGCAAGTTTAGTTTTTAGTCAATTCCCAAAGATTTAGTTTTAGTTTTAGTTTAGTTAAAATCCATTAATTAGTAAAATTTTAGTTTTAGTTTTTTTTTAGGTTGGAATTTTCAGTTTAGTTTTAGTTTATTCCAAAAAGTGAATTTAGTTTTAATTTTAGTTTTAGTTTTTAGTTTTGCCCAACATTGACTGTCAACCTTGGTCTTCCTCTGCCTCCCGGCATTTCCATTGGTATGTAGCAATGTTGGGCAAAACTAAAAACTAAAACTAAAATTAAAACTAAATTCACTTTTTGGAATAAACTAAAACTAAACTAAAAATTGCAACCTAAAAAAAACTAAAACTAAAATTTTACTAATTAATGGATTTTAATTAAACTAAAACTAATACTAAATCTTTGGGAATTGACTAAAAACTAAATTAAAGCTTTAGTTTAGTTTAGTTTTACTAAAATAACATGAATTAATATAAATCATATGTTATTTCGATACTTAAGTAAATTATAAAAACAAATAGAACTTGCTTAAGAATAAGAAATTGTGGCTTTTTCTCGTAATTTGAAAACATATGTTCTTTGATAAACTAAATTAGTAAACTAAAAACTAAAACTAAACTAAAATCACAAATTTAGGTCTCTATTACTAAACTAAACTAATTGCATTACTAAAAACGGAGTCCATATGATTAATAACACTGTTCTGCAAAAAAAAACTTTTCTCCCCTCCCTTGAACAATTTTGCCTGTTTCTCATGTTTTCAGGTGTGCTGAGTCCGAATCTGAACTCAGAAAAATTCTATCACCCTCTGATTTTGAGAGAAAAGAGGAGAAACTTGGAAAAAATTGTATTTGAAAATTATTGTCTTTATTATAACAGATTTTTTCTTTTTCAACGGTAAAATATAATTAATTGAATCCTGCATGCTATCAGGTATAATACTAGATATGACACAACTCAAAAAATATACACACATCGTCAATGAGTATTTTTTTTCTTTTGTGCTCTTCCTCCTCTGTCTCCCGCTGCAGTGTCCAGCAGTAATCCGCCAGCATCTTCTCATTCCATTTGCCAGTATATCTTTTTTCCATTCTGGATATGTCTTGGTGGAATCGTTCTCCATGTTCGTCCGAAACTGCACCCAAATTTGGGGCGAAAAAGTCTAGGTGACTATGCAGGAAATGTATTTTTAAGGACATATTGCATCCCAATGTTTTATATGAAGCAAGGAGTTCTTGGACTATTTTTCGGTAGTCTCTAGATTTTTCGTTTCCCAAAAACTGAGCACATACCTCTCGAAAAGCAATCCAAGCCTTTTTCTCAGTAGTATTTAATATCTCCTAAAGATCCAGGTAGAGACCAAATCCCTGCCTCAAGATCAAAAACTGAAAAAACACTTTTAGCCATATTTCTTCAACCACTTGTAATATTCCCATCAAATTTTTTTTCGTTCAAATATACTTCATTGCGCTCAAAATCATCGGGCTTTTGAATTTTTTTTCACTATGTTTTGATGCCAAAAAAAATTCGTCAAATTTACAAAAAACTCACATTTTTAGATAAAAAACTAGAATTTCTCAAGAAACTGTGCGTGATAGACAGAATCTGACTTCAAATTCGTGTTCAGCACATTTGAAAACAGTAAGAAAGCATGTTTTGGTTTGAAGGAGGATTTTCGTGCAGAACAGTGTAATTATACAAATCTAAAACTAAACTAAAACTAAAACTAAAAATACAACATTAGTTTAGTTTTAGTTAGGGAAAACTAACGTTAGCTTAGGTAACTAACGTTAGTTTTGCCCAACACTGGTATGTAGTATCTTATTTCTTTGTAAAATTAATTAATGTTACTATTAGCTACTATAGTTTTCATTGGTATGTAGTTTCTTATTTCTTTGTAAAATCAATTAATGTTACTATTAGCACCTATTTACTTATATTTATTTATTAATTCACGGAGCTTCACAACGGCAAGGCGATTTGCTCACATAAAAATAATCAATTAAAACTATATAAAGGGTAAAGAACGTGAATTCATTATTTTCAATTTCAAAAAAAGAAAAAGAAAAAAAATATTAAAAAATAAATGAGAAAAAAAAATTAGAATTAAAAAAATAAAATAATAATAACATTAATATAAAATAAAATAAATAATTAAATCAAACCAAACAATTGATTTCATAATTTAATGTATAGAATATAACAAAATAAAGAATGACAAATTGCGACAGTAATAAATAATAATTTTTTTTTTATTGCAAGATGAAAATCATTATTGTGTGTGAATTGTAAGATATTTAATATAAAGACTTTATTTTCAATTTTGAAGCCTCTCCTGACACAACCACGCTCACATACACACACACACACACACACACACACACACACACACCCACAAACACACACACACACACACACACACACACGTGCGCGCACACACACCAAACATACATATTCACGGTAGGTTGTGTCATATTTTGTCATAAAGTTTTATTTTATGTAAGTGTTGTAAAATGCTAGCAATGTGAGGGCTTTGTTCGGAAAATAATTCAGACATGTGATATGGTATAGTTAAGTAGTCTCGTGTTTTGCATTCTGTTAGTAAGTGTTTAATTGTCAGTGGCCTGTTGCATGTCTGGCATATAGGTCTGTCTTGTTTAGTCATGAGATAGGAATGTGTTAAGTGTGTATGTCCAATGCGTAGTCTTGTAATTACAACTTCATCACGTCTTGTTAATTGCGTATTAGCTTGCCATTCATGACTACTGCTTTTTATCTCCCTTAGGAGGTTATCTCTTGTGCTGTACCATGAGGCTTGCCATCCAAGACGGATATTTTCTGTAATTAGTAAATGTAAGTCTTCAGTCGTTAGTAAGTTAGAGTCCACTGATTCCCGTCTGCTGGCGTGTTTTGCTTGTTCGTCCGCATTCGTTGTCTGTCCAATATTTTCGTGTCCTGGAACCCACAACATTGTTACCAGTATGTTTTGTGATTGAAGTCTGATAAGATGTTCAAAAATTTGTATGATAATAGGATTAGTGTTGTACATGTGTATGGAGAGTTAACAACTTAACGATTGTTTACTTATATAAACTTATTTACTTATATAAACTTCAGTAAAATAGCCTTTTTTTCTTCTTTTTCTGTTATGTTTCTATTGATTTTCATTCTACTCATTCTAAGAATTTAAGACGAAATTGTTCTTTTATAATAAGTTAATTGTATTTATAGTTCTGTTACTTATCTCAATTATAAACTTTTTTTTTGTTTCTGTATTAATTTCTGTTTTTCTTGTCATTTTAGCTGACGAAGGCTACCAATGAGTAGCCGAAACGTCCTAAATATAGATTTTTTAACAAAAATCGTATTGAGGTTTCTTTAGCCGAATCCCCACCATTCCATCTTTACTTATCATCCATCATCAAGGGAAAAATATTATCTGTTTCTATTCGAAGCTTTTCAAATGACAATAGGGATATGAACAGGAACCGCGCTAAGATGATGCAGTTCCTGTGAGTCGGACTTTTTCCTCGTAGGTCTTCTTGTTCTAAATTATTTTTTGATGACACAAATATATCTTTGAATAAAATATATATATATATATGACCTCAATTCATCTCAGTCTGAATAAGCGTTCTAATAAGTTCAATGTTTATGGGCTTGATATTCTCAGGAAGGATTTACTTCTGGGGGAGGAAGCAAAAGGTTACTAAATTCCCTATTCTAAAGCAATATTCGATGGGACGATGTCATTCGGAGAAATGAGTGCTTAAAACATGGCAAGTGTTGCTTTGAAAAACTTGGATTCGTTTCTTTGAAAGGGTTTTAGCGTTTTTCCTCGCGCCCTCAATATTTATATTTGATTTCGTTAGTTTTTTATTGGTTCTTGTTTTTTTTTTAATTGATTTTAGCAGTAATATTAATTTGCTAGTTAATTTGGTTGTTTGTCATAGATCTTTCCGAGTGAGCAAATTTCGCTACTGTAAGTTATGGCGCCTAAATTCTAACGTTTCTTCAGGATTTCATTGGAAGAGGTGTTTTAATTTTTCACAAAATATTAACCGTACTTATTCAAGGCTTTTCGAATAAGACTAAGCATAAGAACGTTATAGAAACTTACTAAGATGACTCAGTTCCTGCGAATCGGACTTCTTTACAATCGCTAGTACTTATAATTATTAACTGATATTTTGTTGACATAAGTATAAGCCTGAATGAATCTCATGTACTGAATATGCAAAATATGAAATTAAATGTTTGTATATTTTGTTGATTATTTTTTAATAATTTAGTTTAGTTTAGAATCATTATTTGATGATTACTGTAGCCTGTAAATCTGTTGGGTGATTATTTGATATAAATAATAGAGTTAGACGAGGAGGTATTGGGGTTTAAGTAAGCAGGTGGGAGTAGTGTAAACACTTTGAGTGTGGAGTATGCAATTCATTACGCTCTTCAAGCACTTTAGGCCGCTCTAGAGTCCATTCAATCTCTGCAGGTCAAGGTTGATTTCATGAAACAATCCGGAAGTGCCGACTAGAAAACTTTGCGTTTCAGAACCCCTACAGACCGAAAATAACGGTGGTTCAAATTTGTATATATACATATATATATATATATATATATATATATATATATATATATATATATGTCCTTTCAAATTGGACGACAGATTTTTGTACCAAATTTCATCAAAATCGGACCATTAGGGAGCCCAGAAATCCGCGAGCAGACATATATATATGTCTGTTCGCGGATTTCTGGCCTCCCTAATGGTCCGATTTTGATGAAATTTGGTACAAAAATCTGTCGTCCAATTTGAAAGGTCCAGTTCGTTAACCAGCAGAATCCGCCCACTGGAAGATGGCGTTTGGGGCGAAATTCGCGCAAAAAAAATCGTAACGCTTACGTTTTCAGTTCATATGCTTGTAAGTAATCGTTTTATAGGCTTCTATGGCTAGTAAAACGAATGAAACCATTTTTATAGCGATAGCTTTAACCGTTTCCGAGAAAATCGGAAAAATAGTTCTTAAATCAAGTTTATGGTTTGGTTACTTATAATCATGGGATTAGGTTAAAATATTTTCTGCATGTTTAAAATTCATACATATAAAGATGTGTAAATTTTGGTTACGTTTGGAGTTAAGGAAGGGCTAGAATAAAATATTTTATTAACAGACATGAAAAGTTTTGGGAACTTCGTATACTTTCATTAATATCTCGAACACGGTTGGGAAATCGTGATAAGTGGATAGAAACTATTTGAAAGATTTCTAAATTCTCTACAAGAAATATTCTAAAACAATTTTTGATTAGGTGATGTCAATCGGAGAAATAAGTGCTTAAAACTTCAAATACGTCTGTTTAGTTCTTATGAACGGGTTTTTGTCGTTCTTTTTGTAATTTTTGTCTCTTTCCCTTAGTTTTTTATTGCTCTTTATTTCTGTAATTTCTTATGTTAGGAAAATGTATTTTTGTGTAAGAGAGGATAGGTAAAATGAGTCCAATTTTCTGTTGTTAGAAAAATATGAGTACCTTTGCGTAAATTCCTAGCAACCTGAAAATTTGCATGAACGTTAGGGACAACATTATAATGGAATTAATGGAAAAAGCCCTTATCGATCCCATGAGTGCAAACAATTTTATTCGAGGTCAAAGTTCGCAAAAAAAAGGTTTTTAGGAATTTTCAGCGAAACGTTTAGTTTTAAGGTAAAAATAGTTCAGACAAAAATTGTAGATCGTGCAATTATGTACAAAACTTGTCTTCACACTTTTTTTCAATAGATTAACCATTTCTGAGAAGAGGCGATTCCAGAATTATCTTTAGTTATATTCAACATAATGTGCCAGACTCGGCTAGAAGTATTTTTTGGGAACAACACTTATGCTACCTGGTCCTCTTTCATAGGTCCTGACAATAAGTACCATTACAGCCCCAGCCATACACTTCGAAAAATGACCTGCTTGACATTTGATAATATTAAACTAATGAATTTTTAATTAATGTTTACGCCTTATTTTTTAATTGGGTGCTGTTATGTTGATTGCATTTTTTTTTTCAATAAAACAAGGCTAGTAAATAAGAAGGATGTTCACGCTTATATAGACAATAATTTCGGAGGGGGCTGGGGGAATTTCGGGGGGGGGGGGGTGAGAGGATTTTGGGGGTATGAAATACTAACAATCTAGAACTTGGAATAGTTAGACAATTAAAACGCTATTACTCCCGAAAGAAATTATTTTTTTCTTAACTAAGTGATCTTATTATTATTTTTAAGGTTTTTACGACAAATTTTTACCGATTGCGGGGGGTGCAGCCCTCTCAGCCCTCCTTATATACGCCCATGTATGTTTTTTTTATTGATGTATCGAGCTTTACTTTAGAATGAGAGCTGGATTGTGTAATTTCCGCTTCTGTGTAAGTTACTACTGGCGGTTTCCCTGACGCGTTAATATCACTTTCATTCGAGATGTTCGAGAGGACGTTGACAATTTTCACGAGATATGTAAAAAAAAAAAAAAAAAAATTGTTTGTTTCTATTATAAGATTTTCAAATTACATTAGGGATATGAACCGAACCGCGCTAAGATGATGCAGTTCCTGCGAGTCGGACTTATTTGTTGGGTATAATTTTGTTAACGTAAATGTTTAATGCCACTATTATTTGATTTAAATGTTACATATTATTACAAAATTATAAAGTATAGGTATTATTATTTGGTGATTTTTTTATTAGAATCTATTTCTCTGCAGAATTCTCTATTCCTGTGAGATAGGGCCAAAAATATTGAGGTACAGGAATATGATCTCTTATCAGTAGAGCATTTCTTTATCATTCACTTAAAGTCCTTCCTCTATAAACGGGCAGAAGGACGCTTCCACTGAAAATTCTATTTGATTGATGGAAGTGCTACTGTACATATAAGACCAATCTTTTCTTCCAATATTTTAGGCAGAATCAGGTTCTATCCTTTTTACCTAATGGACTCTCTCTTATAGACATTTCCAATTCAATCTATACACTTTTACAGCTGTAGCACGTTCAGAGTTATAGCACGAGCAGAGTTATAGAAATATTATAATTTATTTATGGATTTCCTCAACCAAGACGATTACTTAATTTGAAACAGAGCTATGTGTCTCTGAAAGAAATCTGCGTAAAAAATACAAGAGCCTGACAGAAAGAAACCCTAACAAAAAGAGAAGTTTTTTAACCAGACTGAAACACTCTTATCTAATGAAACGATATTGACATGCTGTAATAAGACGTACATTGTCATGCTGTTAAACATACTTGTAGTTAAACACTTACCTACCGACTGCAGATTACGAGAGCATTTACTAATTCCACACGACGCACAGTGGGGCAGAAGCCCAAAAGTCCGACTCGCAGGAACTGCGTCATCTTAGCGCGGTTCCGTACATCTCGAAGAAATGGAATAGATTAAGCATCCCAAATAACAGGAAACTGACAGTAGCCAACTTACACAGAAGCAGATAATTCTTAATCTTCATTTTTGAGGAAGACTGAATAAGTCAATACAATTATGTACTCAAAACGTACCCACTCTACGACTACTGCTCAGAAGGCTCTGTTCCAAACAACCAAAAATTCGTTGGCATTTTAAGTTTCTTGTTTTACTAGCAAATTCGTTTTACTGTTATAATCAACTGTAAATATGTGCTTCATGACAAATAAAATTCCATTCTCTAAGGGTTAAATCTTTCTATAAAATAAGAAATAACGATAACTTCATTTGTAGGCTATGAGGAAGGTTATATAGATAGGAGAATTCATAACAAACCTAAGGATACGCCATCATGATTACCACAGCCACTCCAAACTTATTACCAATACCTTTCACTGTTTCTTTGCTTATTTTACAAAAATACTAATTTCACTGATAAATGCAATTTAAAACAAAAAACAACCAATTAAAAAGTGAGATAAACAAAGACAAAACCCCGCTCAAAACAACAAAACAAACACTTTTTAAGTTTTAAGCGCTTATATCTCTGATTGACGTTGCCCCATCGAATATTGCTTCAGAACCTTTTTTGTAGAGAATTTAGTAAGAATTCGAATGGCCACCTTCTACTCACCACAATTTCCCAACCGTTATCGAGATATTTACGAAAAATGTATGAAAATCCGAAAACTTTTTATGTCTATTAATCAAATTTTTTTTTCGCATACTTCCTTAACTCCAAATATAACCAAACTTTAATCATCTTAGTTGAGATGAATTTCCAATATGTAGAAAATATTTGAATTGAATCCCGCGATTCTAAGTACCCTCGTGCTGTGACCTGCTCGAGCAAAGGTCGCTTTTGTATTAATTTTCCAAAGCAGGTATAAGGGGTCGGGCTCTAATAATAACGGATTTTGACCCTTTGGATATTACTCTAGCCAACCCAACAATTCAAATTATCCAACTAGAAAATTCATTTTTCCACTTTTGGCCAGCTTTTTGGGATTCTGCTCCACTGTGCGACGTACTGATCAATAAATATTTGTTCAAAACGTTAATTAATAACTACAAATTCATTAACTTTATATGAACATTTTAACATGTTTGCCCATAAATACACCCTTCCCCCCTATCTCTGTATGTGTATAACTTCATAATTAAATAAGTGAAATATTCAGTTTTGTGTTAAATGTGAATATACTTCAGTTGTATGCAATTTTTTTTTTATTATTAGCTATATTATTTGCTACTCCTCGGCATATGTTACTAGTTTTACGATTTTCTCATCACAAGATTTCATCGGCATTGCGGGAACTGCATCATCTTCGCCGGTGTCATTTGGAATCCTTGGAATAAGTGTACTTTACATTCTGTAATAACGTTAAACGCCTACCCCTCACCAAATCTTGAAGATAAGTGAGCATTAGGCGCCATTATGTACTGAAAACTTACAGTAGCGGAAATTACGCACTATGCCTCTTCGACTGCTCAGAAGGCTCTATTACAAACAACCAACAGTTCGTTCTTATTTTAAGGAACTTGTTTCCTTAGCAAATTCATTTCACTTTTCCGATTTAGATGAAAGTGAAATAATGCATTGTATCAAACGAGAGGTGAAGTTCGTTGCGCATAAAAATCGTATCTCTTACAGCTCTGCGTTTATGGCGTGGAGAATCGAAAAAAAAAATATTTTCAAGATAATAGCAATAACCATTTTTGAAGAAGTGGATAAAAATAGCGTTTTCGTTTTCTTTATTAAAAACGGATGGCAGATTAGGTTAAACATTGTTCAAAAAGCTTGACATTAATCCAAATTGAAATATGTACATTCTGTTATGTTTGAAGTTGAAGAAGTATTACAAAAAAAAAATAATAATAATAATATTAACACATGAGAAGTCTCACGTACATAATATTAACCCTCAACGTGGCGTGAAGGCCACGCTCCAATATATACGCCTCTTCTTGATTTGGTTTTTCTTTCGTTTTATTTGCATACTCTCGTTTCTTAATTGATCTTTCTTATTTCAATTAATGACCAAGTTGGTTTTTATATATTTTTACTATACAAAATTATAGTTTCTCGTTTCCTCCTTTTATTTTTGTTGTTGTAAAATATTGGTTAGCATTTTATTATACGTAATATTTTTCGACGTCGTTCACCTTGTGTGCTACTAATTTGATCTTGTGTTGTGTTTTTTTCGTTCTAGTTTTCTAATTATGCGACCTCTTCATATTAATAGATTTCTTAGCTTTATTTTAGTTACTAGCCCGTGTAATATTTCTGTAATAAAAATATACACGCAGGCAAACAAAATAAAAAAAGTAGGAATTTCTAAGCCGATGCACGCGAAAACAATCTTCTGCCTCTATTTTAGCCTTAGAAAAGGGAAGGGACATACGCCGAATTAGAAGAGAGTGAGAAGGCGGACTGAGTTTGGTTGGTCTCATGACTACATGACATTCAGTATTTTCGTCTACTTATTACACGTTTCGTTATTAACGGACTTGAGTGTATGTATCAAAAATATGGGAATGTAAATAAACTTAAAAATACATAATATACATCGTAGGTGAATAAATGACTGTAATAAGAAAGGAGAAAATGTGAGGAGCTAAGATAACATATAATATTAGGGAAAAGAGCTCCTGGTGATATGATTGTGGATCTGCTCCTGATAAGGCTGCACCTGACGGACTCAACCCTACTCCATCTCTCTTGAATCCCTTTTTCTTTTCACTCAACCATTCCAGCGCGTACTTATTCCCTGTATTACTTCCAGGCCTCGTCTTATCCAGGCTTTAAGGAAAAAGAGACATCTTCAGAACCCCAACTCTGTGGTACTTTATTCAGGGATGTCCTATAAATTATTTGCCATAAGAAATGTCCGTGACATCCTCAGGAACTGCTTAAGATGCTGTTGGATGACATGGCTTCATGAAATTCAGTATTTTCGTCTGCTTATTAGCAAATTCCGAAAGTGTGTTTCTATTTTCTTTTTTTTTTCTTGTATCTGAATTAGACATGCGCGCCGAGGCTGAATTTTCAGGCGGCGGCGCGCTGGACTAAAATGTCCGGCGGCGGCGGCGTGCGCGGCGTGGGCTATTTGTTTAACCCCTAAGGGAGATGCTAGAATTTTAATTACAATAGGTATATATATATATATATATATATATATATATATATATATATATATGTTTGGTATTTCACAGGGTCAAAAATGGTCCGATTTTTATGAACTTTCGTACAAAAATCGTCTAATTTGAAACGTCAAGTTCGTTAACCAGCAGAATCCGTCCTCCGGTACGGGGTTTCGTACGTAATTTGCGCGAAAAACATCACACCACTTATGTTTTCGGGTTTATATCCTTGCAGATATTCGCTTAATAGGTTCCTTAACATACGAAAACGAAGGAAACTATTTTTAAGGCGATATCTGTAACAGGTTTTGAGATAAGTGGAACAAATGTTTATGTAACTCATTTTCAGTTTGGGAAATCGTGGGATTCCATTGAACTATGTTCTACGTGTTTAAAATTCATCTAAACTAAGATGTTGATTAAGTTTGGATTTAAGGGAGAAAATTAAAAAAAAAAAAAAAAAAAAAATTGAAAAATTTTCAGGACATGAAAATGTTGGGGTCTTCGTATTCTTTCGTAAATACCTTGAAATGTATTGGAAAGTCATGGCAAGGAGAAGGTGCCCATTCGAAAAATGCCTTTACAAAAATGGTTCTAAAGCAATTTTCGATGAGGTGATGTCAATCGGAGGAATAAGGGCTCAAAACTTCGAAAGCGTTTGTTTTGTTCTTTTGAACGGTTTTTTGTGTTTGTTTATCTCACTTTTTAATTGATTGTTTTAAATTGTAATTATCAGTAAAATTAGTATTTTAGTAAAATAAGGCAAGAAAATGAGAAACTGAATAATAATAGTGTTTCCGCAGGGCGAACGTTGAGAACACTGGAGAGTAATTTTCGCTTAGGATACTGTCAGTTTCCTGTTGTGGCTCCTTAAAATTCCTTCTGTTTGAGATTTTATTTGATATTTTTAACGAAACCTCAAATCCTTTCAGTAACTGTATTTATTCCTTTGCTAATAGCACTAGGGATATGAACGGAACCGCGCTGAGATGACGCAGTTCGAGCAAGTCGGACTTTTTTTTAGTTTTTCTCTTCAATTGCAAGGTTTCCCTCAAAATACTTCCCACAAAAGCTGGATTTATTTGTTGAGTTAAAAAGCATGTTTATATATAATTCTTTTATTTTACGCTTCTCAGATACAAGCTTTGTCATTTTCCAATCAACTATCACAACACACAAGTGTTTACTGGATCAGAAGGTAAGCTCAAAATGGCGCCAGCAGGTCACCACGCAGTAGGGATGGGCGATAGTCGTTAGTTCAGCACTATCGATAGGCCGATACTATCGGCTAAAAAAATCGATACTATCGACAGTTATTCGATAGTGGCTTTCCATATTCCTTACATACCTGTCCAATGAAGAATTTAATGTTATTGAATTGAATTATCTATTACTTGCAGGATTAGGTATATTTATAAGATTGTACAAAGGTTTAAAACAAAAAAACTAATTTATTTTTTATAAAAAGCATTTCCAAAGAAAAAAATATCAAGAGCCACAAAAAAGTGCAATTATTTTGAACTGTTTTAGTTTTTCTCCGTGAGCCACATATTACCAGAAAGGAAGACCAACATTTCCACTTTTTTGGCTCAGTCTGTTCCGCAGCTCAGAAACGATTTTTCCAGCGGCTGAAAATACACGTTCTGAGGCTACAGACGAGCCTGGAACACAAAGGTATTTTCTGATTAGTTATGTAGTTAGTTGTATTCTCCAGACGGTTATTTTCAGTATTTAATTCACCAGACGTGTCAGTATTTATACCACAGCTCTCCAGATGCTGAGACTTCAATTCTAAAAAAAAAAGTAAAAAAATATCGATAGTTCATAACTATCTGTAGCTACTATCGATAGTCATGAACTATCGATATATCTATAATAACTATCGCCCATCCCAACACGTAGTACACTCGCAGCTTTCCTGCCCTCACCCACCTCCTACACCCTTTCGTCCAGTATTGCCACCCAGATCGGCGCGCCGACTGAATAGGCTCGGCGGCGGCGGCGCCAAGAAAACCCGGCGTGGCGCGCATGTCTAATCTGAATGTAAACATTCATAGTTGTTGGCTTACAAACATGTTACTGTACTTCTCTTATGAAGTATAAGTAGTTAACCCTTAAGTAGGGAGGTGGGGTGTTCTCAGCACCCCATGACTTATTACCTCTATATTTTTAATTTAAACATTTTCAATCCTTTTCATCTCTTTTACCTTCCTAAATAGTAGTTCTTTTCCATATTGAGGTAGCATTCGCATCAGAAAAAACCTTATTTGTATGTCTTTTGGGTCTCTTATTGGCTTGGGGTGCTCACAGCACCCCACCTCCCTACTTACGTAACAAAAATTTACAATATAATTTTGTTTCGACCTCCGTTTGACTTTTTATGTAAAGAGAATCAAGGCCGAATGAAGAGGCGTTTCTAGTAAGTTTGTGAAGAGGATGGAGAAGTTGAGTTCATTGATTCGGACGAAGAGGAAAGAGATATTTCTGAAAAATCATTGCATGAAACATAAAGTGAACAGTCGGATAAAGAATCACCATAGCAGCTGAGATGAGAAGCCAGAAATAATAATATTTTATAATCTACTAAAAGGTGTCAAGATCTACGCTACATAACTGTCTTGTTTAGAATCCTCCACATAGCCGGCATTAACTCATAGGCAATATATGTAGCAAATAATCCTACTTTATAATAGGATCACACTCTGGTGAGGGTCGAATTCTTGAGAGACTTTGGGCTTAAACTGACTTAACCACAAATCGAAAAGAAAGCAACAGAATCTTAGATTTCAAAATACATCATGCGGCCAAAATGATCGGATGACGGGAACCGGTCATGGGATGATGAGCAGAACCAGCACCAAAAACAGAGAATAGACGTTCTGGTTGGTGTGCCGTTTGCCTTAGACACACGGTAAGAAAAGTTAAGATAATAAGATAACGATTTTTTGATGTTTTTGTAAAACATTTATGCATATGAATGACATGAAACAGATTTATTGTGGAGGTTTAGAGTTAGCGATATGAAGTATTTTACAGATTAAATTTGTATACTTTACAAAAATATTTTTTGAAATAAGCACTGGATTTGTCTTCTTCTATCCCTTAATAATCAATTTTAACTTGATTAAGAATTTTTCATTGTTCAACAAAGCCATATTTTTGATAAATGTATAAAAACAAAATTACAAATGACGAAAAACGATTACAATTTAATTATTTAAAAAAAGACCATATTTGAGCATTTTAATTAATTATTTGGTTATAAAATATTGGTAATTGGTTAAAAAAAGTGAAATAATGAAGAAGTTGCTAATTCTAAAAACCCCTTTTTGAGGGGGGAATTTTTTTCATTGGGGTGTTGTGAGCACTCCACCTCCCTACTTACGTTAGGGTAAACAACCTCCCTACTTAAGGGTTATTAGTTGAAAAGGATTTGAACCCGAGCTTTTAAAAGCCCTATACAAAGGAGTACAAGTTGTCATAATATATATATATATATATATATATATATATATATATATATATATATATATATATATATATATATATATTAAATAGTGCCCTTGAAATTAAAAAGTCTTTTTTTCGTGTCTATTGAAATGATTTTTACCAAAAAAAAAGAAGAAGGGATTCATGACAAAGTAGCGTTTACTCTCGACAGGAATTACGATTTGAGAATTTGTTTGTAAACGCTCAATGAAACACTTAGTTTCACTAAAGAACTGCTGCAATTCTAAATGAGCACTATGTAAATCCGTTGTAATGCTGTGAAAATTTTTTCTCTTTTAAGCAAGATAATTCTATTGCTATTACTTTTTTTTAACCTTGTTGTGTAGGATTTTCTAGAAATATTTTCCTCCAGGTCCTACTTAATGATGACATATAACTCAGGAGCAATTTCAGAGATAGCGTTTAATTAAGCCTTGTTAGTCATTAGCGCACTTAGGAAGATACAACCTAATTTCGCAAGTTTGGGAGAACCTCTCCCTCGGGGATATTATGTAGTTAAGTATTCTTAGTCGCCTTAGAATCCTTGGGGAAATATTATTCTTTCTCTTAATTTTGTCACGTGGAAGAACCCGACTTTATTTTCTTACTGTATATTAGCTTAAATTGTTACTGCAGACAGAATGCAAATGAAGAAGGGTTCTTCCAAGTGGAAAATTTAAGAAAAAGGAAAAAAAAAAAATAAAGAAGATCGTATTGTTTCTCCTAAAAATCTAAGGCTATTAATAAATATGATCTTAAAATATGATTAAATCTGGTGTAGGCGGGCGATAAAATCTGAGCAAAAAAAAAAAAAAAAAAAAAAAGAAAAAAAAAAAAAAAAAAAAGAAGAAAGAAAGAATGAATATTATTATTATATAATCATTTTAGGTTTTTTTCTAGATATTTTGATTCAGAGATTGTTACTTATGTTTTATTTTTTTAACCGTATTAAAGCGTAGTAAACATTCTGAGAAAGTTTAAATTTTTCGTCGTTCAGGATTAACTGAGTCCTAGAGCTACGACAAATAGGAAAGGTTTCGTAGTAAACGAAAGTTGTGGAAATCTGAAGACGACACGTCTGTTGTTTCTGACGTATCATTTTTATTTCTTAAAATCTATACATTCTTTTTCTTGTTTTGTTTTGTTTATTACTCTCACTTCTCATCATACCATTCGATAGTAAATATTCCAAATGCTTTGCTTACCATGATTTTTTGGAGTTATTAAATCCCCCCCTCCTGGCAAACCCTAGCTAGGTAAAACTTGGAGAAAGTGCGGATGGGAATTGATGCTCGCCATTATGAGGAAACAAATGTCAAAACTTTCAATGCTGTTTTATTTCTAGCAAAATATATATATTTTTTAAATGATCCCGAATGCTGATTTTTATTCAGTCGAGCCTTGCTCCTGAAGTGCTAGGTCCTGGCGAAGGAAGGATTGAGGTTTGACGGACAAAATGCCCAGATAATAATAATTATAATAATAAAAAAAATAAGTCACGTAACAGGCCACAAGGGCCTTGAGGGGCAGATACTATAGAGGTATCTGATTCATGACCATAAGGCACACTAGGGAGATAGTGTGGTCAGTACTATGTTCCGGCCGCCTGATTTTCCCCTTGGCTCAGGGAGGCTATGGTGATTTTCTGTGGTCAGGGAGGCCAAATTCAACCCATGAACGAAGACACTTGAAGAAAAAATCTTTAGTGCTAGCTCGGGATTTGAACTCAGGTCCTCCAACTTATTAGTCCAGTGCTCTACCACTGAGCTAACCTTGTTAATAAACATCTAGGAATTTTACCGTCAAACCTCCACCCTTCCATCACCAGGACTTCTTGTATACCCATATCCTCATTATAGTGAGGATATGGGTAGGTGTCTGAACATATTTTGCCAGAAGCGTGAAGATTTGGACCTTTGTTTTCTACTGATTTAAATAAAAAAAAAAAAGTTTAATTTTGTAGACCACTGTAATAGTGCTTTTTAAGCGGTTATCTAAAATAAAGGAGAGTCCTTGCTTTTTTAAGGACTCAATTAGTGCGCGTCTAATATTATTTCAATTTTCAGTAAAATGTAATCTTAATATTAAAATGTTCTACTTTTTCGTCTTGTTCGAAAAAAGAAATTGTTGGCGGTAATTTGTTTGGTATTAGTATTCACTGTGATCCATCGGATATTGGAATTATTGTGAGGCGAGAAGTCTTGCTTTTTCATCGCCTTTATAAAGAAGAATTGACTGAAATTGATTGAAAATAACTTCATCCCGGCGGTCCTGGACGTCCCGGGGGAGGGGGGATTCAATTTCACGAAAAACTACCAGCGCTCTTTTTCTTTTAAATTCCTTCGGTTTTGGATATTCCACCGCCTCGCCCACACTTTAACCACCACGCTACTCCATGCTTCCTGTAGGAAAAAGGTGTCTCTCAAGAGTAATTGTAACTGTTTTCTTGCTTCATCTAAAAGCCATCGAAGTAAAATATGTAAATTCCCTGTTGAAGAGGCCTCTCCCGGATTCATTCGAAGCTTTGACTATCTAATCACCATTATTAAAGGAGTAATGAATTTGTGCCTACAGCCTGGTATAACACCCAGGCAAAGTGATCCTGAAGTTTGTACTTACGTATGAATGTATACAGATGAACTGTTTGTGTTGCGAGTGTTGTGTATTGTTATTCCCAACTCGGAGGGGACAGACAACGGGGGCAAACCCCCTTATGATTTTTAACTGATTACAATCCGAAAGAGCCGTTGACAAATGCCCACGTTAGAGATTTCAAGTGTCATGAAACACCTGTGATGATAGTCTTTGATGACATTAGATACAAAAATATATTGTCAAATTTGAAAAGTCAAAATGGTTAACCAGCAGAATCCGTCCACCGGAACATGTTTTTTTTGGGGCGAAATTCAAGTGAAAAAAATCGTACCGCTTTTTTTTTTTTTTTTTGCACCTAACAGACCCCGTCCAGATTTTCATGGCCCCGTGGACATTTGTTATCGGTCAACCTCATAAGCGCTGTTCCTCCCTATGACAGCAGGGAGGAAAGGCACTAAAATTAGTTACTCATAATTGATCGTGTAGGTACCATAACCGTAAAAGTACGTTTTTCCTTCGGACTTTTATTATTTTATTTTTTTTAAAACATCCAACTATGGTCACCTAAATGTTTTCTTGGTCTTCCTCCCTCCCCCTACGCATTTTTTAGTGCTGAAGAAGGCTTCCAAAGTCCAGAAACGTCCAATACAGATGTCTTCCTGAAGGTCCGACGTTTTTTTTCTCCTAGCCGAATGAGTTTCTCAATGAAACTTTGAAAGTAATATGAGAAAGAAGTATTTACAGTCTATTTGTTTTGTATAAGGCTAGTCCATTTACTCCAAGAGAATATACTTTATAAAAAGAACATTACTGTGGAGTAATAGGGCAATGACTGCTGTCCATTAGATGGGAAGTCCATAGATATTTGCATAAAGGATGTTTTCTGCTAGAGGGACAAGACTAAGGGAGCCGAGAGCAATACTGATTCAGACAGATCTGAATTATTGTTATGTCGCGAAATATCTTTAACTCAAACTCGTTAGAACGAATCTAAATTTCATTGTTAACCAATTTATAGGCATTAAACATGGATTTTCCATCGGTTATCGCATTTTACGACAGAATCTTATGTCACAATAACTTTGTGTGTCAAATAAATATATACTTCGTTATGCCGACTACTTGTCGAGATTAAATAAGGCCCGGTAGAAGCTTTTTTTAGAGGATTTTATTTATAAAATTTACTTATTAGTTTATTTATAACATTTACTGAAGATTTATGAGGGCCGGTGGCCGTGAGTGCTAAGGTGTATCGACTCCGTGCCAAAGGTCGTGAGTTCGATTCCCACTAGGGGTGGCGGCTTTTCTTTTGAAAAAAAGAGAAGGCATCAGCCCTATCCTGGCTAGGAACGGGTGGTAACCTATAGATAATCCGTGCTAAAATTCGTGGTCAATAATAAAGGACGTTAAAATTTAAAAAACGCTTTCCTTACTTAAAACCTATAACGTTTCAGCAATGGAATTCCTTCGTCTGCTGGTTGCTTGGATAGTATTTGTTTTTTCTTTTTTTTAAAATAGTGGTTCTCCTTTTAATGCCAATAACTACAAACAACCTAATTTATCATAATCTTATAGTAGAACTAAACTGAATTATACTCCAAATAATAATATTGAAAAAAATAAAATATAAACACATCATTATTTGTTTTTATTTCTATTTATTCATTTTTACTGAGGGGTTGTGTTTTATGTATATATATATATATATATATATATATATATATATATATATATATATATATGTATATATATCAACATTTTTAAAAAACAGGGATGATCAAAATGAAAAAGTTGGTATTGAACTTTTGTCACGCAGGAGCAGAATAACTATGCGTTTCTCTTTATGTTGTGACTTATGCCGAGTTTCGTTGCTAAGTAACAAACATTTTGACCGTTTGGGCATATTGGGTAACATAAATATTTTAACGGGGTTCATTTTGGTTATCTCGTAGGCAGGATACACGAAGATTTGAAGAATCTTTGCAAAAATTCTTCCGTGAGTGCAAACTCAATAAAAAAGGGTTTCTTCAGAAGAATTTGCCCTCGAATAAATAAAGCATATGATTGTACTTAAAAATTGAAAAAAAGTAACTTAAAAATGATAAAAATAGTGTGTTCTAAATAGTGTGTAGATGACTAGTGTGTTTACTACAAGTTGGTCGCATGCCAACGAAGACAGCTGCTGTGTTGAGTGCCAAACAGGAAAGAGAATAAACTCATATTTGTCCAGCCAACTTCCATTTCAGCCCTCGCGATATATACAACTCCCCTCCATTTGTCTTTTTATCACACCCTAGTAAACACCCTCACTATCTCTGCACCACCAATTCGGAGGAATGGAAGAAATATTTCTCTACAGAAAATTATAAAATCTTGTTTAAACAAATTTTAAACCCAGTAATACGTTTACAATCAAGAATGTGTCAAAAATGTAGAAACTCCGGTGTCCACATACGTTTTATGAAAGTTTAGTAATATAGATTGTCTTGAAAATGACGTTGATTAAATTAAATTCTTTAAAACGAATATGGAAATCTAAAAGTGACATTTTACTCATTACAACTTACACATAATTAGTAATCTTAAAATAGCGAGATTCTAATTATTGAATAAATAAATGAGGGCATGTAGAGAATGTAATAATCATAAGTTTTGGTTGTTTGAGTGTGTATGAATTGTTAGTAATGTAGAGGTAATTATAATTTTACCGCAGTTTTATGAATGAAAGGTTGTATTTTTGTTTTCTTTTTAAGGCGCATCTTGGCCATTAGCGCCCTGAATGGTAGTTCTGAATTTTAAAAGGGGTTTGAGTACTACACTCTTCAATTTTTCTATCAATTTACTTAGTTCTTGCATGCCATGCACAATAAATTGTTGCCAATCTGCTGAGGCCCTACACATATACATTTCATTTACAGATATTAAGACTGCACAAGACAGACTACAAGACACAATAAACAATCTGGCAAACAGGTGTTTAACTACAGGATCCTAATTCTCCGAAGTAAAATCAAAGTGTATCTTATTCACAAAAAATAATTGAGATTGTATTTGAATAATCCTATTTTACCGACAGCGAGCACGGTTACATTTCTCCGAATATTAGTTGACTCAAAACTAACATGTCCTCCCCATTTGAAAGAACTCTTTTTTGAAAGCTAGAAATGTGTATGCTTACAGTGTACAGAGCCTATACCAGGTCACTACAGGACTACGGCTATTGCATATTATCTGCCAGTATGAGTGCTCTCAAAATACTAGACCAAATACACTCGACAGGAATCCGACCAGCTGCAGACGAATTTAAATCCAGCTATGCAGCTGCCTCTATGTTCAGGCAGGCCAGCCACCATTGGAATACAGGGGTCAAATATTTTGCTTAAAATACTTTACAAGAATCAGATATCTATACAATGAATACGCACAGGGACTCATCGAATACCAATATCACAATACTTACAATCGAAGTCGTATAAGAAAAAAACCATTAAAGATTCCACTATCGAGAGTAAATAACTTAGAAATTGAGTCCAAATTATAAAAATTCTAAAATTTGACCCTTTCTATATCCATTTTTACCACAGAATTGTATCCATTCTGATGTATCACTATATGTATAAATCACTATAAGTTCCAAATTCTAAAATTAATTTTTAACTTTTCGTTATTTAAGGAATATATTAATATCTATGTATTATTATCTGAACGCGTGCAGATATGTATACTTATACATATGTGTATGTGTATATACAGAAATATTTTACATACAGTGTACATTGTACATCAGAAAATATTTATTTGAAATCAAAATATTTTAGATCAGTTTAAAGAAAAAATGTCTTCATTGCGGGTTTGTAAATCCATTAAATAAATACATATTAAAAGGGCCCAACCAATAGTGATAATTTTCATTTTAAAATATTAAGACCATTTGTGTTTTTAAAACATCACTATTCATTTTGAACATATTTATTTACTTTCTCCTCTATATATTTCATACCTTTCAGGTGCCTCTTCTGAGGAAATTGTTATATATAAAAAATCAAAGTAAACAAATCAAAGTACATCAAGCATGGCCTACATTTCTAAGAATATTCCTCAGAAATGTGTTAGTATACGCAGCACTCCTAAATAATTTGCTTAAAATAGCCAAATTCAAAATAAACATGAATAGTTTTGGTCTTTTATATTTGTAATGAACTGCTGAATCAATAATTAATTTCTTTTTAATTGTTTTCGGGAATATATCCTAAATTGTAATGGACCTATTTTGATTTTTTTTTACATCATTGGTGGGGCATTTACCGAGTTTTGTTGCAAAGAAGTTCAAGTTACGGCCGGTACGGGCGAATTAATAATTTGGTGCCGGAATAAACCCCTTCCCCCTTCCTAATAGGCCAGTTCAGTTTCTTTTTACAATTCGTTTTTCTCTTTAGACACTCATTACGTATACCGATTTTCGTTGCAATATAACAAAAATTACGGCCAGTATAGGCAAATTAGTAATCAGGTTCCGGTGTAAACAATTTTAACGGGGGATTTTTAAATACATTTTTCAAATATTCTTTCATGATTGCAACCTCAATATCTACATTTATTTTGAAAAGTTGTAAAAGGTCCGGAGTTGGGTCTACTCTAGCAAGTTCCTTAAAGTAGTGTATAGTCAAGTATTATTGCATCTCCACCTATTTCGATAATTCCTAAATTTGTTCGTTGAACCATCTCAGTGCTGGTCATACAAAGAACGAAACAGCATTATATTCCAGAAAAAAGATTGCGTACTTTCATGTTATGTTATGTTTTCAACCTATTTACACAACCAGATTTTGGCGAACCGTTTGAAGGAGTATCCGATGTTTGGCGAACTGCCTACAGGAGACAGGTGTCGAACAGAAGGTTTTCTTGACACGCCCAGCTATTACTACCTTTGGATCTATAATCCTATGTGTATATATACATACATATATATATATATATATATATATATATATATATATTTAACTATATACAGTCAGTATTACAATGTTTCGCGGGTTTGTTTCAATGAATTTAACCTGCCTTATCTTGTTAAGCTTCTACAATTGATAAAGAGAAAAGAGCATATTTTAATCTCTATTATGCAGACTACATGACAATACTCAAGAAGACGAAACTAGACCAAAAATGTAGTCAAAAGTGGCCAACTGCACGTTTGTATCTCATTATTAAAGCCAATTTCAGCAACTGTTCGAAGTAATTCATTTTTTTTTATCATTGTTTTTTCATGTAAGACTTTCCGTAATCATTAAATATCTATTTCATCGAGAATAATATTTATTTATTTGTAATATTTATTTACGACGCCACCAAACTTGCTTACCGTGGAGAATAAATAACTTAGAAATTAACACAAAATTATCAAAATTCGATAAAAAATCCCCTCTTTCCAAATTATTTTACACAAATTAGTTTAATTACCTTCTTTCGTTATATCCAGATGCACTACTAGCATTTATAGACGGTTCAAAATCTATAGAAGGCACTGGATCAGCAGCTATAATAAAAAATTCTAAGTTTGGCATTAAATTAAATAAAAAATCATCCGTTTTTTCAGCAGAATTACAGGGGATACTTTTGGCTTTAAGAAATATAACTGTAGTTCCAAATAAGACAATCATCATATGTTCAGATTCACTAAGTTCTCTACTCTCCCTCGTCAACATATATGAGACACACACACTAATGACAGAGATTTTTGAACAAATACAAGACCTACAAACTTACGGCCTACAAACTACGGTTCTTCTGTGGATACCCGGACACATGGACATCCCAGGAAACACAGACAAATACGCTAAACAAACAACAGAAAAAATGTACAATAGACGTGGAAGAACTGACACTACAAGACTTACATATGAACATTAAAACATATTTACAACTTGAATGTCAAAACATTTGGACTAACACACAAAACAATACTGTGTGTCATTACTGGATTACGTATCGGACATTCGTTGCTGACACGTCGCTATTTAATGACTAGACAAGACAGACCAGTTTGCTCCATATGCAACGCAAACTTGACTATAAAACACATACTGACTGATTGCAAAGAACGATACAGACTAAATCTACCGCATGACATGATCGAACTTTTGACAGATAACAGCCCATACTTAAACACAGTTCTCACTCACCTTAAAGACTCAAATATTTACAATTTTATTTAGCACAGTAGAATTTATTAAAACATGTATGACTTAACGTGAAGTGTAGTAATGGACACAGTCCTTAAACGTTAAGGAGGGGAGTAGTTGATGCGTAAAAATTTGTTAAAGTTTCACACAAGAGTCATCTGAATTTCCACAAAACTCTTAACGTTCTGAATTTCGTCTTTTACGATAACGAGAGCGCTTTCTACCGCCAACATGGAAAAGTCGACACGCAGGAGCTGCATAACTAAGCACTTTCCTCAGAATTGGGTAGTGTCGAGTGCATTCCTGAATAATTTGCTTAAAATAACCTACATAGATAAATAAAATAAAAACATAAATAACACCTGTTTCAATTCAATTCAAACATAGTAAATCCCCCCCCCCCTTCCGATAGACCCGAGTTTCGTTAAAATATAACAAATATTAAGGCTAGTATTGGCAAATAACTGCTTTGGCTCTGGAGTAAACCCCCCCCCCACATGGACGGATTTTGTTGGTTAACGAACTCATTCAATCGTTTGATGGAAGAATATTACATTCCAAGTTTCATGGCGAAAAAACAAATACTCTGGCCTGTATCGTGTTAACGGACACATATATAACTCTATATGCATATATATATATATATATATATATATATATATATATATATATATATATAAAACATTTGAACGGGGGCCATTTTCGGTGTCTACTAGGTAGGATCGATAAAGATTCGAAGAAATTTTCCAAAAATTCCGTCATGAGTGCAAACTCAATAGCTACTTTCCTTCGGAGGAAAGTGCTAAAAAGAGCAAGTCGCTATGTGTGCGAGCTCTTAAAATCAATAAATAATAATATTTATTTCTGATAAAATCACAAAAATTCACATATTAGTTTGATTTATTTGTTGTCCCCCCCCCCTAAATTTCCATTGAATATTGAAAGTGCATTGGTCGTAAAGCAAATTTAATGCTGATTTCAAAGAAGTAATGGAACGTTGAAAAGTAACGTGTTCAAGAAAAAGAAATTTGGGGTTTTCCTAGAAGAAAACGGTTTTTTTTTTCGAAACAACCTTTAGAATGGTATGTTATGAAAAAAAAAAGAGAGAAAAACGTGAGGTTTCTCAGATAGCAACAAACTTCTTTCTCATTTATCCTGCGTTTTTATTGACAAACTAATTTGACTACTAATGAGCATTAAATAAACGGGTGTAACCAGAGAGGTACACAGATATAAAACATACTGTTTCGAGATTTTAAGCCCTGAGATCATGTGTGTGATCTATAAGACCGATATATATATATATATATACATAGGGTGCACATATATGCGGGTCACTATTGAAATATCTTTTTGCCCATTAGAGATATCGCAAAGTTCTAGCTCACATCGAGACCTTTCTGATCTGTCATTTGTTAATTCCCAAAAATTAAGCTTTTATTGTTATCAAAAGTTGGATTCACCCTACAGTTTTCATAAAGTTTTCAAAAGTACTCACAAAGTAAAGAAAAGTGCCGGTATTTTCTTGATGTCGGTGGGTCCTGAACCACACACATCAAGAAACATGTTTTTATCGCAGCAATGGACCACACACATCAAGATACATGTTTTTATCGCAGCAATGGACTGAAGCATTGGGTGTCTGTTGGGAGGATGGAAACGCACTATAATGTTTCTTCTAAGCGATTTAATGAGCCGCTGTTGAGGAGTCAAACCCGCAAACTCGTGCACCTCATCCCCCTTCCTATGTAAAACAGCTAACCACCTATCATCAACAAACCCTCAGCCCCTGCCCTAAAACCCCACAGAGTAATGAAAACAACCATTATATCCGTCGGAGAGAGAGAAAGGACGCTGTACTATCGGCCGAAGGGCACACGCACGGGGCTATTTGTCCTCTTCCTGGAATAAAATCACTCTATAGAAGCTCTCCTCTTCTACATCCCCCCAGGGATCATCCATATATACCAGCACTGGAATACAAATGTGGGATAAAGACCTCATTTCTAGCACCTACTAACCTTTATCATCCTATATTCGCCTTACTAAAAGCAAATTACTATTCCTTATAGATTTCATAAAATAAAGGCTAGAGGTCAATCGATAGAAACGTTTCTACATCATCGCCTCTTTGTTAAAACTCCTCGATTGATTTCTCATCAAACTATAACATAAGAAAGAAAAGTCCTTCACGCAAGAGCTACATAACTAAGCACAATCCTCGGAAGTATAAGGCATATTTCTGAAAGATTTGCTTAAAATAACCCACCTAATAGAAAATAAACATGAATTTATGTTTGCAATTATTTTAACGTTTGTCATTTAGCTATCCTCCACATTAGTTTTTCTATCAATTTTTTAGTCTTCAATTAATAAAAACATACAGAAGAATACAGCCTGGAACAAAATATATATTATAATTTATATATATTTCTTTATTGATTATTACAAGATGTATTTATATACAGGAAGTAATAATCAATAAAGAAATATATACATAAATTATAATATATATTTTGTTCCAGGATGTATTCTTCAGTATTTTTTTATTAATTGAAGAATAAAAAATTGATAGAAAAACTTTTGTGGAGAATAGCTAAATGACAAACGTTAAAATAATTAAAAAAATAAATTCATTCTGTGCTCAAGGCCTCTCAACTTCATCCTCGAGTAATTAATAACCATTTATTTTATATAGATTATAACTTGTAGTTTTGGTAAAAATTATGATTAAAACTACAAGTTCAATAGTGAAGATGGAGATAGTTAGCCGTTGCAGAGATACGAAGACAAGTTATAGTTGGGATTCGGCTAGGAGAAAAACGTCAGACTTTCAGGAAGAGATCTGTATTTGGACGTTTCGGCTGCACATTGGCAGCCTTCTTCAGCTAAAAAATACAACTTATAAGTAAAAAAATAAATATACAACTTGTAAGTAAAAAACAGGAAGAAATGAGTGTAATATATACATAAAGACAATAAATTTTAACCAATCTTATTTTTAAACAATGAAAATACGGTAGTTGGAAAGTAAACAGCATGTAGAAAGTAGTAAGTAAACAGTTCAAAAAACTAATCAGTACAAAAAAGGAACATTTTTCATATAGTGAGAAAAAACAATCAATTCTATAAGAGAATACAATTTATAGTAATTAATATATAGATACGTACCACTAGAGAATGCCTAGGGGGGAGGGAGGAAGACCTCGAGAACAACTTAGGTAACCATGGTTGAATGTATGAGCGACAGCAACAACACAGGGGTTTTATAGTTTTGACTGGGGGAGGGGGGAGGAAGCGGTATGTCGGTGAAGATGAAAGAAGTGCAATTGCTAGGTTGTAAAAGAGGGTTGTTAAGGTGTTAAGAGTTTTGGGACACACAAGTAGAAAAATTGTCTGGAGCCTGGGAACAAAGATAAAAAAAGTCCGACTCGCAGGAACTGCGTCATTTTTTTTTTTTTTTTTTTTTTTTTTTACGGCACATCTACATCTAGGTCATTAGCGCCGACATCCAGGGTGTAGCGAGGAATTTCACCAGCGAGCCGTGGGATGATAAAATTCCTGCCGGAGGTTGGAATCGAACCCACCATCTCCCGCTTATGAATCCAAGGCGCTAGCCATTAGACCACGGGAGACCCCGGTTCCTGTTCATATCCCTATTCTCATTTGAAAAGCATAGAATAGAAACAGATAATATTTTCCTCGGCCTTTGTTCAAAGGGTTTTATGGCTATACCTGGGGTCAGGTCCGCAAGACCCTAGAATCCGTTTCTACCGATACTTCATTTCATACGTTTCAATGAATTGGAAAATATCAAATATTTTCACACATTCCTGTGTTCTTTTACTATAGTAATAATTCTACAGATAAAATCAATTAAAAAATAAAATAAAAAAACCAACAGCATAAAGGCAATTGAAAATATTCAAAAGACGTCAACGAATCTTTTTCTCTTGGCAAGCTATATTTCTAACAATGAATTGTTTTTCTTATTTTGCCTAATCTGTTTTATTGTAAAATACATTATCCAACTATAAGCAATTAAAAAATAACAAGGAATAAAAACAGACAAAAAGAATAGTTCGAATAAGCAAAATCAATTACTTTAATGTTTTAAGCACTTATTTCTCCGATTGACATCGCCTAATCAAAACTTTCATCAGAACCTTTTTTGTAGAGCATTTAGTAAGCTTTCTAATGGTATTCTTTCGTTTACCAAATTCTTAACCTTTTTCGAGATATTAAGGAAAATATACAAAGTTACCAAAACTTTTTATCGTTTTCCTAGCCCAAGAAGCCTATAAAAAGAGTACTTACAAGCTTATGAACTCAAAAACGTAAGCGTTACGATTTTTTCTGCGCGAATTTCGCCCCAAACTCCATCTTCCAATGGGCGGATTTTGCTGGTTAACGAACTTGACCTTTCATATTGGACGACTGATGTTTGTACCAAATTTCATCAAAATCGGACCATTCGTCTTCGACCTAGAGAGCGAACAGACAAATATATATATATATATATATATATATATATATATATATATATAAATATATACATATATATATATATATATATATATATATATATATATATATATATATATATATATACAAATTTGAACCACCGTTATTTTCGGTCTCTAGGGGTTCTGAAACGCGAAATTTTCTTGTCGGCACTTCCGGATTGTTTCATTGTATCAACCTTATAAGCGGGGTTCCTCCCTATGGGGGGGGGGGGAGGAACCGCGCTAAAAGGAGGTCAGGACAATTTATGGAAGACGGCGGAGTAAGCAGGGGAGAGGTTTTGTTTGTCGGTTTTGTAATTAATGTTATTGGGGTTTAAGTTAATGTGGACGCATTCGGAAATCTGTCGTTTTTAGCGCGGTTCCTCCCTCCCCCATAGGGAGGAACCCCGCTTATAAGGTTGATACAATGAAACAATCCGGAAGTGCCGACTAGAAAATTTTGCGTTTCAGAACCCCTAGAAACCGAAAATAACGGTGGTTCAAATTTGTATATATATATATATGTATATATTTATATATATATATATATATATATATATATATATATATATATATATATATATATTTGTCTGTTCGCTCTCTAAATAGAAGACGAATGGTCCGATTTTGATGAAATTTGGTACAAAAATCAGTCGTCCAATTTGAAAGGTCAAGTTCGTTAACCAGCAAAATCCGGCCATTGGAAGATGGCGTTTGGGGCGAAATTCGCGCAGAAAAAATCGTAACGCTTACGTTTTTGAGTTCATAAGCTTGTAAGTACTCTTTTTATAGGCTTCTTGGGCTAGGAAAACGAATGAAACCATTTTCAAGGCGATAGCTTTAACCGTTTTCGAGAAAATTGGAAAAATAGTTTTTGAATACCGTTTTTGGTTTGGGTACTTAGAATCACGGGATTCAGTTGAAACATTATCTGCATGTTCTACTTTCATTAAAACTAATATGTAGAAAGTTATGTTGCGTTTGGAGTTAAGGAAGGGTTAGAATAAAATATGTTATGAACAGACATGAAATGTTTTGGTAACTTTGTATACTTTCCTTAATATCTCGAAAAAGGTTGAGAATCTTGTGAAACAAGAGATTATCATTAGAATGCTTAATAAATGCTCTACAAAAAAGGTTCTAATGAAAGTTTTGATTAGGCGATGTCAATCGGAGAAATAAGTGCTTAAAACTTTAAAGTAATTGATTTCGCTTATTCGAACTGTTCTTTTTGTCTTTGATTTTGGTACTTAGAATCATGGGCTTCAGTTGAAACATTTTCTCCATGTTTGAATTTTATCATAACTAATATGTTGAAAATTTGGTTACGTTTGGAGTAAAGGAAGGATTAAAATAAAATATTTCATTTTTAGACATGAAAAGTTTTGGGAACTTCGTATATTTTCATTAATATCACGAAAACGGTTTGGAATCTTGGCAAGCAAAAGATTACCCTTCGAAAGGTTACTAAATTCTCTACAAAAAATGTTTTGAAGACATTTGCGATGGGATGGTCATATTTGGAGAAATAAGTGCTTAAAACATAGGTAATTTCGTTCATTTGAACGAATCTTTTTGTGTGTTTCCTACAGTTTTTTTTCACTGCTCGTTATTTTTGTGATTGCTTATAGTAGTCAAATGTATTAGTCAATAAAACAGGATACGTATATATAGAAACAATATTTTGTTTCAACGGTATCTTGGAATTCGAAGATGCCCTATGAATATCTAGATGACTGTACTGGTGTTGATTTCGTTCTTTAGAATTGTTTTTGGTATTCCCTATTTATTATTTATTAATTTTTTTGTTTAAATTCATTGAACAAAATCATAGGAATTCGAAGGTGAGGAGCTAGTAGGCTTAGGGTGGGGGGCGTTTTCCCTGTCCCCAGGTACCCTCGTCTCCCTGTGTACCCTCGTCATCTTTAAGTCCTTGTCTAGAGTCATAAAGATAAGCCTCCAAACAACTTTAGGAATGTAGGATTTCTAATTTTTGCCAGTATCAGAACAGCCGCAGTGGTACAGACGTACCGGTCTATACTAGTTGCACTCCACACGGTGGTAGTACTTGTTATATGCCACAGCGGATCGCTCATTATAACCTTATTTTATACGTATTAAATAGGTACCTAAAAAAATTTTATTTGTGTATAAGTGTTGCGTTATTGGGATTAGAATAAAATATTTTATTAACAGACATGAAATACTTCGGAATCTTTGTATATTTTCCTTAATTTTTTTTTTCTTTTATGGTGTATCGAAATCTGAGTCATTAGCACCATTTTTTCCTTATGAGCTTTATAATACTTAGATTTAGCTAGCAACAATATTTTACACCGCAATTAAAGTGATTTGCTCTTCTTATAAACCTAATATTTATATTATAATATAAACATAATACATTAATTTGTCTGACAAAAAAAAGTCCAACCCGCAGGAACTGCTTCATCTTAGCGCGGTTCCGTTCTTATCTCAAGTGCGATTAGTGAAGGAATAGAGCAGCTATCGGTAGGTATTAGCACCATTTTTCCCCCTTAATATCTTCAAAACAGTTAAGAAATCGTGGGAAGTACGATTTAACCATTCAAAAGCTTACTAAATTCTCTAAAAAAAAGATTCTGAAGCAAATTTCGATGGGGCAATGTCAGTCGGAGAAGTAAGTGCTTAAAACTACGAAAGTGTTAGTTTTGTTATTTTAAACGGGTTTTTGTCACTGTTTACCTCACTTTTGTTTTTTAAGTTTATTTAACGGTGGAATGAGTATTTCATTAAAGCTGAGAAAATAAGAATCATATTGGTAATAGAGTTTTCCTAGAGTGAGCGTCGCGATGACGGGAGAGTCCCATCCGTTTAGAAAACTGTCAGTTTCCATATGTGGCTCTTTAAGCTTCCTTCTCTTTGAGATTTTATTTTATATTTTTAACGACAGATCAAAACCTACCGATAGCTGCTACTATTCCTTTACTAATCGCACTTCGGATAAGAACGGAACCGCGCTAAGATGATGCAGTTCCTGCGAGTCGGACTTTTTGGTGTTTCGTTCTGTGGAAAGTATTTTAGTGTCGTCAAAGTTGAAAGTGTTTTTTTTGTTATGGCGTGTTTTGCGAGGGCGGATTTGTGGATTTCTTTGTTTTTTATTGTCCGTTTGTGTTGTGTTATGCGGGAGTGAATATAATTTTTGGTTTCACCTATGTATACTGCATTACAGGAGGGGGTTTGGCAGGGTATTTGGTAAACGCAGTGAGTGGTGCAGTCATAGGGAATGGGATTTTTGTACTGTTTACTACTTTCTACATGCTGTTTACTTTCCAACTACCGTATTTTCATTGTTTAAAAATAAGATTGGTTAAAATTTATTGTCTTTATGTATATACTACACTCATTTCTTCCTGTTTTTTACTTACAAGTTGTATATTTATTTTTTTACTTATAAGTTGTATTTTTTAGCTGAAGAAGGCTGCCAATGTGCAGCCGAAACGTCCAAATACAGATCTCTTTCTGAAAGTCTGACGTTTTTCTCCTAGCCGAATCCCAACTATACCTTGTCTTCGTACAAGTTCAATACATTTTGTCAACCCACCAGCACAACTAAAAGAAATATTTCACTCGTTTCCGGATATTGCCTTTACCATAAGACAACTCATATATTTGTATATATATAATTCAACTTTTCGGAGAACGTTAAAACACAGGGTGGTTGTGGTTTTTTTGTTTAATTTATTTATTTTGCGTGTGTGGGACTTTAAGCTACTGCGTACAAATGTAATATTAAACCCTTTGCATTAATCTAATTGTGTTCATATCCGTAGTTCCTTCTTCTTGCTTCTTCCATTCATTGATGTTTGTAATGAAGAGCTGACTCAGTTGTTTTTTTTAAATTTAATTTATTTCTAATTTTGAGTGGAACTCTGGTGAAAAAACAAAAATTCGTTCGGCTGGCAACAACCCCCAAAAGAATTTACCCCAGTTAACTGAGGATAACACACCCCAATAATAATAATATTTAATGTATTACCTTCTGCTACATATGGATCTTCAATTGCTCTTACGTAAGTGGGAACAATGACCCATGTGGATGAAATGCGTTAAAACTGCATCAGAATGAATATCGCTGCAGGTGTGGTTATGATAATTTTGGATAGGAACCCTTAATTCGCTTTCCATATTATTACGACCAGATGTTTTCACAACCTATGGGTTATGAAACGTCAAAATTGCTTGTCGGCACCTCCCGATTGCATCATTGAAACGATTTCATAGGCTGGTTTTGACTTGGCCCTTGTTGAAATTTGTTCGCGTTCCTATATAGGATGTAGAATTATGATTTTAAGTAGTTTTAGTGCTCCTTTGAAACCGGTCGGGAAGTTTTAATAAAGTGACTTATGAATAAACATTTGTTTATTCGAAGCCCTTTTGCCTACATTATTTAAACATTATTGTCGTTTTGGGTCACTGCAAGGAACCGCTATTTGTTTTGGGTTGCATGAAAGCTTTCAGAGTGTAATTACAGTGCTCCAAAAATTGCATGCTTTAATGTTATTTTTTCTTTCTATTTAGAAAAATCAAGCTCTAACTTATTCGATTTCTCTTTGAGGGAGTATGCTATGTTTGGCGAACTGCCTACAAGATACCAGGTGCCTTTGTTCCTAAGTTTCTTCACCAAGACATGCACAGTTATTCACACACTCTCTTCTATAATTGTATTTATACATTCAATATTTTGAAGATAATCTGGTTTATGTAAATATATCCAAACATATTTTCTCAAGCTTATTCATTTTAGGACAGGAGAAACCATTGCTACCTACAATCTATTATAGAAAAAAATGAAGAAATTGACGTTAGTGTGTCAACTCTCTTCTATCCCTAGATTTAATTATAAAATATAAAAGAACAAATGTTTAGTTTCTAAAAAGTTCTAATTCTCAAGTTCCTGTAAGTATTGAGCTCTCGTGCTAGAAGTCGGTAGATAAAAATAATGATTATACTTAAACAATTTTCTTTGATAATTGCTATCAAACATCTTTGATATTAACGTTTCGAGTACAAATATAAAGAAATAAATGCAACGCAATAAAAACCAACTAATTTTCCCTCTTACCATCCACTATTCACTCTACCGTCTCGTTTTCACTCAACAATAACCCGAATTTAAGAGATTCTAAATGTTTGGTAAATCCAGTGGGTCCTCTAATAAATGTATTTGTCGATTTTTGATTACGAATAAGCAGATAACGATAGATATGCCCACTACTAAATACTTTTTTTTTTTTTTTATATATATATATATATATATATATATATATATATTTTATATATATATATTATATATATACTACTATTTTATATATATATACTACTAAATACTAAAGGAATAATATTAATATCTACTGGAAAATGGGTTACAATCGACATATTTTAATATAGAGTTTAATAAGTACTTTAGGAACATTTTTTACCAATGTACAACCATTTTTTTCCCATCCAATCGGAGAAATCGTTGCTTAGTAGTTCGTTTCGGTCCTTTAGCCATTTTTTTAGCTATGTATATTTTCTCAGTTTTTAATAGTTTATTGATTTTCTTTAATGCATTTAACGATAAAAAATATTATATTATATATTTTAGTAATAAAAGATAAATAAATGAAATCATGTTTGTAATAGATTTTTTCTGGAGCGGAACCTAGTGGCGATTTACATAGGAGAGGACGTACACAGTTAAAATAATTCAACTTCTTATTAATATTCTTTTTTTCTTTTTGGTTTAATTTATGGCGTGTCAACCGTTGGGGTCATTAACGCCAGATTAATATTCTTTATTTGTTGTTTGTTTATTTGTTCTTTAAACCTTTCGTTTCAGCCTTAAGTAAAACCCTTTTACAGGTAGGGCCACGTCCAGACTAATTGAATAAATATGGCCTTTGTCAATAGCTTGTTTACAATCGATAGTTTCTTGGCTTAAATCCAAATTGTTTTTTTTTTTTTTTTTTTTTTTTTAATATTTTTATGTGCCAATTATACAATACACAAAGTATTTTTTATAATTATTATGCTCATGATTATGTTTAAAGTTAAGTTTGACATTTAGAGCACCTGATAAAGGACGTTTAAGGGAAGTGGAATTGATTTAAATACACATGACGATCCGAAATTTGTAAAATAAAACATATAATATCAGCTTAACAAGGAAGAAAGAAAGAAAAAAAAGTTTGATTATTTGTTTTTGTATTTTTTAAATCTTTTTGTAGAGCCTTTTGCACTTTCTTACTCTGATTGTGGAAAGCGGATAATCTTAAAAAGGAGCACTGTGCTTCAATCTATGCTGCGAGTTTTTAAATGAATTTTAGCTATACACATTTATTGAAATGTATTAGGATTCTATTAAAAATAATTTTCACTTTGAGATTTTCAATTTTCCCATTAAATTAAATATTAAATCATGACCTCCCCCTCTTCTGATGATTCCCCGAAATATTTCTCTCTGATAAAATCCGCTCATGTGTGCTCTATAATTTTCACGTGGCGTCCCTCTCCCCTCTAATATCCCATTAAACTTATGATGGAATCTAGACGAAATTGAGCGTCAGAGATTGTTCTCCTCGATTTATTTAATGGAAATCGATTCCAGAGGGTTAGATAAACGCATATACCTTATTTCGATTGTATAAGAAACCTCCAAACAAAAGTAAATCTGCTATTTCAGCGTATTTCCTCCCTCCCCATAGACAAAGAACCCCGATTACGACCTCGACCTCATGGCGCAATCCAGAAGTACTCTTAAAATATTTGTACTTTGAGGTCAGAAATATATATATATGAATATAAAACAATATGTTCAGCGGGGTCTCCCGTGGTCTAGTGGCTAGCGCGCTAGATTCATAAGCGGTAGATGGTGGGTTCGATCCCTACCGGCGGTAGGAATTTTCTCGTCTCAGGGCTCACTGAGAAAATTCCTGGCTGCACCCTGGATGATTGAATTTGTATTAAAATTTTAACCATCGTTATTTAGTGATGTACCTGTATGTTTGGGTTCTGAAGCGTTAACCTTTTTTTTCTCGGCACTTCCGAATTGCGTCATGCGATCAACCTCGTTGGAAACGCGATATTATAAAATCTTTGTTCTATATGTCAGGGAAAACAAACAAGATTGGTTTTCTACTATTACTAATTCCAGTATAGTAATGGGCATAGACATGCGCGTCGAGGCTGAATTTTCCGGCGGCGGCGCGCTGCACTAAAATGGTCGGCGGTGGCGGCGTGGGCTTTTTTTTTTTAAACCCCCAAGGGAGACGTTACAATTTATATATATATATATAGGCTTGTCATATTTTTGGTGTGTGAAACCGGGACACATTAATATGAGAAGGACATACCGGGGGGGGGGGGGGGGGGGGTAAAAATGGTAAACATTAGAAGCAAAATGGTGAGTTTTAAGCCTTTTTATTAAGCGCAGCGAGTAACAGGAGGGGGGATCTGGAACTCTAAATTGTTAGTCTCCCCACTTTGTTAAAATAAAAAAGGAAATTTTGCTACTCATTTTTGATAGTTCTTGCGTCTGCAATCGTTCTCATTTCTTTGGCACTGCATTCATTGTAAAAAAGTCCGTCTCGCAGGACTGCATCATCTTAGCGCGGTTCCGTTCATATTCCTAGTCTAATTTGGAAAGATTAAAATAGAAGCAGTTATTATTTTGGTTCCACCAGTCTTTTTTTTTAAATTAATTATTATAATGGCGTGTCAACCCTTAAGGTCACTAACGCCATTCCTGTGAGTAGTAAAGTCTTGAAAGGTCATGATTTACAATCTTACCTGGAAGGGTCTGCTACACTAGAAACGAACCCGCTAGTGACAAGGTCTTGGAATCTCGGAAATCCATATCTCTAACATTAAATTGTTTTTCCTATTTTTCATAACTTGTTTTATTTTCAAATACATTATCCAACAATAAGCAATTAAAAAATAACAAGGAATAAAAAACAGACAAAAAGAACAGTTCGAATAAGCGAAATCAATTATTTTAAAGTTTTAAGCTCTTATTTCTCCGATTGACATCGCCTAATCAAAGCTTTCATTAGAACCTGTTTTGTAGAGCATTTAATAAGCTTTCTAATGGTATTCTTCCGTTTACCAAGATTCTCAACCTTTTTCGAGATATTAAGGAAAGTATACAAAGTTACCAAAACTTTTTATGTCTGCTAATAAAATATTTTATTCTAACCCTTCCTAAACTCCAAACGTAACAAAAATTTCAACATATTAGTTTTAATGAAAGTAGAACATGCAGAAAATGTTTCAACTGAATCCCATGATTCTAAGTACCCAAACCAAAAACGGTATTCAAAAACTATCTTTCCAATTTTCTCGAAAACGCTTAAAGCTATCGCCTTGAAAATGGTTTCATTCGTTTTCCTAGCCCAAGAAGCCTATAAAACGAGTACTTACAAGCTTATGAACTCAAAAACGTAAGCGTTATGATTTTTTTTGCGCGAATTTCGCCCCAAACGCCATCTTTCAGTGGGCGGATTCTGCTGGTTAACGAACTTGACCTTTTAAATTGGACGACGGATTTTTTTACCAAATTTCATCACAATCGGACCATTAGGGAAGCCAGAAATGAGCGAACAGACAAATATATATATATATATATATATATATATATATATATATATATATATATATATATATATATGTATATATATACAAATTTCAACCACCGTTATTTTCGGTCTCTAGGGGTTCTGAAACGCGAAATTTTCTAGTCGCCACTTTCGAATTGTTTCATTGTATCAACCTTATAAGCTGGGTTCCTCCCTATGGGGGAGGGAGGAACCGCGCTAAAAAGTAAACAATTCATAAATGATTCTTAAAAACTAAATCCATTACTTTATATATCTTACAGCCGTTTCCGGGACATTGATAAACCCGGGTGGACCAGAGACAAGAGACAAATACCGGGACGTATGGCAAGCATATATATATGTCTGTTCGCTACAAAATATCTGTACAAAAATGGTTCTAAAGACATTTTCGATTGGGTGATGTCAATCGGAGAAATAAGGGCTTAAAACTTCGAAAGCGTTTGTTTGTTCTCTTGTAGGGGGGGGGGGTCGGTTTGTTTATCTCACTACTTAATTGATTGTTTTAAATGGACATTATCAGTAAAATTAGTCTTTTCGTAAAAGGAGGTAGAAAAATGAGAAACTTAGTGTTTTCGCAGGGTTATCGTTGTTGCGCCGTAAACATCCTTCTGTTTGAGATTTTATTTTATATTCTTAACGGTACATCAAAACCTACCAATAACTGTATGTATTCCTTAACTTATGGCACTAGAGATATGAGCGGAACTGCGCTAAGATGACGCAGTTTGCGCTCCTGATGTCTCAAAAATGGTCCGATTTTGATGAAATTTGGTACAAAAATATTTTTCTTAATTTGAAAGGTCGAATTCGTAAACCAGCAGAATCTGTTAGCCGGAAGATGGTTTTTGGAGCGAAATTCGCACGAACAAATTGTAACGTTCACGTTTTCGAGTTTATATGCTTGCAGGTACTCGTTTTATAGATTTCTTAACGTAGAACAACGAATAAAACCATTTTAAAGCGATATCTGTACCCGTTTTGAGAAACATTAAAACACCTCGTTTTCCAAAGTAATTTTCAGTTTGGGTACTCATAAGCGATTAATTTAGTTGAAACTTGGTCCAGACGTTTGATGTTCATCTAAACTAAGGTAGATATATTTTGGTTCCGTTTGGAGTTAAGGAAGTACAAGAAATAAAATATTTCATTAACAGACTTGAAAGGTTTTGGGATTTTCGTTTATCTTACATATCTCGAAAACGGGGAGAAATCGAGGTAAGTGGAAGGTGGAAATTCGAAAGCTCACTAAATGCCTTACAAAAAAGGTTCAGATGTAATTTTTGATTGAGCGATGTCAATCCGAGAAATAGATGCTTCAAACATCAAAATTGTTAGTTTTGTTTTTTTTCAACAAAGTTTTATCACTTACCAAACGTTTTAATTGGTTATTGTTTTTTTAATCACATTTAATAGTAAAATTAATATTTTAATAAAATAAGGTATGAAAATGAGAAACGTATTGGTAATAGTGTTTCCCTTGGCAAACCTTGAGAAGGTAGGGGGAGTCATTTCCGCTTAGAATACTATCAGTTTCCTGTTTTGGAGCCTTAAATCTTCTTTCTGTTTGAGATTCATTTTAAATTTTTCACGAACGATCAAAACCTACCAACAACTGCTTCTACTACTTAGCTAATGACACTAGGGATATGAACGGAACCGCGCTAAGATGACGCAGTTCCTGCGATTCGGACTTTTGTTTTTCTCTTCAATTGCGAGGTTTTCAAAATATCTCCCACAAAAGCTGGATTTATTTTTTGAGTTAAATACCATTTTTATAAACCTAAAATTATTTTATTTTCCGCTTTTTTCCAATCAAATAACACAACACACAAGCGTTTACTCGAAGAGAAGGTAAGCCAAAAATGGCGGCAGGTCACCACGCAGTACACTCGCTGTTTTCCTACCCTAACCAACCCGCTACACCCTTTCGTCCAGTATTGCCAACGAAATCGGCGCGCCGACTGTCTAGGCTCGGCGGCGGCGCGCCACTCAAAACCCGGCGTGGCGTAGCGGCGCCGGCGCGGCGCGCACGTCTAAATGGGCATGAGAGTTTGCTCTTTCGGCTTACTATCTTCTTGCTTCTTGTCTTGTTTTCTCTCTATCTAGGCCTTGTTCTTTCCCTTATTCCGTGGGAGTTCTAGTACGCATTTTAAGCGCGTTTCCTCCTTCCTCCAATAAGGAAAACCCTGTAAAGTTCAACCAACAGTACTCGTCCAACGGAATATGGTTTTTGCGGTGAAATTCGCGCGAAACAAATCGTAACGCTAACGTTTTCAATTTAATATGCTTGCAGGTACTCTTTATATAGTTTTCCTAACGTAAGGAAACGAATGTAACCATTATCAAGGTGATATCTGTGAGCGTATTCGAGAAAGGCTAATAAACATTGTTTTTCGGTTTGAATACTTAAAATCTTTGAATTCAGTTGCAATATTTTCTACGTGCTTTAATTATCGAAACTCAGATGTTCAAATTTTGGTTACATTTGTAGTTAAGGAAGTATTCGAAAAAAAAAAAATGTTTCATTAATAGACATGAAAAGTCTTGGGATCGTCTTATATTTTCCGAGTGGAAGATCATCATTACTAAATTCCTACAAAAAAGGTTCTAAAGCAATTTTCGATGGGGAAATGTCAATCGGAGAAATAAGTGCTGAAAACTTCGAAAGGATTTTTGTCTTTGTTTAAATCAATTTTTGTTGTTTTTTGTTTTAAAAAGCATTTAACAGTACAATGCGTATTTTAGTAAAACAAGGTAAGAAAATGAGGACCGTATTGGCCATAGCGTTTTCCTAGGGCGAGCGTTGAAAAGGCTTAAGTCTGTCACTTTCCTGCTGTGGCGTCTTAAATCTTCCTTCTCTTTGAGATTTTATTTTATATTTTACACGGTTGATGAAAAACTGCTTCTACTCCTTTACTTATGGCACTAAAGAACGAAAAACTGCACTAGGGGACGTAGTTACTGCGATTCGGCCTTTTTTTAATGGTTACATCTGGTTTTATCAATGTGTGTCCTCTGTACTTCCGTTACTTTTTCCATATTTCCAAGAGGTGAATAGAGACTGCACAATGCCATTAACATACCTATTTCTCGAAGCGATAAGGAAGAACTTATTTGTTGGTTATTTTATTCGGTGTTTCTCTTGAACTAATTGTGGCCGTTGGTTATAAACATATAATACAGGAAGAAACAAGAGGGAGTGGATGAGGGATGTAATTTATAGGAAGATTGGCTGTTTTGATGCTGTGGGATGTATTTATATCGACCTGTTGAAATATGCATGGCCTCCTAGGGCCTTTAGATTCACTCCCTCGTTCTAGCTTTATTGATAATGCAGGAATTGATTCTCATGGATGTAAGAGAGAGGATCTCTCTCTCTCTCTCTCTCTCTCTCTCTCTCTCACTCACTCTCTCCCCTTTTCAGAAACAAATTGTATTTCAACGATTTATTTCAATAATAATAAGTAAGGCTAATTAATTTTCCTTTTTTAGAATTGAACACACGACCTCTCAAACCTAACAATAAGGGCAGCCGGGCCTTCGAGTATAGAATTATACACCTTTTTACACGAACAGATTCATTTCACAACATTGGTCTAGTGTTAGTACAAACTTGGCTAGAGAACGCCAAAACGCCTCCTGGAAAACTAAAGGAGCAGAGATCACAGCAACTTCCGCGTCCCCCGGGGAACTTCTGAAAAAGAATGCCCCCATCAACATTCTATTTAGATGTTATATTTATTTCATTTTATTACATAATTATTTAATTTAAAAATAATTGTACTCTTTTTGCTAATTTTAAATATTTTTGTTTTTGACGAAATATACACCTTTTTTTTATTTATTCATAGAAAGAAAGATGGCTGACAAAGACGAACGAACTACATTAATCATTACAACAGTCAATAAACATGTACTAAAATCACCAACTCCTAAAAGTCGTTCGGATGATCGCCTTTATTGCTGAAAAAAAATAAGCCACCTAAGATGTGTAACTATAAATATTTAGTTATATTAAATATTTTTGACTGCAATACAAAGAGATTATTGAAAAACAATTCTGAACTGTAGGAAAATTTTGATTCTTTTAGTCGGAAATAATTTGAGGCATTCTAACTATAGAATAACTCTAGACAGTTGCTTTTAGTATATAATTATTATGCACTACAGATGTTAATGTTCTTCAAAAATACTTTCCCATCGCAGTAGGACGTGAGTAGTATTCAAAGTTTGCTTTGACGTAATTCAAGTGTCAATGGACTTGAAACTGTAATTTAAGTCACAATAATTCTTTTAAAACCTAAAAATAATCGTAATTCTATATAATAATATTCTTAAAATAGTAATCTATCAGCTGACCTGGTTATAACTTTAGGTTTACTTTACCCTAAATTTAACTCCTTTGCTCTTCCCTTTATGGAAAAGGCACCTAATAACAACAAACTAAAATCACGACAAACGAGTATTTTTGAGCCCATTCTCACTGCTTGTCAAGACCAATGGATACATTATAACAATAAAATATTTTTCCCGTTCGTATAAAACAATACATTTGCTGAAGCTTTCGAACTCAGCGATAGTTTTTTCAGCGTAATTGTATATATATTTTTTTAAAAAAATATACAATTGTAGTGGGGACCTATTATTTTTCTTGTAGATGATGGACGTTTTTAGATTATAAAAGCTTCATGTTGTTGATCTAAGAAAAGTTGTTTTTAATATGGCCTCAAAAGATTTAGAAACATTTTGCCCACAAATGTACAAACAACCTATAGGCTTCATTTACAGTAATGGTTGTTTTTATAATGTAAAAATACGTCTGGGAATAGTTATTTTCATTTAAACGAGGTTGTGTTGAAAAATCATATTTTTTTGGGGGGGAACCTTCGAAACGAAGGCAATTTTGTCAATATTCTATTATTCGAAATTGCAAAAATCACAATATTAAAAGTGTCAAAATTATATTTCAATACACTAAGACAAACAGTCTAATTATTTAAACTATTTTTCGTAGCCCTAATTGATATACTTTTTTCTTATTAATGTTTCATAATTTGTCATTAAACAATATATAAAACTTCATATATAAAGTTTCAACCTTCACATTTTTATTAATAGACATGAAAAGTTTTAGGAGCTTCGTATATTTTCGTAAATATGTCGGAAACGGTTGGGAAATCGTGCTAAGTGGAAGGTGACCATTCGAAAGCTTTCTTAATTCTCTAATCGAAGCAATTTTCGATCGGGGCGATGTCTATCAGAGAAATAAGTGTTTAAAACTTCGAATGAGTTAATTTTGTTTTTTTGAACAAGGGTTTGTCTTTGCTCATCTAACTTTTTAATGGTTTCTTCTAAATTGCATTTATCAGTGATATTAGTTTTTTTAGTAAAAGAAGACTAGAAAATGAGATACTTATAAGTGTTTTCCTAGAGGGACCGATGGGATGGCGTGGGGAGTAATTTCTTCTTAGGATACCGTTAGTTTCCTGTTTGTTTATCAAACCCTACTAATAACTGGTTAAATTCCTTTACTAGTGACACTAAGGCTACGAACGGAATCGCGTTAAGATGACGAAGTTCGTGTGAGTCGGACTTTTAATGATTTTTAATTTTTATTTTATTTTATGGAAAAACATTGTCCCAACAAGTTTGCAAAATCTACAAAAGATGTTTTTGTGAAATTTGAGCATGTTCTTTCACTGCCCTATCAAGTTCTTCGCTCCGTAGCAACTCGACAGGGTTCATAATTTTCATTCGCTTCATAATTTTTATGTACCCTCATATTCGTTTTATTATTTGAATTTGTCTTCAAAAACATCTGACAAAAAGACGACGACATTTGGCAAAGGAGAGTTCCCTCCAAATGTGAATCCATGTGGACAGAAACACTTCTCAAGAATGCGGAAGTGCCATCAGAAGCTTTAGACTCGTTGAGGTAATTATAACAAGTATGAAAATAGGCCATACGAACTTGTCCTATGTACATATTTAAGTGATATATATTTCTATATATCTAGATATGTATATAAAATAATGTAAGAGATTTTAAAGTAAAATGCAGAAATAATTAGCTAAGCCAGAGCCTGTCATTCTAACAAGGTACTCGAGACTCCTCTCACCACTCGCTACTCCCCCAACATCTTCGCATCCCGACACAAAGCCTGTCAAGAACTAAGGAAGAACCATTTTTTGCTCTTTCCTCGCTCCGACAATAGGCAACCCCTCGGCGTGTTTAATCAATATTTGTATTCAATAGATTTAAAGGGAAACAGCTTTAGTCTATCTAATTGACAATATTATATATTAGTATATTTTATTATGTGGATATGTGGCTGTGGTGAGAAATTGCCCAAAAAGAGCATAGGTATGATAATGTAGAACTAAATTAGACAAAATAACTTATTATTAGTGAATTATTTTGCCATAGTGAGTGTTGATATTGCCAGAAATTGAGAAAGCAAATTATATGAAACGAAGTTGACATACCTTTGGTTGGAGACCATCGTTACTAGGCATCGGTCGGTGTACTGTGGTCGAGCGGTATCATCGTAATATGAGTACTTCATTATCAAGCCACTGTTGAGGATATACAGGTATAGTGTTAGTCACTTGTTTGGTCGTTGTCTTTCTTAGGGTCGAGCACGCATTATTTTACCCTCTGACAAACCTAACTCTGACATTACAAACCAGACTCAGGTACAACCTAAACTTTAGATCTCTTTAGTGCTTGCTCGGGATTTGAACTCAGGTCATCCAACTTATTAGTCCAGTGCTCTACCACTAAGCTAACCTCGCCTCCAATAAGTCAAAAATTTGTAAAACAGAACCCAAACCCTTTCTAACCGATATTGGAAGGCGCCAGTAACGTAGAAGTAGGGCGTTAAACTCCATATCTATCTATCTGTCTAACCTTTAGGAGAACTCTTCTGAAATTTATGAATTGTTCTCCTAAATTTGAGGATAAAACAATTATTAGGCCATATAGTATTTAATAATTAAATGACCCTTTACTAAAATTTAGAAATTATTGAAATAGAAGGAAAGTTCAGTAAAATGCCACTACACAATTTAAGCATATTCATTTTTTCTCTTCCCTCCAAGCGCCTTTCGGTGCTTCTTCAGGGGAAAATGTTCTGAATTAAAAGGTTTTCAGTCTCAACTTCTGAAAGAATGTTGTCCCCCTGAAGTTGCGTCTGTGAGCATTTGTATTTATAGCATTTCCCCTTGAGGGGGTCACAAAGTGTGGGAAACATGTAGGGAAGAGAGGAAATAAATATAGTTTATTGTAGTGACATTTTATTGACTTTTCCGCTATTTCGATAATTCTTTTGTTGTTTTTTATTGCCTTGACGAATTTTGTAAAACATTTAGTGCACGAAACTTTTTTAAATTTTTTAGAATTATTCGGTTCGATAAATATTTCGATTAGACATTTTAAGAAAAAAAACTCCATACTGTATCAGTTCCTAAAATACGGTCTCTTAATATTGACATAAAAAAAATTGAGACCCAGGTAGAAGTTTATGAAAATGAAGGAATGAATACAGCAGGTCGAGATTTATTTACAATGGAGAATGGAGGATTATTTACAAGACTTTCTGTCAGTGTTGAATTTAAAATGCAAATTGAATGATTTGATTACAATCCAATACTCGTTCCTTTATTTTGTAGATTAACCTTCGATATCTTTGAGTATTCAGAAAATATAACTCAGTTTGTTGGACATTATTTTTGCATGTGATCGATACTACGGGCAGAATGGTTTCTCTATTCTTCCCGTTCCTTTCCTCTAAATAACGTACTAAGAAAGGCTAAGACCAAAGGAGTAACAAACGCTTTAACTGTTTATTCTGCGTGTTTACAATAGTTCTAAAGATCCTAGCAGGCGGAAAGAAAAAAACAATATCGTCCTAAATACAATTTGCAAAGTTCACAAAACCATTCTTGCTTTCTTTTCTTTATTTATTTATTTGTTTCAGACCCGTAACTTAGGCGATGGCCTCTATTGCTTTCTTTTATGGTTGGTTTTATTATAGAAAAGCTCATAAACCGGCCAAAGTTGTCTGAAAGGTATAACCAAATGGGTTAAGTGATAATTCATTTTTGAAAACCCGGTGGCTGTGAGGGCTTGTACTTTCCGTTCCTAAGGTATTGGGTTCGATTCTCACTAGAGGTGGTGGCTTTTCTTCGAAAAAAAAAAAAGCCATCAGCCCAAACCTAGCTAGAAAAGGGTGGTGACCTATATATAACCTGTCCTAAAATTCTCTGTTAATTCTAAATGGACGTTAAAAATTAAATACAAAAAATAATAGTGATTTATATTCTCTGTGGCTACAAATATTAGGTAATAATAACGACAGGGAATTTGGTGCTGGGTGGTCACAAAGCTCTTTGCGCTTGGAAAATCGGTTTAATACCCTGTCTAAGAAGGGGCAACTCTATATCAGCACGTTTAGGAATTTTATCATGAAAGGTTCGTGGTTTACCGTGACTGCGGTTTATCCTTCGGCAATATTGCTTTTCACATTCGTTAAGATTTCATGGTCTCCTGGTGCAGAAAGAATTAATGTATGCAAGAGAGTTATTTTAATAACTTGCTTTCTCCTACCAACGCTCAGGTGGACAGCAAGAACTATATATATATATATATATATATATATATATATATATATATATATATATATATATATATATCCCAGAGGGTGAAACAAAATTCAGTCTTCCCACAAATTTTCTTTATTTTGCACTAGGCCTTTCAACACAAATGTGCCATCATCAGGTGCTAACAACAAATAAAAACATGCATTAATATTGTTTGACTCCTTAATAACAATTAATATTGTTTGACTGTTGTTGGACAGTAATTAGTCTAATTAATAGTTAGAATTTATAAAGCAAACGGTGAAAGTATAGATTAGAACATAATGTTATAATTAATAGTTAGAATATATGAAGCAAACGGTAATAGTAAAAATTGGAACATAATGTTATAGATTACAGTTTTTTAGTAAATAATTACAAATTCATAAACTAAGGTGTCTAAATGAAGTTTTTAAAATAATGTAACTTTATATTGTATTATTACTATAGCTGTAATACCATATGTGTGCATATATATCCACATATACACACACACATATATATATATATATATACACATATATATATATATATATATATGCATATACACACATACATACACAAACACACAAGGATACATATACATTTATATACATACGACTACACACACACATACTCACATATACATACACACATCCATATACACAAAAGGGACATAATATTTTTGCTAACTATATAATATATGTATAATTACAATTGTGAACTTATATCTACCTCCGTGCAGTGATAGTGCTAATGATATCTTTGTTGAGCTAGATACTATTATATTTAAGGAGAAATAATGGCAAAGAAGAACTTCGAAGGGTTCATTAAAGATTGAGACTAAACGGACGAAAATTGTTTTATAATTACCAGACGCCCGATTCGCGAGGTCAAGCTGTCTGGTGGTGATTTCGATAAGTAATTCAACAAGGAAGACTTTTATTGATTTGTTGAAGTTATAATCTATTGATGAGACTTGTCGTGAGAAACATAGAAATAAATTCTTGGAAGTAGCGTGATAGTTAGAGGTCATTGTTAGATTTTCACAGCTTATTTAGAAACACGAAGATGTCATACAACTGTGACCTTGGCCATGCTGACTGAGCCCTTCACCTCATCAGTCAAGGGTCAATGCCATTATTATTTGAGAGAGATAGCCCCAAGTATGGACTGAGTTTAGCGCCTTTCCTTCCTCCATAGAGATGTGATTATTATATTAATAGAATAAGTAGATACCTACCGATATGTTTATCATTCTTAGTACGTAGTAGGTAAAATACGTCATGGTTTTTGTTACATTTATCCCTTTATAAGTGATTTCTTGACCTAAATTTTAAGCAATAGAATGTGAATAACCCAAGTAACGTAATCAATGCGGACCCTATTTACAATTGGGTTTGTGATGTACAAAATGTTTCAGATTCGAAAATTATTGCTAACTGGTAAAACAAATTGTAGTACTGACGTTTTATATTATATATTTCTAAAGAGTGTTATTTTTGTACGGATCACCTAAAGCCCTGATGTATGTTGTGATGAAATCTATGTGACCATTGTTTATGACTCTTCTTTTAACAAACCATTTAAGAAAAATCGCGTGCCACAAGTCGCTAGTGAAAAGATTAGGTGCAGAGTGTGCATTGCTCACGGAAATGTGCGAGCCCGCCCTGCAAGCCAGCAATAGCAAATAACAAATGATTTTATTTATATCGCCATATGGGCTTACCACAGGTGCCTGGGGATGTAGAATCAAAATTTTATAACCAGGCACCTGGAAATCATTATAGTAGGCTAATTAATTTTCCGATCAATCTATAAATCAAAAACTTAGGCTTGCTTTTTAAGAACGCAACCTACAATTTCCCTACCTGAATTTATTAGAATTGTCAACTAAGTTACATACCTTTTCAAAAATTAAAAACGGTTTAGCGATTACATGGGATTACACAAATTTAAAGGTGGCGATAGAAGACAAAAATAAAAACCCTAGAACAAATGTTTATTTAACTTTAACAAAATACAAAATAGTTATTCAACAAAACTTTTATATTTTAAATTAAGATATTTGCTATTTACAATAATTTTACTCAAAATATTAATATTCAAAAAATAAAACAAAGTCTCTGCAATTTTCTCTTCTTCGTAGCGAAGCTTTCTACAATATCTTGAATACTGCTGCACTGTTCGGCGGCATTTATATCGCAGCAGAATAAAATATTACACTTTAAGTATGGTAGTAAACATTCATGAGAGCTACAGTCACGTTTATAATTTATAATAAGGAGCTTTTTAATTGAACTAAGAACATACATTAATTAGAACTTATTACTATTATTTTGCCTAAACAATTTATTTTTCTAACTTGAAAAAAAGTGCGAATGTGCATTTCGGGGGCTAAGCCCCTCCCTTTAGCCCCCACTGTAGGGATGGGCGATAGTCGTTAGTTACTATCAATATATCGATAGTTCATGACAATTATAGTAGCTATCGATACTCATGATCTATCGATAGATTTTATTTTTAACTTTTTTTTCTAGAATTGAAGTTCTCAACATCTGGAGGGCTGTGGTATTAAATGCTGACACGTCTGGTTAATTAAATACTGAAAAAGAACCGTCTGGTGAATACAACCAACTACATAATGTAGCCAGTAAATACCTTTGTGCTCCAGCTTCGTCTGTACCCTCAGAACATGTATTTTCATCCGCTGGAAAAAATCATTTCTAAGCAGCGGACCAGACTGAGCCAAAGAAAAGCGGAAATGTTGGTTTTACTATCTGGAAATATGTGGCTCAAGGAGCACTTCTAAAACTGTTTGAAATAATTGCATTTTTTTTTATCTCTTGATATTTTATTCTTGGAAAATGCTTTTTATAAATTTAAATAAATCCGTTTTTCGGTTTAAACCTTGATGTAATATTATAAATATACCCAATCCTGCATGTAATAGATAATTCAATTCAATAACTTTAAATTTTTCATTGGACAGGTAGATAAGGAATAGGGGGAAGCCAAGATCGAAAAACTATCGATAGTAACGTTATATTTTAACCGATAGTATCGGCCTATCGATAGTGCTCAACTATCGACTATCGCCCATCCCACTGGATATTGATAATTTCTCAGAGGAATATCCTTGTATTCCGTTTATCGGAGGAGAGAGAGAGCGAAGCTGTGGAGATGGTATAGGACGACAATATTAGATATCTGCCCCCTGGTGATTAGATTTCCGCCATATTAGGACTACTTCTCCTCCTAACTCGATTAGTTTGTGTGATGGAACCAGCTGCCAGTTCCTTGCCCAGCCAACGTCTTCCGACCGCCACACAGTGGTCCAAATCCAGCCATCATGGTGCAAAAAAATACTTTGAGTGGACGGATTGCCTTCAAACTCGGCATGATGTTTATTGAATGGTTGAGAAGCTGTTTTATGTGGATTATGACAAAATAGGTAAGGGTGGGGGTGGGGGTAAGAGGGAGAGTGGGAGGTACTTCATAGCTTTTCAATTGCTTTTCGTTGAAGGATTTTGTTCAAATCTTGTATGATGTTCATTGAAGGGTTGAGGTGGTGTTTTATGAGGAATATGACTAAATAGGAGGTTGTGGTGGGGTTGAGAGGCCGACCCCTTTTCCCCGAGCTCTTTGTAGGTATGGCATCCACTTCGCCAGTAAGAAAAATAATTACTACTTCCAACCACGATGAAAACTTAGATTCAAATTTAGATTTATCCCTGTTAGTCTTCCTCCATCTGACCATATAATTTGAATATAAAATTTTGAGTGTTTTTCTAACACGGTCATCTTCTGTAAGACCAAATGCTTGGACCGCCCTTCTATAAAAAATTTCAAACGATTTCGAAGTAATTACGAGCTCTCCAAAATCTCTTCTACTTGGCATCTCTCTTAAAAAAAATGATAAATAAAAAAATTAAAAAAGGTGTCTTTTAAATTATTTTTTCGGTAATGGCACTTCTATATTTGAAGATCAATAATCTATTATAGACTAAGTGAGAAAAACACAGTTAACAATTTTTCAACGTTCAAAGTGCCAGTTTATACGTATAGAACCCCAGTGCCCAGACTTTCATACTTTTATACAAAAATAAAAATGTCACTCTATAATAATTTTCAGTAATTATTCAGATTTTTTCATGGAAATATTTCAAAAGATGTAGCACATTATAGATGATTTGTCTTCATTTAAAAACGGTGCAAATCAGAGTTTCATTTATTACAGCATAATAAATGACCAAGTTAAAAAAAAAAAGGAATTTACCAAAATCTTTCCTTTACTTCTCAGTAAAAATCGGTTCGCAGAAATATATGTGCACTAGACCTTCATTCAAGAACAACACAAGGAATACTGACCCAAATTACCCCTACCCAGAGGTCATCTGCTGGCATATGAGGGTCTGGACTACCTGCTACCGCAGCAGGCAGCGCACCGAGCCTAGGTTTTCCCCATAAAATTCCCTCCCAATACCAAAGGGGCACCAAGGGGCAGACAAACTTACATATTCTGTTAGAGGAATGTAAAGGCTACATGCTGACACAAATAACCCCGTGATTCCTCGCGATGCTGATGTTTAAAATCTTTCTAAATTTCACATAGGCGTGTTAAAAAATACTTAACTTTAAAAATCTGTTATCCAACTTCATATCAAGATATTTCGATCGTTTTGTCATATTTATGTAGTCCATCTATGGTACGCTTATTACAGAAAAAATTATAAAAATAAAAAAATATTATGGCATATTAATTGATTAGTATCCTAGGGTTGCAAATAATGTTTGAGCACACATTTATAGAACCGCCATCTTTGAACCGTCGCAGAGACTAAATGGACGGACACAAAATTAAAATTTTTTTATTAATTTAATATATGGTTACTATAGAACCTTCTAGACATGTTTTGGTGTTTCTTAAAAAATGTTGGGTTTTTCGATTTTTTGCACCATGGTGGCTGGATTTAGAACACTGTGCGCCACCCTAAACATTACTTTATACTATTTTCATATAATATGGCATAGATTTACATTCTCTTTTACATTTTTTTTTTTTATTATTTTTTTTTTTTTTTTGGTGCATCAAAATAGTTAGAGAAAACTACGCTTGAAACTTCGGAAGAGATATTGTTTTCCACTGAAAGATGGCACCTGATGGAAACACATATGACGAAGTTCCTTCAAGTCGGAGGACCAATCTTATATTTTTAGCTTTGTTCTTATGGAGGGAGGAACCATGGGCGTATATAAGGGGGGGGGGCTGAGAGGGCTGCAGCCCCTCGCGAAATTTTTATTTGATGGTAAAAATTTGTCATAAAAACCTTAAAAATAAATTAAATAAGATCACTTAGTTAATAAAAAATAGTTTATTTTAGGTGTAATAGTGTTTTAGTTGCCTAAAACTATTCCAAGCTCTAAATTTTTTATATTCCATACCCCGGAAATGATCTCAGCCCCCCCCCCAATCTAAACTCGAGGAATGGCATCAACGACCCGTAAGGATTTATTGTTTAAAATAGAGAAATAAATTCACCACTCATAGGTTTAAGAGAAACTAGGAGCTATATATAAGCGTACATCGCTTTAGCGTATAAACTGGTTTGAGCGGTTGGATGCTTTCCAAGCCCAACAGCTGTGTGCTCACCTCGATTCTCTGCCTATATCTATACCTCACAGGTCTCTGCTTTTCCATAAAGCACACTTTTCCTCAACCATTTCCAGGGGATAAATACCTTAGCGCGGTGGCACAATACTTTTCAACGATACCTTCCTCTTCAATAACCTCGCAGTATTGATACACTACCCTTATCATTAATGTAATTTTATTATAAAGCAAATTATAGAAAACTGCTGCTGAAAGGGGGTCTTTTGAGTATTCCTGGGCGCATCTGCAATAACGTTGCATAAAGCAAGTTATAGAAAACTGCCGTTGAATGCAGGTATTTTGAGTAGTCCTGGGCGCATCTGCAATAACGTTGCATAAAGCAAGTTATAGAAAACTGCTGCTGAAAGGGGGTCTTTTGAGTATTCCTGGGCGCATCTGCAATAACGTTGCATAAAGCAAGTTATAGAAAACTGCTGTTGAATGCAGGTATTTTGAGTATTCCTGGGCGCATCTGCAATAACGTTGCATAAAGCAAGTTATAGAAAACTGCTGCTGAAAGGGGGTCTTTTGAGTATTCCTGGGCGCATCTGCAATAACGTTGCATAAAGCAAGTTATAGAAAACTGCTGTTGAATGCAGGTATTTTGAGTATTCCTGGGCGCATCTGCAATAACGTTGCATAAAGCAAGTTATAGAAAACTGCTGCTGAAAGGGGGTCTTTTGAGTATTCCTGGGCGCATCTGCAATAACGTTGCATAAAGCAAGTTATAGAAAACTGCCGTTGAATGCAGGTATTTTGAGTAGTCCTGGGCGCATCTGCAATAACGTTGCATAAAGCAAGTTATAGAAAACTGCTGTTGAATGCAGGTATTTTGAGCAGTCCTGGGCGCATCTGTAATAACGTTGCATAAAGCAAGTTATAGAAAACTGCCGTTGAATGCAGGTATTTTGAGTAGTCCTGGGCGCATCTGCAATAACGTTGCATAAAGCAAGTTATAGAAAACTGCTGTTGAATGCAGGTATTTTGAGTATTCCTGGGCGCATCTGCAATAACGTTGCATAAAGCAAGTTATAGAAAACTGCGGTTGAATGCAGGTATTTTGAGCAGTCCTGGGCGCATCTGTAATAACGTTGCATAAAGCAAGTTATAGAAAACTGCCGTTGAATGCAGGTCTTTTGAGTATTCCTGGGCGCATCTGTAATAACGTTGCATAAAGCAAGTTATAGAAAACTGCTGTTGAATGCAGGTATTTTGAGTAGTCCTGGGAGCATCTGCAATAACGTTGCATAAAGCAAGTTATAGAAAACTGCTGTTGAATGCAGGTATTTTGAGTAGTCCTGGGCGCATCTGTAATAACGTTGCATAAAGCAAGTTATAGAAAACTGCTGTTGAATGCAGGTATTTTGAGTAGTCCTGGGCGCATCTGCAATAACGTTGCATAAAGCAAGTTATAGAAAACTGCCGTTGAATGCAGGTATTTTGAGTAGTCCTGGGCGCATCTGTAATAACGTTGCATAAAGCAAGTTATAGAAAACTGCTGTTGAATGCAGGTATTTTGAGTAGTCCTGGGCGCATCTGCAATAACGTTGCATAAAGCAAGTTATAGAAAACTGCTGTTGAATGCAGGTATTTTGAGTATTCCTGGGCGCATCTGTAATAACGTTGCATAAAGCAAGTTATAGAAAACTGCTGTTGAATGCAGGTATTTTGAGTAGTCCTGGGCGCATCTGCAATAACGTTGCATAAAGCAAGTTATAGAAAACTGCTGTTGAATGCAGGTATTTTGAGTAGTCCTGGGCGCATCTGCAATAACGTTGCATAAAGCAAGTTATAGAAAACTGCTGTTGAATGCAGGTATTTTGAGTAGTCCTGGGCGCATCTGCAATAACGTTGCATAAAGCAAGTTATAGAAAACTGCTGTTGAATGCAGGTATTTTGAGTAGTCCTGGGCGCATCTGCAATAACGTTGCATAAAGCAAGTTATAGAAAACTGCTGTTGAATGCAGGTATTTTGAGTAGTCCTGGGCGCATCTGCAATAACGTTGCATAAAGCAAGTTATAGAAAACTGCTGTTGAATGCAGGTATTTTGAGTATTCCTGGGCGCATCTGCAATAACGTTGCATAAAGCAAGTTATAGAAAACTGCTGTTGAATGCAGGTATTTTGAGTAGTCCTGGGCGCATCTGCAATAACGTTGCATAAAGCAAGTTATAGAAAACTGCTGTTGAATGCAGGTATTTTGAGTAGTCCTGGGCGCATCTGCAATAACGTTGCATAAAGCAAGTTATAGAAAACTGCTGTTGAATGCAGGTATTTTGAGTAGTCCTGGGCGCATCTGCAATAACGTTGCATAAAGCAAGTTATAGAAAACTGCTGTTGAATGCAGGTATTTTGAGTAGTCCTGGGCGCATCTGTAATAACGTTGCATAAAGCAAGTTATAGAAAACTGCTGTTGAATGCAGGTATTTTGAGTAGTCCTGGGCGCATCTGCAATAACGTTGCATAAAGCAAGTTATAGAAAACTGCTGTTGAATGCAGGTATTTTGAGTAGTCCTGGGCGCATCTGCAATAACGTTGCATAAAGCAAGTTATAGAAAACTGCCGTTGAATGCAGGTATTTTGAGTATTCCTGGGCGCATCTGCAATAACGTTGCATAAAGCAAGTTATAGAAAACTGCTGTTGAATGCAGGTATTTTGAGTATTCCTGGGCGCATCTGCAATAACGTTGCATAAAGCAAGTTATAGAAAACTGCCGTTGAATGCAGGTATTTTGAGTATTCCTGGGCGCATCTGCAATAACGTTGCTTTATTTGGATGTTGAGAGAAAAAAGCAAATTTTTGCGGAAATATCATTAGAACAACTCAAATAACAATATTCGTGCTATGCGTAAATCCAAAAATTCCCGAAACGTTTTTTTTTTTTTAAATTTTAATATTCAACAAAATTGAAAAAACACGTTTGTTTTTTCACTTATTTCGCTCAGAACTGCGAAAATATGCATGGTTGAGACCTTCTCCAGGCGTTGAAAGATTCGAAATAACATTTCTTAAAATGTATTTTTTAGAAATGTTAACCTTTACTCGCGGTTTTACAAAATAGCAATACTGTATGAAAAACGAGTAAAAATTAGACATTAATTTTGGTAGCTTAAAATGCATTACGAACTTTCAGATTTAAGGAGAAAATTATTATTTTCTAATAAAACAACACACCAAATTCCGTTTAATTCGGGTTTTGATTTCGTTTTGAATAATAAGTATGCAATTGTGTTAAATAATAAAACACAATGCAATTGGTTGTGTTGCGAATAAAACATTTCTGAACCCGTCCAGATTGATCGATTTTCAATCTGTTAAATGTATTTGAAAGATTAAGTGACTTGAAGCATTTCTTTTGCAATTTTGCAACAATTTGCATTTTTGAAAACCATGCAAAAAATTAAATAAAAACCCAACTTATCCCCTTCTCTGATTGGTCTAAATTATTTCCTTACCTTATTGGTCGAACTCATTCTCTTCTGTGATTGACCCAAAGTATTTACTTCTATGATTAGCCCCACATATTCTCTTCTATGATTGGCCTAAATTATTTCCTTCCCTTATTGGTCCAAACATATTCTCTTCTTATGGCCCTTTATGATTGGTCTAAATTATTCTGGTCCCTGATTGGTTTTAAATTGATCCGTTCCCTGATTGGTCCAACTTATTCTCTTTTGTGATTGGTCCAACTTATTCCTTTCTCTGATTAAGTTATTTTGTTCTCTGATTGGTCTAAATTACTCCGTTCCCTGATTGGTCCATCTTATTCCCTTCCGCGATTGGCCCAACGCATTTTTTCTAGGATTCGCCCAACTTATTCCCTTCTCTGATTGGTCAAAATTACTTCCTTCCCTCATTGGTCCAACCTATTCTCTTCTGTTATTGCTCCCACTTATTGCCTTCCGTGATTGGTCTATATTGATCCGTTCCCTCATTGGTTCAACTCATTCCCTTCGGAGATTGGTTTAACGTATTTCCTTCTCTTCTTGGTCCAACTAATTCTCTTCTGTGATTGGTGCAACTTATCTTCTTCTATTATGGGGCAAATTTATTCACTTCTCAGATTGGTTTAAATTATTCTATTCCCAGTGTGGTCTAAATTAATTGGTTCCCTGATTGGTCCAACTCCTTCTCTTCTGTGGTTGGTCAAATTTATTTCCTTCTATGATTGGTTTAATTTATTTTTTTATCTCATTATTCTAAACTATTCCATTCCCTTATTGGTCCAACATATTTACTTCTATGATTGGTCTAAGTTATTCTGTTCTCTGATTGGTCTAAATTAATCCGTTCCCCGATTGGTCCAAATCATTCCCTTCTGTGGGTGGTCCAACTTATTTCCTTCTATGATTGGTTTAATTTATTTTTATTTATGATATGTACCGCCGAAGCGAGTACATTCATGAAGCGCGCTAGATTCATAAGCGGGAGATGGAGGGTTCGATCCCCACTGGCGGCAGGAATTTTCTCATCTTTGGGCTCGCTGAGAAAATTCCTGATTTCCTTCTCTGATTGGCCTAAATTATTTCCTTCCCTTATTTGTCCAAACTTATTATCTCTTGTGATTGGCCGACCTTATTCCCTTCTCCGATTGGCTTAAATTATTTCCTTTCTTTATTGGTCCAAACGTATTCTCTTCTCTGATTGGTCCAAATTATTCTCTCCTCTGATTGGTCCAACATTTTCTCTTCTGTGGTTGGTCCCACTTATTCCCATCTCTAGCTGGTGTAAATTATTCTGTCCCCTGATAGATCCAAATTAATCCGTTCCCTAATTGGTCCAACTTATTCCCTTCTGTAATTGGCCCAACGCATTCCCTTCTCTGATTGGCCTAAATTTTTTTCTTTTCTTATTGGTCCAACTTATTTCTTCTCTGATTGGTGTAAGTTTTTCTGTTCTCTGATTGGTCTAAATTTATTTGTTCCCACATTGGTCCAACTAATTCCCTTCTCTGATTGGTCTAAGATATTCTGTTCTCTGATTGGCCTAAATTATTTTCTTCCCTTATTGGTCTATATTATTTCCTTCTATTATTGGCCCAACTTATTCCCTTCTCTTATTGGCCTAAATTATTTCCTTCACTTATTGGTCCAAACTTATTCTCTTCTGTGTTTGGCCGAACTAATTCCCTTCTCCGATCGGTCAAATTATTTCCTTCGCTTATTGGTCCAAACTTATTCTCTTCTGTGATTGGTCCAAGTTATTCCCTTCTCAGGTAGGTCCAAATTAAACCGTTCCCTCATTGGTCGAAATTATACCCTTATCTTATTGGACCAACATATTCTCTTCTGTGATTGGTCCAAATTAATCCGTTCCCTCGTTGGTATAATTTATTCACTTCCCTTATTGGTCCAACTTATACTCATTTGTGATTGGTCTAAACTATTCATATATCTGATTAGTCTAAATTAATTCGTTCCCTGACTTGACCATCTTATTCTCTTTTGTCATTGGTCCAACTTTTTCTCTTTTGTGATTGGCCGAAATAATTCCCTTCTCCGGTTGGCCTTAGTTATTTCCTTCCCTCATTGCTCTAACATATTCTCTTCTGTGATTGGTCCAAGTTATTCCCATCTCTGGTTGGTCTAAATTATTCTTTTTCCGGAGAGGTCCAAATTAATCCGTTCCCTTATCTCATTGGTCCAACATATTCTCTTCTGGGATTGGTCCAAGTTATTCCCTTCTCTGGTTGGTCTAAATTATTCTGTTCCGTGATAGGTCCAAATTAACCCGTTCCCTCATTGATCTAAATTATTCCTTTCCTATATTGGTCCAACTTATTCTCTTCTGTGATTGGTCAAAATTATTCCCATACCTGATTAGTCTAAATTAATCCGTTCCCTGACTGTACCAACGTATTCTCTTCTGAGATTGGCCGAACGCATTTCCTTCTATGATTGGCCCAACTTATTCCCTTCTCTGATTGGCCTAAATTATTTGCTTCTCTTGTTGGTCTAACTTATTCTTTTCTGTGATTGATCCAACTTATTCTCTTCTGTCATTGGTCTAAGTTATTTTCTTCTCTGATTAGTCTAAATTTATCCGTTCCCTAATTGGTTTATCTTATTCCCTTCTGTGATTGGCCGAACGCATTTCCTTCTATGATTGGCCCAACTTATACCCTTCTCTGATTGGCCTAAATTATTTCCTTCACTTATTGGTCCAAACTTATTCTCTTCTGTGTTTGGCCGAACTAATTCCCTTCTCCGATCGGTCTAAATTATTTCCTTCTCTTATTGGTCTAACATATTCTCTTCTGTGATTGGTCCAAGTTTTTTCCCTTCTCTGGTTGGTCGAAATTATTCTGTGCCCTGATAGGTCCAAATTAATCCGTTCCCTCATTGGTCGAAATTATACCCTTATCTTATTGGTCCAACATATTCTCTTCTGTGATTGGTCCAAATTAATCCGTTCCCTCGAACGGTTGGTCCAACATAATCTCTTCTATGATTGGTCTGAATTATTCCCTTCTCTGATTACTCTAATTTAATTCGTTCCCTGACTTGACCATCTTATTCTCTTTTGTCATTGGTCCATCTTCTTCTCTTCTGTAATTGGTCCAAGTTATTCCCTTCTCTGGTTGGTCAAAATTATTCTGTTCCTATATTGGTCCAAACTTATTCTCTTCTGTGATTGGCCGAAATAATTCCCTTCTCCGGTTGGCCTTAGTTATTTCCTTCCCTTATTGCTCTAACATATTCTCTTCTGTGATTGGTCAAAGTTATTCCCTTCTCTGGTTGGTCTAAATTATTCTTTTCCCGGATAGGTCCAAATTAATCCGTTCCCTTATCTCATTGGTCCAACATATTCTCTTCTGTGATTGGTCCAAGTTATTCCCTTCTCTGGTTGGTCTAAATTATTCTGTTACGTGATAGGTCCAAATTATTCCGTTCCCTCATTGGTCTAAATTATTCCCTTCTCTGATTAGTCTAAATTAATCCGTTCTCTGACTGGACCAACTTATTCTCTTTTGTCATTGGTCCAACTTATTCTTTTCTGTGATTAGTCCAAGTTATTCCCTTCTCTGGTTGGTCTAAATTATTCCCATTTCTGATTAGTCTAAATTAATACGTTCCCTGACTGGACCAACTTATTCTCTTTTGTCATAGGGACAACCTATTCCTTTTTATGATATGTTAAAATTATTTCCTTCTCTTATTAGTCTAAATAAATCCGTTCCTTGACTAGTGCAACTTATTTCCTTCTCTGATTGGTCTCAATTATAGCCTTCCTTCATTGGTCCAACTTATTCCCTTCTCGGATTGGTCTAAATTATTCTATTCTCTCATTGATCTAAATTAATCCGTTCCCAGATTTTTATAACTTAATTTATTCTGTGATTGGTCCAACGTATTTCCTTCCATGATTGGTCCAACTTATTTCTTTCTCTTATTGGTTTAAGTTATGTCCTTCTCTGATTGGTCCACCTTGTTCTCTTCTCGGATTAGTCTAAATTATTCTATTCCCTGATTGGCTGAAATTAATCCGTTCTCTGATTTGTCCAAGTTATTCCATTCTGTCATTGGTCCAAAATATGTCCTTCTATTTTGGGGGGGGGAAATAGAACGAAACATTTTTAAAAAAAGAAGAAGTGAAATCTTGTTTTTGAGCGTTAGTTATTTGTTTGTACGTTATCCAATTAGTAACAATTACGTAAGCCAATTAGTAAGTCGATGACACTTCTTTCGAGTACGGATTTTGATTTTAACAAATTCAGCTATATTTCCAGTGGCTGTGAGTGCTAAGGTGTGACAACAACAAATAATTCTATTAACAAATAGAAAAGGAATCTGCTCTATCCTGAGTGGAAGAGGGTGTTAACCTATAGATATCTTGTCCGAAATGTCTCTGTCAGTCATAAATAGAAGTTAGAATTTATATGAATTAACAAGAGATTAGCTGATTCAGTAATCTAAAATAATATTTTATTTGGTAATAGCATAATTTTACTAAATTTTTCACATGCTTTATAGTCAATTTCGTAGAGTGAGAACAAAAATGAGGCTCCTTAAGTATATGTTTACATATTATCTGGAAGTGTGATTCTTAATTTAAATGCGCCCACCTTGAATGAAATTACGGACCCTGGATTCACCAATTTGACTGTACATGAAATACCTGCTAGAGTTTGTTACATACTATGTGGTTCGCTGCCCGTTGTGAAATCTTCTCGGATCAAGACACTTGAGACTAGTTTCGTCATGCCTCCTGACTCTACATCGTACATGAGGAAAATTCACTTTCCTGGTATTTTCTCTTCATTCTCTACATGTTTAGTGATATTTTTTAGTAGTGAGACGCAAGTACCTAATCTGGAGTTTCATACTGAACAAGGCCCTCGTGCGCTCAGTACTTCCTGGTTTGTTTTGTGTGATATAATTGTGTATATTGTTGAATTTTAGGATAGATAAACACAGGAGAATATTGATCAAGTGTATTTATTATGTTGTTGAGTTTAACAAAATACATGGATATGTCGAAATTGAGTTAAGGGGAGTGAGTATGTACGCAGAATATACATACAGCATATAAAAACGTTTAGCTGAATCAATGAATGTATAAACAGTCATGTCCGACTGATGGCTGGCCATATTTGGCGACAACTTTCTTACCATTCGAAACAATATTTTTTTTTTAAATTCTCCTTGGAATGATTATAAGCCATGTTGAAGCCATTACTTACTTTATTTATTTATTTATTAATGTTTACGCAACTATGCCAAAAAACATTTTGAAGTTAATGATAAAAAACCATTACTTAGTTTCATATGATTAATAAATAAATATTTATTTAAATATTATATTATTATTAAATAAAATATTCCTGGACGGAGCATATCCTCACTCATGGAATCAGGCTATTAACGTACCAATTCTGAAGAATGGCAAAGACAAGAGGCTCCCCTCCAGTTATCGCCCGGTGTCATTGACCAATTGCATATCAAAAATTTTTGAAAAAATAATATGCAAAAGGTTGGTCTGGTTTCTAGAAAGAGAGAATCTACTTTCACCACATCAATGTGCATTCCGGCCTGGTCACAGCACATTAGACCACATTAGCCGGCTTGAAAATGATGTACTAAATTCATTCATCCAGAAGAAGTTGGTACTAGCGGCTTCTCTGGATTTAGAGAAAGCATTCGACACCGTCTGGAGAAGGAAAATAACACAACAGTTGTGCAATTGGGGATTTCATGGTCCAATATTGTCATTCATACAGAATTATCTACGTGATAGACGACTCCGAGTGAGGATAGGGTCAGCTCTGTCAGATGAATTCCTTCAGGAAAACGGAGTGCCTCAGGGAAGAGTTCTTAGTGCCACCCTGTTTAACATAGCAGTAGATTCGATCAGATCTTTCATCCCAAATACAGTGACCTATTGCCAATATGCTGATGACATACTCATCTACACTGCATCCAAAGACGTAAACACAGCACAGGACCAACTACAAGACACAATACAGCGACTTGAACATTGGTGCTCCTTAACTGGGTTTAAGATTTCTAAAGAAAAGTCCAGCTGCATACTATTTACACGAAAGAGAACATTCCTCAACCCAAGACTGCAATTGTACAATTATTATTTACCAGTTGTAAATACAATTAAATTTCTCGGGTTGCTGTTTGATCGGCGTATGACTTGGATCCCCCACTTAAAAGAACTCCTCAATAAATCTAAAAAATCACTTAATTTATTGAGGATTCTTAGCAATACGAAATGGGGTGCTGACAGATGCTCTATGCTCACTTTCTACAGAGCATACACCAGGTCACTTCTGGATTATGGGTGTCAAGCATATTCATCTGCCAGTAAAAGATCATTACAAATGTTAGACCCGATACATAACGCAGGAATCAGAATAGCGACAGGTGTATTCAGATCTAGCCCATGTGCCAGCTTATATGTCGAAGCTAGCGAGCCGCCATTGGAGTACAGGCGTCAGGAATTTTGTTTAAGATTTTACGCAAAACTCAAGTTTGTAAATACACCATGCACACAAACATTAATACAAAACCCATTTATAGCTATGTACAACCAGACGGGAACAAGACAAAGACCACTGAACATAAGGATACTTGACTACTCAGCGAACACGGACCTACTGACAAGTCCTACGTACTCACTACGCCCGCTGACTTACTTACCGTGGAGAATAAATAACTTAGAAATTAACTTAAAATTATCAAAATTCAAAAAAACTAGCCCTCTTTCTAAACATTTTTACAACAATGAGTTTAACTATCTTCTATCGTTGTATCCAGATGCACTCCTAGCATTTACAGACGGATCAAAATCTAGAGGAGGCACTGGATCAGCAGCTATCATAGGAAATTCGAAATTTGGCATTAAAATAAACAATAAATCAACCGTCTTTCAGCGGAATTACAGGGAATACTTTTGGCACTGAAAAATATTACAATAACTCCAAATACGACATTTATTATATGTTCCGATTCCCTAAGTTCTCTACTCTCCCTCACCAACGTATACGACACAAACACACTACTGACAGAGATTTTTCAAGAACTACACGACTTACAAACTTACAGCATACAAGTAGTGCTTCTGTGGATACCGGGACACATGGACATCTCAGGGAACACAGAAGCTGACAAATATGCAAAACAAGTTACAGAAAAATGTACAGTTGACGTGCAAGAATTAACGGTACAGGACTTAAACACTAACATAAAAACTTACTTACAAAATGAATGGCAAAAAACGTGGACGAACATGACAAACAATAAACTAAGGGAAATCAAGAATACCGTTTGTGTTTGGCCCTCGAGCAACCGATCGAACAGAAGAGACGAGGTTGTCCTTACTCGATTGCGGATCGGGCATACGTTACTAACACATCGTCACTTAATGACGAGACAGGACGGACCAGTTTGTGCCATCTGTAACACAAACTTGACTATTAAACACGTACTAACTGAATGCAAAGAACGAGACAGATTAAACCTGCCATACTACATGACTGAATTCCTGACAGATGACAGTCCACACATAAACACAATAATCATGCACCTCAAAGATACAAACATCTACAATTACATTTAGAATACATTCATTTACATTTAGAATACATTCATTGTAGAAATTACAAAAACATGTATGGACACAATATTTCAAAAACTAAATTTTTTTTTTTTTTTTTTCCCTAGAAAAATGTACCTAATTGTTTATGTTTATCTATCTATCTATCTATATATATATATATATATATACATGTATATATATATATATATATACACACATTTAATCACCTTCCATTTTAAAATAATTTTCAATCACTAAAATATTCTGGATTTTTGGCAACCTTTTATAATTCTTTTGCTAGGGGTTTCTACCGCCAACTTCTAAAAAAGAGCGAATCGCTACTGTCGCAAGCTCTGTATTCAATATAAAATAAAAAATATTAAATATTAACGTCCATTTATTATTAACTACAAATTTTAGGACGGGTTATCCATAGGTTACCACCCTTTTCTAGCCAGGATAGGGCTGATGCCTTTTCTTTTTTCTAAAGAAATGCCCCACCCCTAGTGGGAATCGAACCCACGACCCTTTGGCACGGAGTGTTAAGTGCTTACGCCTTAACGCTTGAGCCTCCTATTAATAAATAAAGAAAGAATAAAATTAATCATATGAAACTAAGTAATGGCTTCAACATGGCTATAATAATTAAAGAAAGATAGAATAAAATTATAGAGTTCGCAAATGTAGCGATATGAACTTATCCAGATGTTCACAGTGCAAACCACTAACAGTTATAAAAATTAATGTTATTTAAATGTTTAACGTCCAAATAAAAATTTAAATATATAAATATTTACACTTATTCTTAAGCAAAAGATGTTAAAAAGATATAGAGCAACAACAAAAATAGTGTACAGATTTTACACTATTTAAGTTATTCCAAAATTGAGAAAAAAGTAATTACGTGCATGTATGTGTGTATATATATATATATATATATATATATATACACACACATGGGTAAAGATATATATGTTTATATTTAACATAAACATATATATCAGACAAATTATCTGTGGAAACGTTTTGCCCTTTTTAGGTTTAAAAAAATGTTTGTATTACTTAACTTCACGTTAAGTCAAACAGGCTTTTATATATTCTACACTGAGTGTATTTTAAATGCAATTGTAATTGTATTGTATCTTTGAGGTGAGAATTGTGTTTATGTGTGGCCTGTTATCCGACAAAAGTTCGTTCATGTCGTTTGGTTGATTAAATCTGTCTAGTGCAGTCAGTTGGTATGTGTTTAATAGTAAAGTTTGTTCTGCAAATGGCACAAACTGGTCCTTCCTGTCTCATCATTGATTACTTATCAATTGATGATTAACTCATACTATGACTGGAACAACAGCGAGCTTTTGCGAAGAGAATTACTTATTTATAGAATTAGTTAATGTTAAATAGTAAAATAATTTTAAAGATTTATTACACATAATTAAAGTACAGATTTTTAATTAGGAAAAATAAATATCGAAATTTACTAACAGCAGTAACAGGTAGTACTTGTCTGTTAAATGATTTATATTTATTCACAATTTTATTATTTAAAAAAAAAACTAACCCTCGACAGACGGCTTAGGCCACTATCTGAAGTGTTAATTTTTACTTATTGTTTATGAATATAAGTTAGTTAAGTACTCAGAGAACAGATACTCTACGGGTTTATGATTTTGACGTTGCCATGGAGGCTGTTAACATAATGGTTAGTACTGTGGTACATGGGCGTATATAGAAAATAATTTCGGAGGGGGCTGGAATAATTTTGGGGGGGCTGAGTCCATTTCCGGTGAAAGGAATACTAACAATTTAGATCTTGGAAGAGTTTTAGCCAACTTAAACGGTATTACACCCAAAATAGAATATGTTTTATGAAGTAAATGATCTCATTTAATTTATTTTTAAGGGTTTTATGAAATTTTTACCGATCAAATCAACATTTCGGGGGGCTGCAGCCCCTCAGCCCTCCTTATATACGCCCATGCTGTGGCACTGTCTCTTTGATTTTCCTCTTTGAAGGAATCAATTAATTTATGTATGATGTATAAATTCCAGTATCCGTGCAGTAAGGTATGATTCACAATACCTTATTGAACATTTGAAATATTCTCCGAAATTAATGATTCCCGCTCTCTAAAAACTATGATACTGGAATACCTGTATATGATGATTAAATGGATTTATATATATATATATATATATATATAAATCCATACCCCTACATACATACCATGGACTCTTCAGAACATAAGACTTGACCTAAACCTGACAAAATATAAAAAATCTAACCCCACATCCCCACTTTTATACAAAAACATATTCAAAACACTTCAAATAAATAGCACAGACAGTGCATTCATCTACACTGACGGATCAAAGACCGAGGAAGGCACTGGTGCAGCTGCAGTAGTTGGTGAAAAATATATTGTGGTTAAACTACCCAACATCACAAGTACTTACTCAGCTGAATTGCAAGCCATCGCACTCGGTCTGGAGAATGCTCAGTACATAAATACGGACCGAATAACATTATGTACTGACTCACATAGCTCACTATACTCATTTCAGGACATCTACAGCCATAACCCTATAATTATACAAATCTTCGAACAGATACACAGACTAAACAAACCAATCACTATATATTGGCTCCCTGGACATGTTGATATAAAGGAGAGCACTACAGTAGACAACCTTGCCAAATACGCCACTAAACGAGACCACTTCGACAAACAGGATATCATGTACCATAACATGCAACTTGAAGCGAAGAAATATGTCGTACAAAAATGGCAACAAGCTTGGTATTACAATCAAATCAAAATATCAAAAATACAATACGTGAATGGACCTCAAGCAAAAGAGGCAATAGAAGAGAGGACGTAGTTCTTTGTCGTTTAAGAATAGGCCACTCACGTATTACTCATTCATACCTCATGACAAAACAGAATGCACCAAAGTGCCACTACTGCAACACGACATTAACTATAAAACACTTACTAACTGAATGCAGACTTAGACAAAACATTGACCTACCGTACAGCTTGACTACCTTACTCAGTGACAGCAGCCAATATATAGAAAAAACACTTCAAACAAATTAAACAATATGACAACATATAATTACTTTTCAAAATTTAAAAATTAATCCTTATCAGTTTCGAATGACTATATAATACTGATATGTATACCATCTAGTAAAACTTATACTACAAGTCTCAATGTTTGTCATGAACTACTGGACTTACGACATGAACTCACTACCAAATTCTTTACTTATTATTACTATCTACTTGAACCCACACATATCACTTACATTCAAACACATTTCACATATGATTACTATAACTGAAAACTTGTAATACCTACATTAACGCTACTACATCATATTACCTCAAGAAAATTGTGGATTCTTTATTATTATTCTCAAAATGTTTGTTGCCAAAGTTGCGTAAACATTAATAAATAAATATATATATATATATATACACATATATATAAAATAATTTCCCATCTTATCAAGTTACTTTCCTAAAACCGTTTATATGTGAAACTTCAAATTCCTGAATGAGATAGTTTCCTTTGATTTGTTTCTTTTTTTTTTCCTCTGGAATTTTCTCATTTCTTTGAGTCCCTTTTATTTGAATAAGTTCTTAACAAAAATGTCTATACATTGTCTGAACCCCAATAAAATTGGACTGGAGTCCCTTTTCTCATACATTTAGATGACAATATCTGCTTTACAATCGAGTAAAAATTCTCGAAACTAAGATACGCGAGTAATATTGGTTCAATAATGTGATATAATCTTCGTTTTAGGTTTTCTTTGAGATGTAAAGCCCCTCTATTGGTATTCGTGAGTCGTATAATATTTTTTTGTTATACAAATATTTCCCTCTATTAAGTAATATCCTCGAACAATTCATCTATTATCACTTTTTTATATCGTCGATACAAAAGCAAACTAACGAATATGAAAATCACCACTTTTCAGAGTGGAAAAGTATTTATTCATAAATTTTTTTTGGACAGTCAAATATTCGGCAGATTTGACCTTTTGATAGTGGAATACTTTCCCTTTAATAGAGTGAAGTCAGTTTGAAGAATTTGCCGTAAATAAGTCCAGCAGAAATGATTAAAGATGGACAATGAAAGATGCATTTTTTCATATTCGTTAGTTTGCATTTGTATCGACGATATCATCTCCTAGAATGAAGAGCTAGGTTCATTATATTTTATTCATCAATAGACTTCAAAATTAAAAGTTTTTTCTTTTGCCTTATTGGTTGCCAATGTCTTTAACTTAAACATCAAAATTATATTCACTATTCGAAAACCTAAATGAACTGTAGGTCCAAAGAATTTGAGATGCTGTTGAAGAAGCTAGTAGATAAAGTTGATATGTGTAACAGGTTTTGTCAAACTTTCATATAATAATAGATGAATGTTATAAATAATAGTGTGCTAATGGCCTCAGCAGCTGATGCACAAAGATAAAAAAAAATAGATGAAGTGCCTCCCCGTTGTCCAGTGGCTACCGCTTTGGATTCTCCTGCAGGAGATGTGGATTCGAGTCCCGTCGAAAGTTGATTTTTTTCATTTTAGGAACCATTAATAAATTTCTTGCTCCTCAATGGATGCTTATGAAGGATGGCACCCTATATAGATAGCCCGCCGCTATTGGCTAAATTTTGATGAGCCGTAAAATAAATAAATAAATGAAAATCTAACTGAATCCTATTCCCTACTCTAATTTTTCAAAATTCACAGAAAAGAACACCCATCTTGCTGAATGTGAGCGGAAAACGGCTCAATTGGACGTAACATTTTTAACCTTTTATAAAAGATTTTGTTGTGATATTAAAGTTATTGAAATTATATGAAATCAATCGTAAAAGTACATTCCGTCGGAAAGTGCTAAAAGGGTGAGTTTTTTTTTATAGATTTTATCCCGTTTGTAATAGTAGACTATTTAATATGTATGCTTTTGAAAATTGAATATTTTTTATTGTTATTCCGGGACACATATCCCTAAGGAATAATTTTGAATTTACAGAATAATGAACCCAATATAAAATTAAATACTAGTGGCTCTAGTGGCTAACACCTTAGATCCTCAAACTATAGATGGGGGTCCATGTCCCGCCTGGAGCAGGGTTTTTTTTTTTTTTTTTTTTTTTTTTTTTTTTTTTTTTTTTTTTTTTTTTTTTTTTTTTTTTTTTTTTTTTTTACTTTAAGGCCCGTTGAGAAGATTTCCTACTGCCTCATAGCTGTTTAGGAAGGGTAGTAGTTTATAAGCAATGTTTAAGTAGACATGGTCAAATTTTAGAAGAGGCTCTTGAAAGAAAAAAATGAACTTCATTCAATAAAGGCATTACGGAATTTATTTGCATTTGACTGAGTATTTGAAAGGGAATTTGAGAAAATCAGGTCGAGAGAGCTGTCGGAAGTTGACTAATGTTCTCTCTACCTTCCTGATTAATGGAACAACTTATCCTTAAGATATATCGTCTTCCGTATGCTTTTTTGCTCTTCAGGAAGTCGAAGGATAAAATAAGGACTCTTGAAGCATAGAATACTCCTGGTGGCACTCGTGAGGAGAGCAGCGGGCCGCTTAAGTTTATAATTAATGGCAAAACGGGGGGAAAAACTTACCTAGTGTTAAATTGTCGCAATCACAGTATACAAGCTATAGTCGGGCTGAAATATATATATAAATTATATATATATATATATATATATATAGGGTTTAATAACATAAAACTATATTCATATAAAAAAATTGTTATATACAGCCGCTGTTATTTTGAAATTTAAAGTACCTACTTCTACGTAAAATATTAATTGGATAATATGGATGCTTAAAAGAATATTTAGCTTGTTTCCCAAAACGTTGCATTTGTCTAGTAATTATTATTTTGAAATGAAATTGTTTTACTTTGTTTCAGGTGAGCAAATTTCTCCGAAAGATGAGTGTTTGAGAACTAGTAAGTAAAACTACTTGTTAAGAACTTGCTTGTAATTATAAAGTTTGTTTTCAAGTCCTTTATTTATTGTGCAGTAAAATTTGTGTGTATTTCCACTAGGTGTTTACTCGGCAGTATTGCAGGCGAGTGGTTTAGCTGACCACTAAATCTTCGGTAACTAAAAAAGAGAGTAAAAAAATCAGAATAACAATTTTTTCTAGTTTATTAATGAACATTTTTACAAATTTATCCTTGTTTTATTCTTTCTAAATTTATTATTAGGATAAATTCCTTATGTCGGATTGCCCTACGCGATTCCGTATTTTTTCTTTTTATTAGCAGTATTTATTTGTAAAAGTTTATTTATTTATTTCAATTTAAACGTCCATTATCATCAACTACGAATTTAGGGACGAATTATCTTCTTTTACTGCCGCTATCCATTTAATTGATTATTTTACTGCATTATTGAAGCATATGCATTCTAATTAGGCGTTGACTCTGTCACATTGACGTTTTGTTATTACGTAAATTCTATGCTAAACAATTATAATTACATCGTCTTAGTTGTCATTAAACATAAAAAATAAAGAACTATATGTGCTATAATTAGTGGAAAGCATTCGATAATATTAAATTTGTATAAGAGTCTTTTATATGTACTATTGGTCATAATCTTCGCTGATAATGCTTTTGGGCAACATTAAATACAAAGTGTTTTTGGATGTCTATATTCTTAAGAACAGAATCTTTTTGATAGAATAGTCAAGCTGAAATTATTGCCATCAAAATAACTCAAGTATCTTTTAAGGAAATTCAGTGGACAAAACCGTTTCAATTTAAGTCTCTTTAAATGCAATTTTCTTTCAAATATCCAAACTATTATGGAAGAACTTCAGTTAATACAGAGTAAAGTAGAGTTAGTTTTTTTTTTTTGTTTTTTTTTTTTACACATTAAGATGCTTTTTGGTCAAATGGGTAATAAGGGAAAGTAACTTAAACATTAATTGGCATTTTATTTTTTGGCTGAGATAATATTTTATTTATATATTGTACACACGTAATTTATATATATATATATATATATATATATATATATATATATATATATATATAAATTTTAGTAACGGAATAAATGTTACACGTTGAAACGGAATAGATTAACTTGGTAATTATGTAGCTGTAAATTTTATATATCACAACTCCGGGTGTTGTCATTGTGTCTATGTCATAAGCTGGTTTCATCCGTATGGAAACGCGCTAAAAGTTAAATTAGAGATTCGAAGTGTTTCATTTTAAAAGTAATTTAGGGTTTTTGAGCGTGTAATAGTTTTCTTAATTAAAAACCAAATCTACATTTTGAGTGTCAATTGAAACAATGAGAATAATTATGTCCCCAAGCTCTATTTGTCCCTTGCTGATTACATTAATATGCAAGAGATGGACGAATTTATCGAATAATTTTACAACAATTCCTGATTAATAGAGCAAATAGAAATTAAATAGAATTGTATTATTATGATAATTACAGAGCTGTTTGTCAGCTACAGGTTGCTGTCAAGGCGCCCCCTCTATCAGATAATAATTAATGATTCTTAACTTCTCCTTCCTCGTAGTTTGTACAAATAAGTAATTCGAAATTATTTACATGAAATAATTAATCATTTATCAGGCCGAAGGGCAACAAATAAAGTACATGAATTGATAAAATGATTATTTAATTGCAGCGCAACTAGTTTCGCGTTTTTAGTGCCTCTTTAGGAGCAAAAATTGGAAATATTTAAAGCCACAGAGAGCAAGAGAACCTTTTATATAATTTCCAAGCCATGACTTGGAAACCTCTATATGGCCGACGGGCACCCAGTTAGAGAGATGGGGGGCCACGGGGCAATTGAACAATTCTTCTTAAATAATCAATACAAATGAAAAAAAAAAAAAAAAAAAAAAAAAAAACAATGAATAATGCTCTTAGAATTAGGTTCTAAAATATTAAACCCAAAATTTGGAAGCATTGTGATAAATAATTTTTTTTTAAAACTCAGATTATTGTATTTTTAGGTATGCAAACTTTTTTTATCGACTGATGACAAAAAGTTTTAATATTATTTGAATTTTTTAATACAATTGTAAATTTCCAATTGTAATAGTTTCATATACTCATACTTTATAATTCCTAACTTCATTAATAGCAAAATATTATTTTATTAATTCATCATTTACTAATAATTACAACGAAGTCATTTGGGGGTCATTAAATCTTCGCTTTAAGTAAAAAAAAAAAAAACTTAGGCAAATAAAAATGTGGCGTTTGTGGTTTATCAGTTTTGTTCAAGATGAAAATAACAGTCTTACACTAGAATTGAATCCTTCAACAAACTAGTATATACATGTGTGTTTGTGTGAAATATTACTATATTATGATTTTTTTTTTCGCTCCAAGCTACTTTTCTACCTAAAGTGAGTGAAGAAACTTGCTAAAGGCTAGGTACTTACAACATATTTTATTACAACTCTTGTTTGTAATAGCGAATACAGAAAATAATTGGGGTGGCTAAGAACACCTATGCATTTGGGGTGTAGGGAACATTTTTAAATGTTTTAGTGTAAAATGGTGGGTTTTAAGGTCCTCTGGACATCTACCTGACCAGCGTAAATATAGAAGTCATTTTTCATTGTTATAGGTATTTTTTACATGACATTTTTCATCAAAACAACATTTCGGGGGGCTGCAGCCCCCTCAGCCTCATGGATGTAAGTAATAGCGTAACATCACGGACACGAAGGGAGAATTGTTCCATTACTCCCCCAGTGAACCTAGCTAGAGTAGCATGGTAAGTTGGGGTAGGTTGACTTGTGCTGTATTCAACCTTCCGTGCGGCTGGGCAGCCCCTATATCCTTGTCAAGCGAGTATATTCGCATGAATATCGCTGGACGAGAGTTGCAACTGCAAACTAAGATAGTATTCCTTTGTGCCCAATATATTTCTTTATTCTTGATGATACACCCTAACAGAAGATTTGCACATGTTATGGTCTATTCGAAAATTTCAGCCTTTAAACGTACAAAATTACTAAACGAAATAATTACAGCAAATCGATTAATTATATCGCCCGCGGGCGACAGTGTAGAATTCGTCTTTCGTTTTTTGACAAAAAATCGCGAAAAAGATGATTTTCATGATCATGCAAGCAAAAGTACGAATATATTTCCTCAATCATACATATAACGATAATAATAATATTTTAAATATAATAATCCATCCATATGTCTATCCATGTTGTACGTGAAAAAATAGTTTGTAACAGTAGATACATAAAGACCTCACATCATAGCTTATAACGATCCGTTACATAATTACACCTAACACGCTATCAATTAGTAAATTAAAAGATAATTTCCTGGGATATGAGTTCATTAATTTCTTGTCCGATTACATTTAAGTAAATAATTTAAATTGTGTATAATTAACAACATAATATGTTGCTTAATATTCAGAATTTTATATATGTACCAGCTGAATAGCCTTGCTTCGTCACGACAGATACATAACTAAAAAAATTCAACCCCTCTAAAAATACTTATAAATTTAAATATCAAAAAAGCCTTTCTTAGTGAGTGTTTGCAGCCTAAAGGGAGTGTCCATACAAATTTTTTTGTCAAGTGGTTTGGGCTGGGCGATGATAGGTCAGTGAGTGAGTGAGTGAGTGATATTTGACAAATATATAGTAGATATGACACCTTAACCCAATAGTGCACAGCGGGCTAGTAGAGGCACAGCTCTCCAGGCCTCACAATTCAAGGAATTCCAGTCTAGAGATGGACTTTGACCTTTTGTTATTGTTTACTAGTTTAGTCGCGCAGGACTGAGCTGGTTTGGTTCCAGACCTCTCTGACTCTGAAAAAAGCCTGACATCGGTATTGATCAGAATAATATGTCAAAATCTCATAATGATATGTCAAAAAGTTTCTTAAAATAAAACGAAAACTATAGGAATATACCCTGAGAGCGAGAGGGTTATGTGTTGGGCGTGCGCCTCATACACGCTCATCGGTGCGTTAAGAAGTCATACTTGCCCTGAAAGCCGAGGTTAAACCAAGGTGACCCAGATAATGGAATGGTTTAGGAGACGGAGAAGAGAAGTGAAGGCCCAGTGGAGCGTAGACATCGCCCATTGGCCCGACATAACACCACTAACCTCTTCTCTCTCTCTCTCTCTCTCACACACACACACACACACACACATATATTCTTCGTCTGTACTTTTTCCTCATTTTCTTCACCTCCTACTTTCAGCTAATAATTTTCGATGTTGTAGGAAGTGATAAACTGTCTGAATATGCAGTCGGATTAGTATCAGTTTTGGATATCCAACTGTTCTTTCTTTTATCAGTGTTAATCCAGCCTTTAAAGGCCAAATCATGCAGTATGGTTTGAAAGATCCCCACAACCATAACACAAACCCCATTGATAGTTCAGTTTTTCATTCATATTTGTGATAAAACTGAGCTTAGGATCCACCATTTAAGAGGAGACAATAACTTATCCTGTTCCTTTCATATCAAAAATAACTCTGATAGCCAAACATATCCACCATGTCGAACTATCGAATATGAAAAATCTCGTTTTTTAAATTCGAGACTGGCTCTTGGGTTGTGGACGATAGGGCTTGTCGCATATTGTCGCAACTCTAACCCCTTTATAATAGCCTTAATGCCTTAAATAAAGAATGGAATAAGACCATTTTTCAATATATTACTTCGTTCGCTAGTTTGCTCCGTTTTTCATATTCGATTGTTTGACATGGTAGGGACGATATGAAGAGACCACTTCATATGTGTGGCACGAATTTCATATGTTTGACACCAGTGTAAAATTGCATTTCTCTTTGACAAAGAACAATTAATTCATCCCCATTGAAAAGAAATAGTTCTTTAATTAACCTCATATCTGCAGCTAGGTGTGTCAACATCCGAAGGAAAAAATAACTAAAGGGCAATTAACGCGAAAACCATGTAAGTGGAGATTCTTTTATTTATTTGTTTATACTCCGCATCCATAGCTCTCCAGAGGAGAGGGAGAAACTGCTCTCAGAATAAAAATGATTCTATTATCCTAAAAGTTTCCATCAACAGGTCGAATAAGTGAATAAGCCCCGAAATGCTGAGACTTAAAGGAAACTTAAGATAAAATAAGGAAATAAAAATCCCTAAGAGATGATAAAAAGAGCTCCTTGTCCCCTGCTGAAAGAGGAGAGAATGCGAGACCACATCAAAGGTATCTTCCCGCGCCTTGTAATTACTAGGACAATCCTCCCCTTCTTCTTCTGTTCCCCATCCCTCCTCATTTCCAACCCCCTCGCTCTATTTATCCTATGTTTATTTACATTTATATTACTTCTACAACTTGTTTTCATATGTCATTACATCAATCTCCATAACAATGTGAGATTGTTAACGAATATACCTATAAGTTAAGCAACGTAGGGTGTGGACATTACCTGAATGGGTGAGCTTCCACGTGCTGTTGGCATGGCATCCTTTAGATAGCTCGGCGCTAATAGCCAAGTTGTTGAAACGCCGTAGAAAACTTATGAGAGATTTTTTTATTTAAATTTTAACGTCCGTTTATTATTAACTACGAATTTTAGGACGGGTTATCTATAGGTTACCACCCTTTTCTAGCCAGGATAGGGGTGATGCCTTTTCTTTTTTTTTCGAAAAAAAGCCACCGCCCCTAGTGGGAATCGAACCCACGACCTTTGGCACGCAGTGTTAAGAGCTCACGCCTTAACCCTCACGGCTACCAGGTCTCCTTATGAGAGATTTAAATTAAATAAATACTAAGAATTAGAAATACTATTATTTATTGGGCTTTTGAATAATAAACTGAAACAGAAATTTTCTATCCTTTAACCTTTGATATTCTTTACATACCTTTGATATTATATATATATGATAAGGCACCTTAATTCAGAGCAAGCATGGGACGACTCCTGCAGAACTATTGCGGAGACGAAGGAGAAGGAAATTATCAGCTAAAAGTACATTTGACAGTTATAGTAGAATAAACCCTTAAAATTATGACATCTCAATGCGGTACAGCCTGTATACACACACAAACACACACACTCACACACACACACACACACACACACACACACACACACACACACACACACACACACACACACACATACATACATATATATATATATATATATATATATATATATATATATATAAAGGGTGTCCCGCATTTGTTAGTTGTTTGTTTGTTAGTTCAGGGACGCAGAAATCTATCAGGGAGCGTTCTATCTCAACAGATAGCAGAGCCATTCAAACTTTTGTCTATTTTCAAAACTATTGTTTTGTTTTATGAAAAAAATGTGTTTCCGGATTTCTGGTTAATGTATCGTGAATAACGACCACATTTTTAGAATCTAAATTAAATTTCCAAGAAGAAACACCCTTTATTGAAATATTTACATGTACATTAAGAGCTATACTTAGAGCCATATAGATGTGAACTATTTTTACTAGTGTTTTCTTAACTAATTCAATATTTTCTTAATCAGCTATTTGAAGAGTTAGAGATTTGCCTCCGCTTCAAAAGTTGCCTTATTTAATAAGCTTTTAAGTGGTACCTCGTGGTTTAAGGAAAAAAAAATTATTCGAGTCAAATTTTTTTCTGATTTCTAAGAAAAATCCAATAATTTGCTTTAGCGTGAATGAGCAATTCTGAACACATTCTTTAATTTCATACGCGAATGGTGATGTCCCATCCTTCCCACACTTGGTGCACACACTTTTTGCTCTGATTAAGGGTTGGAGGACTCTTCGGAATCAAGGGTGAAAGTTGATAGAAGCACATATTGGAAAAAATAAGACGTGGGCCAACGGCCACAGCCCCTTTGAATGCACCGGTTTCCGTAGATCACGGAAGTTAAGCAACGTCGGACGTGTTCAGTACCTGAATGGGCGACCGACCACGTGCTGTTGGCATTGTAAAAGGGTGGAAACCTGTAGATAGCCCGGGGCTAATAGTCAAATAGTTGATGCGCTGTTAAAAACGAAAAAAAAAAATAAAAAAAATAAGGCCTGGAACATTAGGGACCAGGAACTAAACACACACACGTATATGTGTGTATATATATAATAAGGCCACTTCACTTGTATACCTTCAAGTAAATAGAATTGATAAAATCAAAATTTTATAAACGTACGTATCATATATATTTATAAAACTTAGTTTTTATAAATCTATTTACTTGAAGGTGTATAAGTGAAGAGGCTATCTGGAGTGTTGGAGAGCCCCTGCATTCTCAATTAGTGTTTATCGTCTAGTTATATCTAGGCATACAGCCTTGGCATGAATGGCCACACTTCGCAGCCTATATTCCATTACCTTGCGCTTATCTCCTTGCAAGCAGGGGCTCGCCTTCTACTAGAATAGGATAGCTCATTAATTTAACTTAAATTCTTTTAGTTCAAACACTACTTAAATGTCATATTTACATCGGCTATGTAGCTTAGGGTGATTGGCTTCTGTGGATTGATGTTTTACCGTGTTTCCTAAAATGTTCCTAGGTGCCGACTAGATAATTTCAAGTTTCAAGATCCCATAGACATAAAGGTGGTTTTGATGAAAAGGTGAAAGATATTAACAAATCATACTACTCAGGTTGAGGATTATCATTTCAGAATTCTCAAAGAACTTAGTTACAGAGTTTCGGATTACGTGTCCAACATCAGGAATTTCAATTTCCACACTTACTGTGTCACATCAATAAAACATTCAATTTATCAATATATAGTCAAAATAAAATGATTCCTATGAGAAATCAACTCCATTAATAAATTGATATATACACATTCATAAATATAACTGTCTAAATTTAGTTCAGTACAATTTTAATGAAAAAAACCTAATTTTGTTTAGAGTCTACTGCTTAAATTCAGGAACTTAAATATGCTTTAGGTCCACCCGGCAAACCTTTTCGTACATGGCCACTGCGCATGCGCGAACGCCAGCGGACACTTCTTCTAACGTTTTTTCCCAGTTTTTTCATCGCTAAAGCATATTTATGCTAGTACATAAATATGCTTTTTGTGATTTGAAAGTTTCTGTGACTCATGTTCCACCAGTAGAATTTTTCCACCGGAACATGGTTATTTCAGGCGAAATTCATACGGAACGAAATCTTATTGCTTACTTGTTTCCGTTACTAGACTTCTAGGTACCTACTAGTTTTATTGGGCGTGGGGAATCAAATGAAACCAATTCCATATCTATAACTATAGTCGAGGAAAAGGGGGAAAACTAGATTGTTCTAGGCATTTTCGGATGTATTCTTATGTACCTCGAAACGGTTGGGAAATCGCCGTTAATTCAAAGAATATTTTCGAATTCTTATTAAATTTCCTACAAATACCTAACATTATTCCGCGATTTTTGGTAGAGCGATCTCAATCGCTTAAAGCGGGTAATTTCCTTTCAGGATAGTCCTAGGATTTTGTCTGTCTTTGACCTTTTTTACATGTGTTTAAATTTTTCAGAAAACATTAGGACAAAACGTTATCTGTTTCTATTCTAAGTATTCCAAATGGCACTTTAGATAAGAATAGAAGCGCGATAAGATGACGGACTTCCTAAGAGTCTGTTTGTTTTGTTTTTTTTCATTTTTTTTTTTTATCTGTTTCGAAGTAGATTTGGCCCGAAACAAGCTCTTTTTCTTTTCAGCTGAATATTTGGAATGCTGGTTTTTTGTGCTCCTTTCCCGTTCAGGTTTTTCTATCAGGTGACTGCTGGGCACGAGATATAGGGAGGACCATGATATCGAGCAGTCCTTATCAGGTGATAAATAACAGGAAGAGCGAAAAACAGCAAAGCTTGATGACTTAAATTTTCTCTTTTATTTTTCTCTCTCTCTCCCCCTCCCTTTCTCATTTCATTTCTATCGGTTAAAATGTCTGTTGTGGTTGAGTAGTGGAGAAACCAAACCCTTCGCCACGCTGCCCTCGTCTATTGATAAGAGGGACAAAAAAGACAGAACAAAGTACAGAAATCTACAGTAGAGTGTAGTTATGAGTCCCAAAAACGCCGAATATTCTACTTAACCCGCTTCGAAGAAGAATATTTAGAATTTTACGAAATCGCCTAATGGATAAGAAAATTATTTCCTCTACAAAAGCCATCGCTGCAAGAAAATGTGAGAAATAAGATCTTGATAATAATAAAATGTCTGCCTTTCAGGAACTTAATCGTCTGAGCATTTATTGGCAATATCCCTAGTGTTTAACATGTATTTTTCTCTAATAAAACTCTGGAATTAATAACAAGTTATTTAATCTCAATCATGCTCAATCATTCTGGAATTTGGTTTGATAGAAATAATTAGGGTTTTATACTGTATTATTATAGTATTCTTTAACATAATTTTGTTCACTTTCGTTCGAAAAATCTAAAATATTTGTTATGTGAGTGCATTAAGGAAGCAGAGCATAAGTTTAAAGCATCCCGTTGGACGGTGGGGTTTTTTAATGAATCTGAATCACAAATACAGTCAAGTTACACAATATGAAACAAACAAAATATGCAGGAGGAAGGTTTATAAAAAATAAACTGGGCCCAAATAATTTATCAAACCACATCTTATGAATCCTATCCTTTTAGGAATTGAAAAAAAATATATGTAAAATATAATTTTTAAAACTTATTGATGCAAGCCTCTCAATTGCGTAATTAGGAGTGCTATTAATCACAAAATGCGCTTTTAGGATCCGCTGTGTGATATATAATACATGGAGAAGACTACGAATTCAGCCAGAAAGCGTTGGGAATTCTCAGTTCTTTTGATTTCATTACAAAAATATAAATAGTATTATTAATTTTTTTTAAATATGGTGTTTTATATATGCATATGTGTTCTGTATCTGTGTATACATGAGTGTATTATTTTATTTTAATTACATTGTAGCTTATTTTTTGTCCATTGTCTTTATTTTGTATTAACTCTTTGCCTTGAATATTGGCCATGACAATGAGATAATCACGGTTACAGTTACTTTTGTCACGGTAACAGTTATTTTTTGTTCATTTATTGCATATATATATTCAATTGCTTAGATAAGTCAATAAATTATTAATTTCAAAGATGTAAATTGGCAAGAAATACCTGAAATGAGTGGTTGAACGATGTCTTACATTTCTTCAACAATCTGAGCACTAAACAAAAAAAATTGCAGAGGAAACGTTATGGTATTCGATTCTTAGGATTGGAAAGGCAATGAAGACTTACATTTCCTTATTTCCGTATTCCATATTACGTCCTTGAGGTGGGAGAAACACTCCATTTATAGGAGACAACTCCACTAATCCGATAAGCCCCCGAACTGGCTTATAGAATGTGGCCTTGAACTATTTATGCAAAGAATAATAGGCTCATGTAGGTGGGAAGCCTGACTATCAGGGATTGTTTACTAACTGGCCTGATAGGAAGGTTAGCCAGGGTTATATATAACCATACAGGTATTTTAGGACGCAAGCTACTCTCCGTTTCATAATAACTTATCCTATATGATGGATTCACAAAGCTGTCTTGCATACTCCAAATACGCCTTAACCTATTTTCACGAATAAATAGGTTATTTATTGCCGAGGCAATAAATGTATCGGACTTTTGAATTGAATGTATTCATGAGACAATGTGTAGTTCACAAAGATTTCTACGAGGCTTCAAATTAATAAGAGGAAAAAGAAAGTCCATCAGACAGTAGCTGCATTACTGAGCACATTCCTTAGAAAGGTGGTGGTAGTGTACGCTCCATTCCTGAATGATTCTCAGGGAAAAACCTATAAAAAATTCAAAACAAACATGAATAGTTTTAGACTTTCATATTTGTAATAAACACCCGGGTTAATTATTAATTTGATTTAGATTTAAACGGATTTAAATAAAAAACCTGGGCCACTGGAGGCCCAGTGGCCGTGAGTGTTAAGGAATGAGCACTAAACACTCTGTTTCGTAGTTTATAATAAATGGACGTTAAAATGTAAATAAACACTCTGTACCAAGGGCCGTGGGTTCGATTCCCACAATTCCCCCGTGGCTTTTCTATACAAAAAAAGGCATCAGCCCTATCCTGGCTAGTAAAGGGTGGTAACCTATACATAACTCGTCCTAAACATTCGGTGTCAAAAGATGGAGATTAAAATTTAAATTAATTAAATTTTAACGTCCATTATTATTAACTAAGAATTTTAGGAGGAGTTATCTATAGGTGACCACCCTTTACTAGCCAGGATAGAGCTGATGCCTTTTTTTTTCTAAATAAAACCCACCGCCCATTGTGGGAATCGAACCCACGACCCTTGGTACAGAGTGTTTAGTGCTCACGCCTTTACACTGACGGCCACAGGGCCACCAATTATTAATTAAAAGGAAAATTGACTTTAAATTATTAATTTAAAGATAATTTATTTGCGGAGTAAATCCCAACATTTAATGTAATGATTTCAATGTTCATGTTCTCTATTGTTGGGGCATCTTTTCCACCGGCCATATTATTAGTTTTGTTCCTGGGTAAACCCCCCTCCTAATGGACAGATTTAGTTTATTTTTAGAACACATCTTTCCCTTTAGATACTCATGACGTATAACGGATTTCGTTGCAATGTAACAGAAATTGCCGATATAAGCAAATTAATTTAATTCATTTATTTATGAGCACTCGCAACTAAGGCGATTCGCTCAGCACAATTAAACACATACATTAAGAGCAAATTTGTATGGTTTGCGAACTCGTTCAATCTTTTGCTTTGGAAATTATGTATATCACGTTTTAAGTCCGAGAAACAAAAACTATTTAACCATAGTTTTTGTTTCATTGACTTAAATAATTAAATCACTAATGTTCATTAAGGTGCTTAAAATATCACAAGATAGAAAAAAGTAATGAACTCTTTCACTGTAGACATAATGTATGAAAATACTCTTCGTTAAAATCTACTATATATTTGTCAAAGACCACTCACTGACTCACTCACTGACTGACTCACTCACTTATCATCCCCCAGGCCAAACCACTCGACAGAAAATTTTGCATGGACACTCCCTATATAACGTAGGAACTCACTAAGAAAGGATTTTTCGATATTCGAATTTTTAAGTATTTTTAGAGGGGTTTAAAGTTTTAGTTGCTTAGAGCAGGCAAGCCTAGGCAGCAAGCGTTGCTAGGACGATAACAGAACAGCTGCTACCATACATTATCTATTTCATAGTATTATTGAAATAGATAACTGAAATAGATAATACATTATCTATTTCATAGTATTATTTTTAATTGAGGTTAGGGAGACCCGATGGCCGTGAGGGTTAAGGCGTGAGCACTTAACACTCTGAGCCAAAGGTTGTGGGTTCGATTCCCACTAGGGGTAGTGGCTTTTCTTTAGAAAAAAAGAAAAGGCATCAGCCCTATCCTGGCTAGAAAAGGGTGGTAACCTGTGGATAACCCGTCCTAAAATTCCTAGTTAATAATAAATGGACGTTAAAATTTAAATTAAATTAAATTAATTGAGGTTAATTTCCACTATGGTGGCAGTCCTTGAATTACTAGAAATAAAATGTGATTTTGCCCCTCATAGAGTTTACGGTGATGATCCATCCGAGGTAAAAATATCCCGAACCACTTGACACAAAAATTTGAAATATTGCACGGACAATCCGTTTAGAATGTAAAGACTCGCTAAGAAAGGTTTTTAGCACTTTCCTCCGAAGGAAAGTAGCTATTTTGATATTAAGTTTGTTTAAGTACTTTTAGGGGGGGGGGGGGGGGTTTGAATTATTAAGAAGTTCCTCATTGGCTCAAAAATGGTCCGATTTTCATGACATTTGGTACAAAAATCTTTCTTCTCATTTCAAACGTCAAGTTTATTAACCAGCTGAATCAGTTTACTGGAACATGGATTTTGGAGCAACATTTGCGCGAAAAAATTGAAACGCTTACATTTTCGAGTCCATAAGCTAGCAGGTACTCGTTATATAGGTTCCTTAACGTAGGACAACGAATGAAACCATTTTTAAAGCGATTTTTGTAACTTTTTACAGGATAAATTGATAGAAATACTTTTCCAAACTAAGTTCTGCTTGGGTATTCAGAAACGATGATTGGTTCACTTGAAACTTGTACCAGGTATTTGACAGTCATCTAATCTTAGATATTTAAACTTTGGTATCGTTTGGAGGTAAGAAGTATATGGGGAAAAAAATTGTATTAATGGTGATACATAGTTTTCAGATCTCAGTATATTTTCTAAAATATCTCGAAAACGGTTGGGAAATCGTAGTGAGTGGAAGGCGGCTATTCGAAATGTTAATAAATTCTCTACAATAAGATTCTGTTGTAATGTTCGGTGGGGGATGTCAATCGAAGAGATAAGTGCTTAAAACTTCGAAGTTGTTAGTTTTATTCTTTTCAACGTGTATTTGTCTCTGTTTACCTAACTTTTTAAGAGGTTGTTGTATTTTTTTTTTTTTTTTTTTAATCCCCAACGGAAACAACCACGGTCACCTCCACATGGTGTTTTCTGGGTAACTTTAAAGTCCGTGCAATAATAATCTGTACAAAATTATGTAGTAGCGTTAATTTTGATCATACCTTATTTAACGCAATATAAAAACTACTTATCGGGTGTGGTGAAGCACGGGTAGTCAGCTAATATGTCATAAAACGAGGAAGGTCAACATAAACTTGTAAAATATTTGAAGTAGGTTAAAACTTTTATGAACAATAAAAATGTATCAATTTATTTTTGAAGGCAGGCCTTCAAATTGAGCTTCGATCGTTCTTCAGAGACAGATTCTCAGACTCTCTCAAACAAAAAAAAAACTCTTTTTTTAAAGTAACCTTATCAATTCCTTATCTCGGAAAGTTTAAACTTTTCCCAATATCGGAAAAACACCCACAGCTTAATGGGAAGAAGTTATTTGGCCTTTTTCCAGAGATACTATTTCTTCCTCTGTGGTTCGATAAAATTATTAAAGTTTTGAAATAATTTTTAACTGCCGAGAATTTTAAATGTTGTACACTCTTTAATATTCACGTTATCTATTCAATTCGTTTTATTTAAGTTCATGTAGACAAACGATTTAAAATTTATTGATTGTATGTTAATATAAATTTATACATTTTATGTAATATCATTGATGTATTTTCTACTTAAGTGAAGTATGAAGATAAATTGCTTAATAAAAAAAGAAATTATATTTCGTCTTCTCTGGTAGTTGTGTGATTTATAAGGGTGTTATGAAGACGCATTAATAAACTCTCTTCGATGGAAGAGTCATAATATATATATATATATACAGTGAAACCTCTTTATTGCGGACACCATTGGGCCCGTAAAAAATGTCCGTTATTGGGAGGTGTCCTTTATTGGGAGGTTAATGAAATCCACCTATTAATTAACTATATCTGAACATAAACAATACAGACACAAACTAAACAGTTTGATATGAACAAATTGCAGCATTAAATACATATTAATTGGTGAATTACTCTGTAGCGAAAAACAATAACAATAATAACAAGCAATGTAGTAATAATGTGTAATATAAGTATATAGATAATGAAAAGGAATAATGAAATAATATAAGTATATAGATAATGATAAGTATAATGTATCGATAATGATAAGTATAATGTATAGATAATGATAAGTATAATGATAAGTATAAAGTATGTATAATATAATGATAAGCAATATAAGTATATAGATAATGATAAGGAATAATGTAATAATAATAATGTGTAATAAAAGTATATATATAATAATAAGGAATAATGTAATAATAATAATGTGTAATATAAATATATATATAATAATAAGGAATAATGTATTAATAATAATATTAATGAATAAAATAATCATATAGATATATTAATGAACGCTATAAGCCTATAGATATTAATAATGTATAATGTATGTATAATGTAAATATAAACAATTAACATAGATATAGTGCAATAATATAAGCATATGTATATATGAGTGTGTATGTGTATGAATGTAATCATTGTTATCATCATTTATTTAATCGTCATTTATTGTGTAACTAATTTTGTAAACATGTAATCATCATTTATTGTCATAGAGTATATCGCTAAAAACTGCGAAACTTTTAATAAATAAATAAATAAATGAAATCCACCTTTGAGAAAACAGTGCACAACAATTGCTTATTTATTTTACAGCTGTCATTATCTACAATACCGCGTCCAGTAGATTAGTAACATAATCGTTTCCCCTTTTAGAATCTTTGTCTTGCTTGGCAGGGCCCGAAAAAATAAAGCCGTTTCATCAAAATTAAATATATTTTTAGCCTCATAGTCAAGGCAAATGTAAACTTTTTTTTGTTTTTCCAATCTTTAACTAAATCGACATTAACCGATGCACTTTCACCACATATCGTTCTAAAAAATACGCGAAGTTTGACGTCTGCGTTTTGTCGACGTCGAACTTCCCGCCCAGGTCTCTAACACAAAGCTATAAACTATCATACACTTTTAAAACTTCCACTTTATTGTTAAGAGTTACACGCGTTCTTTTCGGTGTCCATGACTAGATAGAAACTGAATAAAACCTGCTGAATAGTGGTGTAACAAAACAAGATGTGGTTCCAGGAACAGTAGGGTACGGTTTACTCTTGTCATTTCCTATGAATTTTACTAGCAATGGTGTGGTTTTTCTTGAGATTCTGAGAATCCAATTAAATATTTTATCCTGCTGTCCGCTATTGGGAGTTGAAATCAGCTATATGGGTCCGATTTTAGGTGTCCGTTGTCCGTAAGTAGAGTGTCCGCTATTGAGAGGTGCTAATGCATTGATTTAAAGGGGTTTTCGCCGGGACCATGGATATTCTGTCCGTTCATAGAGGTGTCCGCTATTGGGAGGTGTCCGTTACAGGAGGTTTCACTGTATATATATATATATATATATATATATATATATATATATATATATATATATATATATATATATATATATATATACATACACACACACACACATACATGCTACTATACAGTGTGTATCACAAGTTAATGACAATGCTCCAGAGGGTGAAATGGGTACTCAAATCAGTTGCAACTTAAGCCAGCCTCACGTCTAAAAATGAAGTGACGTCAGATCAGGGTTTTTGGCCGGCCAATGCATTAGATCAAAACTTCCAACCCATTCTGAGTGCCGTACATATATGGTAATGAAGAAGGTCATAAAAAACACTTAAATTTAATCGCCCAGGAAAGAAAACGGGTTGTGTCATATACTGCCCACAGATTCCTTACCGTACGTTCACACTGAACTGAAAGAACGTTTATAATTGTTTGATGTATTTTTTTCTTTTTTTTATATTCAACTTTTATTTAAGGCTTAGTATAATCATTAAATATCAATTCCATCAAGAATAATTTTCATTTATATCTGATGATATCATGAAAATAAACATAATGTTACTTTTAGTTATTTGATGTTTTTCCACTCTAGAATTCCAATTATATTATGAAATTGAGATAATCTCAGTTTGAGTATATCGTTGGAAAGCTTATTAAATTTTACAACTTTTGTGAGATTCGGCAGCCTACAGGATTTATTTTTGATGAGTAGTGTTTTTCGAAAAGTTTTCGCTAATAAGATGATTTTATTAATTTTTATTTTTTGAATTGATATTACGGTTTGAATGAGATAACTGTGCATTAGCCTTAAAGAAAATGTAATGTTTTTATTAAAAATGGAATGAATTGTTAAAAAAAAAAATGTGTACAAGCAGAGAAAATTGGAGTTGTACAAAACAAAACACGGTTTCTTCTGAAGAACCTTTAGAACAGCATATGTCTGGAACGGAGTGAGATAGAAATGCGTGGTTGGTAGTGTTGAACTACATTTTTTGTCTAGTTTCAGACCCTGTAGTATTGTCATCAACTTGCGATACACCCTGTGTACAAATTGTTGTCGAAAATTCTCTAAAGCTCCTTGAGACTAGAGTGCACCTTGGAAAATTGAAGATTGGAGAGCATTGTGGAATGCAATATTTCTTAGTGATGTATTGCAAGGTTAAGTTTTGATTTTTTAAGTGGCAATAGAGCTGCTCAGGGTCGAAGGAGTGGCTGGCCAAGTTCCAACAGTGCCTCGGATTTGTGTTGTCAGAATAATACCACCGATTTATTTATAATCAAGGACGAGCTCATTTGCGTGAATCGATTAAAGACTTCTAGAAAAAGTAGGTTAAATATGTATAAGAGAAGGAGGAAAATAGGTGCATCGTAAATACATTGGAATGAACAAACATGTTTTGAAAACAGAATTCTAAATAAGTTGGAAAACATTGGGATCGTTTGCTGAATGCATAATTATTGGCCGATGACTCACTGGCAATTAAAACCTATCACAGGAATCAAAATTATAACACTTAATATCATTTTAGATAAATATATGATATATATATTTATATATACATTTTTTCCCACAGTTTTTGAAATTTCGAAACGAAACTCTCAGGATCTTAACTGCTTCAAATGAAGTTTCTTTTCTGGTTATAGTCGGCTGTCTAACCTTCTTCAGTACTTCTCCAGTTACCATAACTTAGGAATTCCCAATATAATGCAATACTTTGTACATTACTATATTATATTTTATCGAGAATAAACTCCCTTACTATCCGGTGTTGAACATATTGTTTCGAATTTCCGCGTATTAGAAAATAAACCGAAAGAACAACTATAAAATTTAAAACTGGATAAATTTAATAAATACTGTGTATATACTTGTGTTATATCTTTTCCAATAAGTTTGTATGGCGTAGAATGTGTAGGATAGTGTCTATATGTGGAAGACCATCCGTCAACAGTTCATACAAATCATTTGGATGCAGTCATTTAAGATGTGTTTTACAGATATGGTCGAATTACATTGTGTACCCAGTGGTATGTCTTGTTTTGTCATCAAATGAAAGTTCATATCCAACTCGAAGTATTTTAAGGACTACTTCTTCTCTCCAAAAGCTTTTTTAACAATTCCATTGTCTTATGTATAGCTTTGTTTCACAAAGCTTGTTGACATTCAAATATGACCACTTGACCGCTCAGCCTGCCATTTATGGAGTACGTGAGGCCTTACAACGTATTTCTAGACGGGTTCTGTAATCGGTAAAACGTCTTGTTACTTTGAAGCTGTGACATGATATTTTGTAGTTAAGGCTATAGTCGACGTTATGTTTTCCCACAAAGCAGACATTTTCTGGACATGTGTGGCATACTTTTGTCGGAGAGCAGTTACTAACGCGTAGGAGGAAGCCGAATACTCCAAGGTCGTTCTTGTCTGTGAACAGAATACTGATTATAATGCTAAATTATATCGTACACAATTGACAATAGATCCAGGTTGGTTGCAGGGATCAAGAGCTTATGCAAGTTGCATTCCCAATTCTATTCTATTTTAGCTTACTTTATCTGAAGTTTGTCTGCTGCGTATTTTATCTTTTACTGAATGGGTGCCGATTAAGACGAAAACTATATGAGCCATTCGACTAGACAGAATTTCTTGTACATACACGACATCCACCGCAATGACGCAATGCTAAAATACTACAAGAACACAAAATTTACTACAACATGTAACACCATATTTTGGTGGCTTGGTACATATTTATTTTGGTCAGCAATGTTCATATCAGAAGGTTGCTTTGGGGTCAGGTCTTGCTAAGTTTTGGAGTATCGCAGAAGAGGATTTATCAATGCGTCTTCAACAGAAAAATAAATGTATAAAAACGGGGTTTTCAAAACTACGGAAGTAAAATGAGTTTGTCATATTGCATCTCTCAAGAACGAGCAGAAATCGAATAGGAGGAGGGATTGAGTATTTTCCCATTCGCGTTTTCCATTTAGCTCTGTATAATTTCACTTGGAGATTTCACTGGAGTAGGTGCTGAGGTTTTGTTTAACAGTAAAATTACTTTATCACTGTAACAATCCAACAAAAATAGGAAGTTTGAAAAAAAAAAATTAACAATTCATATTTCAAATCTCACCAGAAATAAGGTTAATATGGGAACGCGCCAAGATGGCGGAGTTCCTGATGTTTTACTGTAACGTATTGTTTATCATCGGAACAATGACTGACATAACTATAATTATTGCTCTAATCTGACATCTTCAAATTCTTGCTAATTCGTTAATTCTATTCATTTTACTTGAGTACATTCTTCTTTCATTTCACATTTTCTTATAAATGATTCTAGCTATTTTTAAAATAATCTATCTTTAAAAACTATCTATTTATATACACTCGACCCTTTTTCTGAGCAGAAGTCAATGTTACAAAAGTAGGTAAGAAGAAAATAGCATTAAACTTAACCAGGTCAAATTAATTTTGAATTTTTAGAAACTTGATATTGACTAGGAAATTCTTAGAAATATATATACTAAAAAGTTTGTAGCTGAATACTCTACTCACTCTTTTTATTGAAATGGTGTGAAGTTCATTTACTTCTAAGGATAAAACTTTCAGAAAATTATGAAGGGTGCAATGGAGGTTGCAGCTATGAAACAATTTTTGAAGAAAGTTTTTAAGTCAAAGAAACTTTCAAACCTTAAGATTTAGAAAAATAAACTTGCCAGGTTGTGATTTGAATTCTGTTCCTTTGCACTTCGTAAAAGACGATGTATTTATGCCTGTTTTCCATATTTATGCCTTGTACTTTGCCAGATAACATCCGAAGGCTTTTAATTTAAGTTTTTAGTTGGGAAGAATATACCAGTTGCAGCTGGTGGGAGAGGGGGTTGTAAAAAACTGCTGGGAAATTGTTATTTGTGTGACAAATTGATAGAGGAAAATAATATTAAACTCAATAAGATCATATTATATTAAGTTTTAGTAAACTAGATATTGACTAGGGAATTCGTAGAAATATGTAAAACTATTAATAATATTGATGCTAAACATTTCTCCATTTTAACTATCTACTATAAAACAATCCGATAATAAGTCTATATTACAGAGGCGAAAGTAGCGGTAAACATAAATAAAAAATATAAGCTTTAAATAAATGAAGCATGTCCTGTAAATATTAAACATAAAGTTCACATTAACAAAGGCCAGTGTTCCTAGTGGTTTTGTTTTACTTTTCAGCTCTAAAGTTAAGTAATTAAAAGATTTCGAAAGAGAAGTTTTTTAATTAACCTTACTTCCTTCCCAGAAAAAAAAACCAATTCCATCTTATCACTCTTCTCAAGTAACTTTCTTTTTGGTCTCCAGTTGGGTGTATTAGCTGTCGGATGTTGTTTAGAGTTTGTAATTAATTCATGGTGCTGTAAGGGCATTCATATATTATTCAAATCATATTGCGATACAAAAGTGATAATTCACTATAATTCACTTAACAATAAGTTAACATATGAGTCAACTTCGTGTTGAAGCAGATAACTCACATGATGCAAGTTTACTAAATTAATTTTTTTTTTTTTTTTTAACTTTTCGGTTTGCTTTTGTATTTTTTTTTTTCCATTTGAGTCACGCTTTGGGAAACATCCTTTTAAAGAGTTTTAAGGTTTGTGTCGATACCATTCCGATGCTTTATTCCGCATTCGGAAAAAATATATAATTTCAAGTTGATTAGTTTACTTTACTACGATTAGAAATCATAAAAATGAACGAACATCATTCACTATAGTTGTTTCATCTAGGTTATTCCTGTAGTAGTACAACATAATGGCTAAAATATGTCAGAAATGTTAAATAAATTATTAAAAATTTTGTGGCTAATATAAATTTCCATACATATGGATATTTATGCTTACTATTTTAGTATAAAAGGGGATTAGCAGTTAAGATGGTTTATTACTTAAGTGACTTTGTGAAATATTTATGGAGGATGGGTAGACCTTTTTTTTTATCTGTACATTGATATTAATTTAAAAAAAAAAAAAAAAAAAAAAAAAAAAAAAAAAAAAAAAAAAAAAAAAAAATCATTCTACTCCATCTGTGGACGACATAAAATAATAATAAGTTGGAACGAAAAAGGGAAGTATTTAAAGAATATTTTACAGTGCTGCGTTTATTATCACACATTGACGTTTGCCAAATTGGCGAAGTTCGTGGTTGTGAAGGACGATGAAGAACGGAGAAATGAAAATTATCACATTTAACTTCATTTAACAAATTGAGTGTCCACAAATAAATTGTTTTGGCGAGTTATTAAGAATTAACTATATAAAATATTATAATCCATAATATAAAAATGAATCGCTGAATGTGTTGCTAAGCGCAAATCTCGAGAGCAGCTGAACCGATTTCGATAATTATTTTTTTTATAATATTCCTAGAAGTACGAAGATGGTTCTTACGGAGAGAAAAATTAAAAAAAAAAATGCCTGAAAATGTCTTAGAACAACACTTTTCGGGTCTTTTTTACTTCGTTAATCCAAATTCATTTTTCAACAAAAACATATGTTCTCAATTATAATATTTTAACAGTTAACATATTAGGTTTTTTGTGTATAAGCAAAAATTCACTCTTTGTTTATATTGTTTTAAAATATATAAGTTTTTATTTAAGTTCATAACTATACAGTAATAATAAGAACATGTGGGGGCCCGGTGGCCGTGCGTGTTAAGGCTTGAGAACTTAACACTCCGTGCCATGGGTCGTGGGTTCAATTCCCACCAGGGGTGGTGGCTTTTCTTTAGAAAAAAAAAGGCATCAGCCCTATTCTGGCTAGAACAGGGTGGTAACCTATAGATAACCCGTCCTAAAATTCTCAGTTAATAATAATGGACGTTAAAATTTAAATAAATAAGAATGTTTAATCACTAGGTGAAAATAGAATCACATGTTAATAATGCAATTTAAATTAATTTATATTTGCGTTAAAGAATTAAAAAAGACCCCACTTTTCTATATCGCAATGAACGTGAAAGAATTCGGTTAAGACAGGCCCGTGAAGCGCGACTTTCGACTAATAATAATGGTGCAAGTTTGAATCGAGCTGCTTTCTGTTACGATATGTCAATTGATTACAGTGCCTACAACTGTGTTGCTATTGTACCTATGATCTCAGTTTTCCTATAAACAAATCCCAGGGGCAGTCATTAAGTGTTTGTGGTATTAATCTAGAAAACCCATGTTTCTCGTATGGTCAATTGTATGTTGCCTGTTCCCGTGTTGGAAAACTATCTGCTCTGTTTGTTTACGCGCCAGGTAATCAAACAAAAAATATCGTGTACCATAAAGTACTACAATAAAAATGAAACTTAATTTAGAATAAGTAAAAATAAAATGAAATATAATAAGTAGATATCATAATAAGAAATCTGAAATTGTAATTTTCATTGTGATATTTAGTGTGTATTAAAAGAATTTTAAGTATTTTATAATTTTTATTTTTTGGCATAATGTAATTGTTGACCTACTAACTTTCTTTTTTCTTTTTTTTATCTTACTAGCCGACCCAGTGTCCCGAATAGCAGAATAAGTATTAAATAAAAAATTAAAGAATCGACTGTTAGGCGGTACGAAGTTTGCCGGGTCAGCTAGTTTACTTATATAAATAAAATGAATTTGTTCTTTGGACTATTTGCTTAAATTTGATCTCTTCGTTGTTTTCACTAAATTTACGTTAATCAATTTTTTTTTTTTTTTTTTTTTTTTTTTTTTTTTTTTTTTTTTTTACCCATTCATTATAGAAAGCCTTAAAGTTACGTTTTACACAAGGAAATCGTAAATTAACGTGATTTCTGCTTAGTCCATTCCGTTTCGAACAACAAAGAAGGAGAGTCAACGATTTTTGAAAGCGCATATTATGATACTTGTTTTGAACAGGAAAATCTTGGAAAAAATACCTTTTAGATACCGTTTTCACCGACAGGTTTTAGTGAAAACCTTCGGAGGTTCACTTCCCCTCTTTCACTTTTATTTTTTCATTCAAGTTTCGTAGTATTTCGCAAATTAAAAAACAAAAAAAAAAACATTAAACATGATTTTCTTTATAATAATTTTGTGGGGTAATTTGAATATCCTTACAGTTTGTAGCTGAATTCTCTACTGATACCTTTTATTGAAATGGTGTGAAGTTTTTGACTAATTAATATATATATTTATTATTTGAAATGGAGCTTATTTTCGTTCTTTTTGTACGGCATTCAAATATGTGTATGTTCTTATTTTTTAACCTAAATTATATTAAGAAATTTCAACAAAATGCCGAACTTTTTGTTTTTTGAATATTTTTGGGAGACACTGTAGCAATGACTGCTCTAACCTGACATCTTCAATTTCTTGCTAATTCTTTAATTTTATTAGGTTTACTTGAGTACATTCTTCTTTCATTTCACATTTTCTTATAAATGATTTTAGCTATTTTTAAAATAATCTATCTTTAATAACTATGTATTTATCTACATTCGACTCATTTTCTGAGCAGAAGTCAATGTTCCAAAAATAGGTAAGAAGAAAATAGTATTAAACTTAACCAGATCATATTTATACCAAAATTTTTGGAAACTTGATATTGACTTGGGAATTCTAAGAAATATATATACTAAAAAGGTTGTAGCTAAATACTCTACTTCCTCTTTTTATTGAAATGTGTGAACTTTATTACCTTCTAAGGATAAAACTTTCAGAAAATTCAAAAGGGTGCAATGGAGGTTGCAGCAATAAATCAATTTTTCAAGATTGTCTTTAAGTCAAAGAAAGTTTCAAATCTTAAGCTTTAGAAAAATAAACTTGCTAGATTGTGATTTGAATTCAGTTCCTTTGCTCTCCATAAAATACGTATAAATAGAAAAACTGCGCGAGTGCAACTATGTAAATTAAGAACCGCGGGGTGAATGAAACCTTATACTCGTATTTATGCCTTATACATTGCCAGGTCACATCTGAAGGCTTTTAATTTAAGATTGTAGTTTGGAAGGATATACCAGCCGCAGCTGGTGAGGGAGGGGGAAAAAAAGGCTGGGAAATCGTTAATTGTGTGGCAAATTGATAAATGAAACCAGATAAAAACTAAATAAAGTCCGACTCGCAGGAACTGCGTCATCTTAGCGCGGTTCCGTACATCTCGAAGAACTGGAGTAGATTAGGCCTCACAAATAACAGGAAACTGACAGTAGCCAACTTACACAGAAGCGGATAATTCTTAATCCTCATTCTTGAGGAAGGCTGAATAAGTCAATACAATTATGTACTGAAATTGTACTCACTCTACGACTACTGCTCAGACGGCTCTATTCCAAACAACCGAAAATTCGTTGTCATTTTAGGTTCCTTGTTTTACTAGAAAATTCGTTTCACTGTAATAATCAACTGTAAATATGTGCTTCATGGCAAATAAAAGTCCATTCTCTCGTGTGTTAAATCTTTCTATAAAATAAGAAATAATGATAACTTCAATTGTAGCAGGAGGAAGGTTATATAGACAGGAGAATTCAAACAAACCTATGTATGCGCCATCATAGTTAGCCACAGCCATCTTGATTTCCACAGCCATTCCAAACGTATTACCAATACCTTTTATAGTTTCTTGGCTTATTTGACTAAAATACGAATTTCACTGATAAATGGAATTATAATAAAAGATAAGCAATTAAAAATTGAGATAAACAAAGACATAAGGTTAATACAATGAAACTTATAAGGTTGATACAATGAAACAATCCGGAAGTGCCGACTAGAAAATTTCGCGTTTCAGAACCCCTAGAGACCGAAAATAACGGTGGTTCAAATTTGCATATATATATTTGTCTGTTCGCTCATTTCTGGCTTCCCTAATGGTCCGATTGTGATGAAATTTGGTACAGAAATCCGTCGTCCAATTTAAAAGGTCAAGTTCGTTAACCAGCAGAATCCGCCCACTGGAAGATGGCGTTTGGGGCGAAATTCGCGCAAAAAAAATCGTAACGCTTACGTTTTTGAGTTCATAAGCTTGTAAGTACTCGTTTTATAGGCTTCTTGGGCTAGGAAAACGAATGAAACCATTTTCAAGGCGATAACTTTAACCGTTTTCGAGAAAATTGGAAAAATAGTTTCTGAATACCGTTTTTGGTTTGGGTACTTAGAATCATGGGATTCAGTTGAAACATTTTCTGCATGTTCTACTTTCATTAAAACTAATATGTTGGATTTTTTGTTACGTTTGGAGTTTAGGAAGGGTTAGAATAAAATATTTTATTAACAGACATAAAATGTTTTGGTAACTTTGTATACTTTCCTTAATATCTCGAAAAAGGTTGAGAATCTTGGGAAACGGAAGATGACCATTAGAAAGCTCACTAAATGCTCTACAAAAATGGTTCTGATAAAAGTTTTGATTAGGCGATGTCAATCGGAGAAATAAGTGCTTAAAACTTTAAAGTAATTGATTTCGCTTATTCGAACTGTTCTTTTTGTCTTTGATTTTGGTACTTAGAATTATGGGATTCAGTTGAAACATTTTCTGCATGTTTGAATTTTATCAACACTAATATGTTGAAATTTTGGTTACGTTTGGAGTAAAGGAAGGGTTAGAATAAAATATTTTATTAACAGACAAGAAAAGTTTTGGTAACCTTTTAAACTTTCGTTAGTATCTCGAAAACTGTTGACAATCTTGGGAAGCGAAAGGTTACCATTCGAAAGCTTACTAAATGGTCTACAAAAAAGGTTCTAAAGAAAGTTTTGAATAAGCGATGTCAATCGGATAAATAAGTGTTTAAACTTTGAAGTAATTGATTTCGTTTATTCGAACGGTTCTTTTTGCCTGTTTTTATTCCTTGTTTTGTTTTGTTTTTTAATTGCTTATAGTTGGATAATGTAGTTGACAATAAAACAGATTAAGTAAAATAAGAAAAACAATTCATTGTTAGAAATATAGCTTGCCAAGAGAAAGAGATTTTTTTTATCTCTGTTTACCTTTGTTCTTAATTGTTTTTTTTTTCTCGGTTTGCCTTAGTTTTTAATATCTTGCTGTTATTTTGATTGCATTTTTTTTTAATAAAACATGACAAGTAATTGAGAAGCGTGTTTGTATTTTGCATTGACTTTGAGAGTCTTGCTTTAGATTGAGGAATTTCCTCTTCTAACCTGTGGGTGTTAACAGTTTTCATGAAATAATAATAATAATAAAAAAAAAAGATCAGTTCTATTTTAACTTTCTAAATGACAATATGGATGAGAATGGATACGTCTTAAAATTACGCAGTTCCTGCAGAAAGAGAATGTTTAGACTCTGTGTAGGGTCAGACATTTGCCCGGGTCGAGCTACTAGGCAGGCTTCAGGTAGGTTTTATTGCACTTCGTAAATCAAGATGCATCCTAGGAGAGATGACAGATATTGTACCTGTAGGAAGTCATAAAGCCAAATGCTATAGTAGAAATATAATTATATTTTGTGGTTGTATGGGGCGTAATACATTAAAAAAAAACATAATAATACTTTCCCATTTTCTTGTACACTTTTATTTTGTTCAATTGCATTTAACAGTAAAATGAGTAGTTTAGTATTTTTAATTGCATTTAACACTAAAATGGATATGTTAGTAAAGCAAGTTAAGTCAATTAGAAACAAATTCGTAGTAGAGTCGTCTTAGAGAGAAACTTGGGACGGCGGAAAGAGTAATTTTCGCTTAGAATAGTTTCTTGTGCCTTGCCGACAATCTTGCTGTTCTTTGGAATATGTGTTTACATTAAGAATGATCTAAACAAAGTAATAACTGTTTCTATTCTAAGTATACAAAATGACACGAGGGATATGAATGGAACCGCGCTAAGATGATGCAGTTCCTGCGAGTCGGACTTTTATTTAACTTTTAAGCGCTTATATATCTAATTGACGTTGTCCCATCGATTATTGCTTCAGAACCTTTTTTGTAGAGAATTTAGTAAGCATTCAAATGGTTACCTTCCACTTACCACGATTTCCCAACCGCTAGCGAGATATTTACGAAAAATGCATGAAGATTTGAAAACTTTTCATGTCTATTAATAAAATATTTTTTTTCAATTACTTCCTTAACTCCAAATATAACCAAAATTTAAACATATTAGTTGGGATTAATTTACAAGATGTAGAAAAAATTTCAATTGAATCCCGCGATTTTAAGTAACCACAAAAAAATAATGACTTACAAAAACATTGATTCCACTTTTCTCGGAAACTGTTACATATGAAACCTTGAAAATGGTTTCATTCGTTTTCCTATGTTAAGAAACCTATAAAAGAAGTACCTGCAAGCATATGAACTCAAAAACGTAAGCTTTACGATTTTTTTTGCGCGAATTTCGCCCCAAACACCATCTTCCATTAAGAGGATTCTGCTGGTTAACGAACTTGACCTTTCAAATTAGAAGACAGATTTTTGTACCAAATTTCATCAAAATCTGACCATTTTTGAGCCGTCAGGAGCGCGAACAGACAAGCATATATATGTATATATATATACAAATTTGAACCACCTATATTTTCGTGATCTATGGGGTCTGAAACGAGAAAGTTTCTGGTCGGCACGTCTGGATCGCGCCGTGAGGTCAACCTCATAAGCGGGTTCTCCCTATGGAGATAGGGAGGAACCGCGCTAAAACGACAGCGAGAGAGGAGAGGGAAAATCAAACAATAGGTGGATAGAATGCTAAAAACTAAAACTCATAAAACTACGTTAACCTAAAATAGGTGTGGGCCTTTGCTCTCCGTTTGGATACCTTAAATAAATAGGCTACCGGGCTTCATATCAGTGCAAGAAGATTATGGGGAGCTAAGGCTAAATATAGACGACATAGAATCATATTAGGCCAGACGATGTTGCTGCCTTATAAGAGTCCATAGTACTAGCTACAACGAAGGTTTATAAATACATATTTTAAGAAAATAAACAAAACTGTGAGTATGGTAGATAAGGTGTTTGTAACTAATGCTGTTTATAAAAGCTGCCGTTATGAGCCGAGTGGGTGCGCCACCTGCTTCCCTTCCCTCGGGGAGCCATCTGTTACCAGCCTCTCATTACTCTTAGCTTTTCTACTAAATTCCCTACCTTTTTCTTGTCATCCTTACTCTCTCTGAATTCTCTTTGGTTTAAATTGTTGTTGGTGTACCTGGAGTCTTAGGCATAGAAAGAAAACTTATTATTTAATTTGTTTCTTTTGGGAACTTTATCTTTTTAGGATTTTTCCTGTATCTTTATCGAGATGAAATCCGCTTATGCCTTTGTCATCTTCTCGTGCTTCCATGCAATACTTATCCCATACAAGCTCATAATATTTTGCCATGAGTGGAACGAAATCAAATCTTCAGAACATTTATGCCCCGTGTTTTTCGACTCCCCTTTAGAAGTGCTCCGGTGGCTAGATTTTGCGCCAAATGTTATCAAAATGGATATTTCTTGTCAGCTCATCCGTATTGCGCCACGGGGGGGCTCCCGAAGGAAGAAACAGACTAAAACTTAGTAATGAATGACAATATGATAAGTACCGTCCCTACAAACATTGCTACAATGTGTGCCGCTTAACCTAAGTGTCATGCGGGTTTAGCATTTTTCATACATCTTAGAAGTAGTTTGACTTCCATCAAACAAGTATGCTCTACAATCGACATTTTTCAAGGGCTGGTAATAAACAATATAAAAGTCCGAATCGCAGAACTGTGTCAGCTTGTACTGAGTTTTCATATCTTTTTATCCCTTGCGTTATTTGAAAAGCAAGGAATAAGTTTTGTTTTATTTTAATAATTTTGTAATAATGTTAAACACCTGCTCGTACGAAGTCTTGAAGAAAAGTGAGATTTATGCGACATTATATACTGAAAACGTACAGTAGCGGAAATGTATCACACTGCCTCTTTGAATTCTGCCTGGAAAACTGTATTACAAAAAAAAACCGAGAATTCGTTCTCATTTTAAGTATCTTGTTTTACTAGCAAATTCATTTTGCTGATAAAATCAATTATAAAAACAAAAAGCAATAAAACACTGAGGAAAACAAACGTAAAGAACCGTTTAAAGCAAAGAAACCAACACTTTCGAGTGTTTAAGCACTCATTTCTCCGCGTATTATGGTCCCATTGAGAATGTCTTTAGAACCGTTTATGTAGCCAATTTAGTTAGCCTTCGGAATGGTTAGTAAGGTTTTTTAGAAAGGTTACTGTCTACTTACCACTATTTCCCAACCGTTTTAGATATATTTAAGAAAATATGTGAAATTCACAATAATGATCACGTTTGTTAACATTTTTTTTTCTAAAACTTCCGCAATTCCGGATTGTAAACGAGTTTAATTATCCTAGTTCTTATTAATATCAAATATCTAGATGAAGTTACAAATGTATCCATCGTTTATAAGTACTCGAACTGAAAATTAGTTGGGAAAACTAGTTCCATTCGTTCTCCTACGCTAAAGAGAACCTACAAACAGTGCACCAACAAGCCTATGAACGCAAAAACGTAAGCGTTACGATTTTATTTTCGCGTGGATTTCGCCCAAAAGACCATGTTCGGTAGGCGGATTCTTCTGGTTAACGCACTTGACCTTTGAAACCAAACAAAGTATTTTTGTACCAATTATCTTCAAAAACCGTCCATTTCTGAGCCAGCTAAGGATAACTATATATATATACATATAAATACATGTATATGAAATATTCTTGACGGCCTTTCCGGATTTCTCCATGAGTTCAACCTCATAAGCGGGTTTACTCCCTATAGAGAGAGGAAGGGGCGGCGTTAATAATGGAATATTAAAATTATTTGCCTATATATTATTAAGGTAATATCTTTTCTTTTTTTCCGAATGAAAAGTCACTACTCCTAGTGAAAGTTGAACCCACTACCTCTAAGCACAGAATGTTCATGTCTTATAAAACTCGCAGCTATCGGAACTCCAGTAATTTTATTCTGTGGTAAATTCATAATTTTGTTTGTCGCTTTGGCTTTTTTAGTTTGTAGTTTCAAGCAGAACGCTAAAATTTGATATGGCAATCAATCCTAAAGATTGGCTCATATATTTTGTATTGAAAAATAAAGTTTTAATGAACTGTAGTGATCGAATTCCGCTATAGTGATTGTCATCCTGGTATTTTCTGCTGCCAACGATATTTTCTGAGTAACAACCGTTTTAAGACTGACAAGACGAAGTACGATTTTGCTTGGGTTTTATCATTTATCCAGTCAATAAATCCTTCTACCTCCAAATGGAATAAATTATTTATACCTTTATAGGCAGAAAGTAACAAAGGATCAAAGATATAAAGTCAAAAAGGCTGCGGGTAAACATTCCTTTTCCCTTCAACCAGTCCTCCGGAATCAATTGGTCCTGAAATATAAGGAGAGAGCCGGGGGTTAGGGATGGCTTCCAACTGGATAAAATATAGATGGGAGCTGTACCTGTTGCCTTCCTCTTCTAGGCTACCTTCATCAATAATTGCCTGTCCTTTTAGCACTTTTTATACTAACCTATCTGCATCTTTAAGCCGGAAAGATTAAAGGAAATCGAATGAATATATATATATATATATATACATATACATATACATATATATACATACACATACACACACACACACACACACACACACACACACACACACACACACACACACACACACACACACACACACACACACACACACACACACACACACACACACACACACACAAATTATGATATTATTTACTTTAAACTCGGACTTTGGCCTTTTGTTTAAACATTAACAGCTAAGAATCGGGAATTTATTTTTCCATCGAGGATACATCGATGGTCACAGGGATTAACTCCAAGGTAAAATAAAAATCTCAACTTTTCAGGGCAGCTCTTTAACACAGAATTAACAAAGAAAACGCACTATTTTACAAGAAGCCAAGAAACCCATATCTTAAGTAATAAGTAGGAAACCATCAAGACTGAGAGTTAGTGACTTCTCTACACTATCCATGAGTCTTGTGAGATAATGGACTTAACTCATTTTGCCCATTTTCCCACTTACCACATTATTATTACCTGTAACCAACGATATGTCCTGACCAATCCATTCACTCACTAAAATTTAAAACATAGAAAAATGAAAACAGGCCTTAGGAAGGATAGAATAATTTCTCTTGAGGAGGGGAAAATAATAAAAAAAATATGTATTTAGTGGATCTGGAATTCATTTGGGTTGCACTCATCTAAGACATTTTGAAGAATTTCTTGAAATCTCTATCAATCACACATACTTTTTACCTAAAAATAAACCTTCGTTAAAGTGTATATATATATAAATATATATATATATATATACATATATATATATATATATATATATATATATACTAGCTGAATACTCGTGCTTCGTCACGGCAGATGAGTATTTATTTTATTACGTTAAATAATGCATCATCAAAATTAACGCTACTATTTAATTTTGTGCAATTTATTATATCACGGTTCCCGTCATACTATCTGCTGTTCATGAATTGATAAGTAAACAAAGCATTATGTTTCTTGACACTGGAGTGCTCCGGACCATTGTCAACAAACGAACACATAACCTAGAGATAACCCGTTATCTACAGGTTGCCAATTACAGGAGTTTAACCTGTGCAGGTTAAAATTCATTGTCGATAATAATTGGACGTTAAAATTTAAAAACTTTTGTTTCGGGATATTATTACCTCGGATAGACCATCACCAGGTATAGCCTAAACTCTATGAGGGACAAAATCTAAGTTTATGTCTAGTAATTCAAGGACTGCCATCTTAGTTGAAATGAACAGCAAATATAAATAATATTATGAAATAGATACAGTACGGTAACAACTGACGTGTTATCGTCCTAGCAACGCATGCTGCCTAGCCTTTCCTACTCCAACCAACTAAAAATTCAAACCCCTCTAAAAATACTTAAAAATTAGAATATCTAAAAATCCTTTCTTAGCGAGTGTTTATGTCCTAAAGGGAGTCTCCATGCAAAATTTCAAATTATTCTGTCTAGTGGTTTCGGCTGGGCGAAGAAAGGTCAGTGAGTCTCTGAGTAAGTGGTATTTGACAAATATATAGTATATATATATATATATATATATATATATATATATATATACTGTTGAGGTATCATATTCTTGATCATAAGGCACACTTGGCAGATAGCGTGGTCATTACTCTGCTGTGGCCGCCTGATTTTCGCCTTTGCAGGTGCCCATTAATAAATTAGTCAAAGGCTGGGTGAGCCTAGGGACGGTCTCGTACACCGAATCGTACCCTCGAACCACGACACTAGAAGAAAAAATATTTTTTGCGCGCCCGAGTTTTGATTTTATTTATTTATTTGTGAGGATCCGCAAGAAAGTCGTTTCGCCCAATATAATTGTTTCATGTACTTATACATATAATTGTTACATATCCTTAAACATACATTTGTTACATATAGTTATATATAATTACCCAATTGAATTGGAAATAATTAACCTAAAGCAAACTCTAAATAAATTTTGAAATTACAAAAGCCACAGCGAGGAAAATAAACCACAAATATCCTAATGAGCAAAAAACATGTTGTTTCTATGGGCCTTTAAACAAAGCGGAGGAAAAACAATATCACCGGGTCCCTAGAGTTTATGGAGCAAAGCAAAACTTAATTTTCTTAAATGACCTGTTGTTTTATTACTGAAACACTTGTGAGTTGAATTGAAACCACTGATTACATTCGAAAATTCTCTCACAATATTTTTTTCTGTAGGAAATAACATGTTAGAAATTTTGTGAATCAATAGTATTGTACACGGGCTATCGTATATACAGGGTGCAACGTAAATAGATGTCAATATTCAAGGTTTTGAATCTAGACTAAACATACAGTTAAATTCTGCCAACCTCTTGTTTTTGTTACAGACATTTCCGTTCTAAAGGTTATGTAGAAAACCCGTTTTTGAAAAAAGCATTTGAAATTAACCATCCATCTAGTACAAAAAAACGAGCTGTGCCCTTTTAAAACGGGCTTAAAAATATTCTGCCGAAAGAAATATTATTTATGACCCTCACCTCTGGTCATAAATAATATTTCTTGCGCGAGTTCTGCAAGGAGGAAGCCACTTGAAGCAATGTTTATAATTTTCGAAGCATTTTTTTTTTATTCTACTTTTATGTGTTTAAGGTTAACACATAACCATCATTAAATATCAAATTCGTCGAGAATTTTTAATTATTCATTAAATGACCCTTAACTCAAATATATAGAACTGGCGAATAAGGCGGGAGGTCAATAAAATTACGCCGTACACTCTCACACTTTTTATTTCTCTTCCCTACATGCTTCGCACCTTTTTGGTGCCTCTTCAGGGGAACCTACTTAAAACTTAAATTCAGCCTCAACCCGAGGAATAGAACCTTCCACTAGCAGGGCCTCGTCTAGATCATGTAGATCGCCTAGCATGAAGGAAAGAAAAATAAAAAGTGTGAGAGTGTATGGCGTAATTTTATTGACTTTCCGCCTTATTCGCCAGTTCTAGAGAATTTTTAATTATATCTGATGTGATCACAAATACTAACATGATATTAGTTTTATTTATTAGCTGTTTTTCCTCCTAAATTTCCAATTACATTATTAATTTTCAAGATAATCTCAATTTAGAGTATACAGTTGGAAAGGGAATTAAAATTTACAACTTTTGTGAAATTTAGTATTTTCCAGAATTTATTTTGAAAGAGTAGTGATTCTTGAATGTTTGTCACTAACTAGATTTTTTATTAATATCAATTTCTTGAACAGTTAATGCGGTTCTTGTGAGCGTTGAAAGTGCATTAGCCTTAATACAAATTTAATGCTGATTTAAAAGAAGTAATGTAACGTTGATAAATAATGTGTACAAGCAGAGACATTTGTTTTTTCTGTTTTGTGTTTTAAAAAAAAAGAAAAAAAAAGATTTTTACGTTTATGTGTTTGCAGGTACTCTTTGTATATGTTCTCTAACGTAGGAAAACGAATGAAACCATTTTCAAGATGATGTCTGTAACATTTTTCGAGAAAAATTGATTAAAATAGTTTTTCCAGCTACTTTTCTGCTTTGATACTTAAAATCGTTAAATTCAATTGAAATATTTTCTACATAGTTCAAATTCATCTAAACTGAGCTATTGAAATATTAGTTAGATTTGGAGTGAAGGAAGTATTGGAAAACAAATATTATATTATAAGACATGACCAGTTTTTAGAATTTTCGTATTTTTTCTGAAATATCTTTGAAATGGCTGGAGAATCATGGTAAATCGATAATAACGATTCAATAACATAATAAATTCTCTGTAGAAAAGGTTCTGATGTACTTTTCGATGGGTTGATGTCAACCTGAGAAATAAGAGCTAAACACTTCGGACGTGTTAGTTTCGTTGCTTTGAATGATTCTTTGTGTTTGATTTTTCATTTTTGTTATTGCTGTTTTTTTAATTTATTTTAGCAGTAATATTAATTTAATTTTTGTAATGGAGCTTTCCAAGCGAAAGTCAAAGAGGACGAGTGCGTAATTTCCGCTAATAGCACGAGTAGGTTTTTACATTTCTCACAAAGTATTAACTATATATATTCCAAACTTTTCAAATGTCACTAGGGATAAAACATTTATAGAAATGCACTCTATGATGACGCAGTTCCTGCGAGTCTGACTTAATTTCATTTTTATCGTTCTGTTTTTGTTTCTTTCTTGCATTTGTTGCTTATTATTATTTTCTTACTTATATTATATTATCCTCTCTTAATTGTACTTCTAATAGACAAACAGACATAACTTCTTCTTATCATGAACTTATCGACGAAGATACATAGTTCATAAACAAATAATATATAATTCTTAATTGTTTTGCTACTTAATAGTTATTTATATATCTTTAATATGTTTAATTATTGGGTTAATCTGAATAAAAATATACAAAATAAAATGCTTGTTATATCTTTGGATGGTCAGAAATAAATTCCTTCGCTAAAGGGTTAATATTGTAGGCTAAAAATAGGACACGAGGCACAATCATCTACATTTCAGTGAATTACAATGCTGCAATAAGATTTCAAAAGCATGCATCACTCTGGAGACCTAGCGACGAGGAGTTCTTTAGAAAAAAGATGATCCCTACAGATCGTCCCTAGCAATCAGATGGGATAAACAAGAAGAAGGGAAGAAAAGTGGTGGGGGGCTGAACTGGGGAACAATGGGGCTCGTCTGCTGAAGAGATGAATGTCTCGGGGATTTACCTTCAGTCAAAGAGAAAAAAATGTCTAGGATCATTCAAAAGGGAAAACTGCCATCTCTTTGCCAGCATTTGGTCATTTTCCAGTTTTTTTTATTGTGATAGCTTTCTATTTTCTTGCATGTCTTTAATTAATATGATATTCCGGTTTTTGTTTATTTGATCACTGCTCCGCAACTTAGGCGATTAGCAGATACGGCAGTGCCGTGTCCCATATTTAAAAAAAATATATATATTGGAAATTAGTTTAGTTTCAGCATAAAATATTCGTCAGGAGGTATACAACCTATGTTCGTTTCGTTATAAATATATACATATAAATATATAAATGAGACTAATAAAATTTCTTATCGTTTTCGTGTTTGCCGATGCATTTGGTATGGTAATTGCGGACTAAAAGCTATAAGCTTGCTAAATAAATATACCATAGAGGCAGGAGAAAGAGCATGAGATGATTGTATGGTTGAGAGATAGATTGGTAGGAAGGGGTAAACGGAAACCAATAACGCTTATAGACGATTCTAAAATTGGAGCAACAGATAGTAGTGTCATGGGAGGTCGTTAAGGCTTGTTGGATGGGCCCTCTCTCTGTCTTGTATCTTTACTCGAGGCCTACCTACCTTTAACAATACAAATCTACCTCATCATATAACTGCCAAGAGCCAACGGTTCTTCTAGGAGCCGAAGATCAATCAAAATAGAAATTTCTCTCCGGATTTTATCTTTACGCATTTGTCGCGCGAACTTTCCCTAAAAATTTTCCAGTATATGGATTCTATGGGTTAAGGATTTGACCAGTCAAACGGGACAAACTATATTTGTAAAAAAGACCATTTTGGGAACAGCTAGTGAGGGAACCGGACAAATACATATTCAGCAGCAAAAAAATGGACACTCTGATTGTTGTCTGTTCTGTCAGGAAAATCCAGTTAATCTTTGTGTTTTTTTTTTTTTTTTTTTTTTCAATTTATACTAAGAATTAGATCTGTTTGGTTATTTAAACGAAGCATTATTATTATTTTATTTTTGCGATGCTCCGCATTATTATTAAACAAATACTTTTTTTTCAACCATTATTAATCGCTTGCACATTTTTTATACTAAGCATTATTATTAAACAAATACTTAGTATTAAAAAATGTACAAATGATTACTAATGGTAAGAAAAAAATAAGAGATTATTTTATAGCACATAATTACTGATTTTACTCACCCAAGTATTCGACGCAGGATGGCTTCTTAAAATGGAGTATTGCCCTCTCTTGTAGGATGAAGGGTCTGTCTGAAAGATGACCCAGTATATAATTTCTTCCTGTGGCGGGATGTCGATAAAGTAGAACACCATTCGTTCTGTTCAACTACTTCATTTGAAATCTTTTGCCCGACATGTTTCGCACTTTGTTCGCACCTCCTCTGGAGCTATCAATTTTAGAAAGTACTCTCATCATGCTCTCCCGTTTGAGTCAGGCATCATACATAAGTACTTATTTTCGTGGTTTATGTGTTCTGAAACATGGACTTATATATTCGTTAGTTCCGGATTGTGTCATTAAGGCGATGTCATAAGCGGCATAAGCGGGTTTCCTCCCTCTGGATGAAACGCGCTAAAAAAGGAATAAAAAAAAAAAAAAGATTTTAATTAAGCTAAGAATTGTGAGCTGAGTTTCTTTAATAACGAGAAGCAATGAGAAAAGACTGGTATGAATAAGAAAAATGGATTCAGAGCTGCATTCGTTAGCCGGACATTGTGGAGGGGTTTAGACGAGGCACGAAAGAGCTCCCCCTTCGCCAAATGGAATCTGAATAACTAAGGATGGTTTTGAGGTTTTCTTACCTCTGCAAGTATAAATCTCATTAGCAGATAAGCTTCCGGGTTTTGGTCTCTATAGGAGGGCTGGAATTCTTGGAAGAGTGCCAAGACATTCCATTACAGAAAAGTACGCACTCAGCCTCTTTGTCTTCCGCTCGGAAAGCCGAATCACAAACAACCGAAAATTGTTTCTCGTTTGCTGGTAAATTAATATTACTGCTAAAATAAAGTAAAAAAAAAAAAAAAATAACATAAAAAAACTGAAGATATCAAACACAAAGAACCGTTTAAAGCAACAAAACTAACACTTTCGAAGTTTTTGTGTTTATTTCTCAGCATGGGCGTATATAAGGGGGGAGCTGCAGCCCCACCCGAAATTTTGATTTGATGGTAAAAATTTGTCGTAAAACCCTTAAAAATAAATGAAATAAGCTCACTTAGTTCATAAAAAATATTTTATTTTACGTGTAATAGCGTTTTAGTTGCCTAAAACTATTCCAAGTTCTAAATTTTTAGTATTCCATACCCAAGAAATGGTCGCAGCCCCCCCCCCAAAATTTCCCAGTCCCTCCCGAAATTACTTTCTATATACGCCCATGTTTCTCAGGTAGACATCAACTCATCGAAAAATATATCAGAACCTTTTCTGTAGAGAATTTATAATGTTTTAGAATCGTTATTATCGATTTACCACGATTTTCCAGCCGTTTTAAAGATATTTCAGAAAATATACGAAAATCCTAAAACAGGTCATGTCTAATAACATAATATTTTTTGATAAAACTGAAGGAGAGCGTCCTCAGCACCGATTTTATTTTCAATCCGTCAAAAAAAAAAAAAAAAAAAAAAAAAAAAAAAAAAAAAAAAAAAAAAAAAAACAGCGTATTTGTAAACATTCGCATGCGGAGACTCCAAACATTGGGAAACAAAGATCTCTCTTTTGATAAACCATTTATAACCTCCATAACAACGGAATTTTATCCATAACACCGAATTGGATTGACTAGAGTTTTGATATCTTCTTGAGCGAGCGGAAACGCATAGCAAGTCTTCCCAAAAGTCGTCCTGTCCTAGACTGTCTTCTAAATATGTTTTTATTACGCAGTTTACGCCAACTTTTATAACCTCCATAACAGTGAACTTTAGTGCTTAATAACTTCTTTCCAAGTTGAGAGCAACTTTTTTTTTTTAACGGATTCGTGTTTAGTGCATCAAAATAAGTTATAGGAAATAGTTATATAAGAAATTAAATGCAAAGAACCGTTCAAATAAACGAAACCAACACTTTCAAAGTTTTTATCACTTATTTCTAGGATTACATCGCCCTATCGAAAATTACTGCAGAACCTTTTTTGTATAAAATTTAGTAAGCTTTCGATGGATTACTTTCCATTTACCACGATTTCCAAACTGTTCTCGAGATATTTAAGAAAATATAAGAAGATCCCAAACATTTTCTTGTCTATTAATAATTTATTTTTTCTTGAATACTTCCTTATCTCCAAACGTAACCAAAATTTAAATATCTTAGTTTAGATGAATTTCAAACATGTAGAAAATAAGTCAATTGAGTTTATTTAATTCTTATTTTTCTTCTCTTTGTTTTTGTTTTTCTTGACTGGACAGAGAACATTTTCTTCATCATGAGGTAATCGCTATATTTGTTAAGCTCACTAGAAAATTAATAAATATTCAAAAACGAATAAAAACTTCAACAATATATCAGAAGCACCTACTAAAATAAGTAAATGTCTCCCAATGTAAAACAAACACTACTAATACACGAAAAGTTGGAAAACTTCAAAGTAATTACACTTCGTAAAAGATAGTTGATCTTTCTCCAAAAAGTTCGAATAAATTGTGCGCCTTTATTTGCCTTATAAAAATTTAACAGGAGTGTTGGCTTACCGCTCCAGTGGGACTTTATTTGATAAATGTAGAAAGTTTTAATTCAATTTCCTTCCAAGTTCCTGCTTGTAATTACAGTCTTATCCTCTTTTTGGCGTCGTTTTAAAATCAGCCTTGTTTCCAAGAGTAGATTATTAGAAAATATACACATATTTCTTGCTTATGTCTACGCTGATTTTGACCTTATTTCATTTTATCAAGTTTCCTCCCTCATCATATAATCCAGTCAAATTAGCATCGAAAATAGTGTTTATGAAAAACAAAATCGGCGGAAGTCTGGAAACGATTTTATTTTTATTTATTTATTTTTTTTTTTTTTACAATCTGTACAGTTATGTACAATAAATAAATATAATTATTTAGTAAATAACTGTTTTTTTTTTTTTTTACTAAAAACTAATCATTTTATTTTTATATGCAACTCATAAAACTGGTTATGTCCACTAATTACTTGTTGGAGAAAAAAACAACAACACTTTTTTAAAATTTGTGTTTTGTATTTATTTTAAAACAAATTTATTTATAATATGTAGTATAGTCGCTAATGGCCTAGATGTACGTAGATGCGCCGTAAAAATAAAAAAAAATAAGTAGTATATTAGTAAATAGTAATATAATAATAAAGTAATGAATTAGAAATAAATAGTAGGTATATAGCAAAAATATTAATAATAAACTTATAAATATAAAAATAAATAATAAACCAAAACTAGTACTGAAAAATATTTGTTAGGGTCATATTTCCCCACCCTTAATTTAGCCTAAAGGTGGGAAAAGGTTTGGCAAATTTTAGTAAAGTGTCTGCAAACAATAGAAATAACAACCCAACCCCTGCAGGTAGCCGCCTTGGTACAGTCTGAATTGGTGGTAATGGACCCTTCAGGTGGTCTAGGACTCTCCGTTCGAACTCACAATAAACCCGGGGAAAACACACGTAAAGACATTCTTCTGCTATCTAACGGATAGCTAAGTAACTAGACTAGTTGTACAGCGTGATACAAGAGATCTCTGGGCTTTCTGGAAGCAGAGATTATACAAAGAATATGAAAACGAATATATTCGTGCGTCGCACTCTGAGGAATGTCCCGGCTGCACGAATATATTCGTGCTTCGCATTCAGAGCATTTTTTTAGAGAACGAATATATTCGTGCATAGCATGGAAAGGGTTAACGGCGAATCTACATCTTGGCCATTAGCGCCGGGCTATCTACAGGTTGCCACCCTTTTCTAATGCCAACAGCACGTGGTCGGTCACCCATTCAGGTACTGACCACGCCCGACGCTGCTTAACTTCGGTGATCTATGGGAACCGGTGTAATCAACATGGCTATGGCTGTTGGCTTAACGATTTTATTAATACAAATTAACAACATATATAAATGATACGATGTTTGTCTTAATTTCTGGGTTGAGATATGTAAACAAATATCAAAATGCCCGGACTTTTCACGGTTTTCTAAAATTCCTCTAAAACAAAGCATCTAATCGAAAATTTGAAGATTACTAAAAATTTATATCATGAAATTTTGCTTGAAATTGATTATCAAAACGTTTTAATTCGGTAGAGTGGTTTTGAAGAAGCCTTACAAAAAAATAAAAAAAAAGAAAAAAAAAATGCTTCCCACTTTTTCATAAATTCAGACGCAATAACAATTGAGATATTTGCTATACAGAAACTTCTAACTTAAATAAATTTTACAGATGATCCTAGTTATTTCAAGAAGTCCCAAAAACGTGCGTATAAATTTCCTAAGTGTTATTGCGTATACATCTTAAGTTTGTGTGTGTGAAAGCGCGCTGTGGGTGAGTGTGTGTGTGTTTTTTAAGTTATCTGTGCAAAAGAGAAAAATAAGTACTATTTTTTATGACCTACATATATCCAAAAAAAGTCAATATACTTGGTTGGTCAGAAATACATGGATTAGGATATGTCACATATATTTACAAATCTGAAAAGAGCTGTCCATATTTTCATTTACTGTTCGGTATTAAAAAAAAAAATGGAATTTTCAACAGAAAATGTCTAAACTTAACCGATGATTCTATTCATGGTTTTAAGCCTTCCATATGAAATCTGTTTGGCTTTTATGAGATAATGAACAAATCATAAAACAAAATGTTTTTAAGAAGAGGATATAATAAGTTAATAAGAATTGTAATGTTATAACAATGATTGCTTATTATTACTTGTTCGAACAGGTGGTGGTAGTGAAGATGAAGATGAAGAGGGCCAGGGTGGTGGAGGTGAAGCACAAGCCAATCCTGCTGCCGAGGAATCGCCTCCAACTTCAGAGCACGAAGATGATAACCAGCGCATGAGGATACAGATTTCATCGAGTCCTCTTCTAGCCCAGGCGTAAGTATAATTTCATTTAAATATTATATGAAGCAAAAGGGGATAAAATATATCAGTGTACTAGTTGATTTATGTAGTAAAACTACCTGTTGCTATGTGCATCGCGTTGGAATATTTATCAATTTGTTCCCAAATGTAGAGTATTTATCACACTGGATTCTAATGGCATGCAAAGAGACTGAGTTTGATTATTATGTTTTGTTCAGTGGATCCTAGAGCATCTGAATTTATATAGACTCTAGATTATTGGGGATATCTAGGAGTATCCATATTTTGAAATGATACTGAATCTCCGAAACATTCTTTGGCCCACCCAATTGTAATTTATTGCACCAGAGAAAAATAGAGGGGGATGGGTCAATAAATTCTGCTTCTCAAATATACAGGATTTTATTTTAAAATTAAAATATTAAAATCTAACTTCCAGAAGCCTCTATTACCTAGAACAGAAATATTCTCATTGAATACTTTTGTATAGTGCTAGATTTAGTTTCTTTGATTTCATGTTTTCTAATCTAATATTTGTTTTTTTTTTTTTTTTTTTTTGTTTTTTTTTAGTGAGTTATCAACTAGTCAAAGTGACTTTTTCAGAATGTTGGATGAGAAAATAAACAATGTAAGTACAAAACATGTTCTACTACTTCTAGATTTGAATATATATATATATATATATATATATATATATATATATATATATATATATATATATATATAGTTTTTCATGAAACCCGTCTCTAAGAAATGACCTTATACTTAACTAAACATATAACATGCCTAAAATCAAGATGCCATGAGGACCTCTATCATATCTTATAATATCCCTCATTACATATTATTTTATAATTTAATTTCCTTTTTTTTATTTTGTATTTTATTATGTTTATTTACTATTTTTTATAAAAGTTTATAACATTTGTATATTATATGTCATACAGGGCGTATCGCAATGATAATGTAACATTGAAATATAATGTGTACAAGCAGAGGGCATTTTTTTCTAAATAACCTTTAGAACAGCATTTGTCTTGAACAAAAACATATCAAAATGTTCGGGTGCTGCATTTAACTACATTTTTGGTCTAGTTTCACCCCCTTCAGTATTGACATCTACTTGCGATACACTCTGTATATGGGATCGAATAAACATTGCTTTATTGTAAATAAATTGCCTTTTAAAACTTGTAAATTCAACTTCTTGCATTTGTTGATTTAGGTGATGATTTAATTACTGAATATTTTTATGGTGATGAATACAATATATTCTAACCCATACCAATATAGATTGGTTGAATAAAAGTAATTTAATCTGCTTATTTGAGAGAGACATCTAAGTTCTCTCATAAAGATTTAACCACTAGATGGAACAATAAATATATGTATAATTTATTTTTTTGCTATAACATTTCGTTCATGATATTAAATTGTGCTTAGTTCTTTTTAATTTTAAGACCATGTAGTAATTTAAGGATGTTTTATAGGGTCCAGATTATGATCCCCCATGCGAATACGAGTTCGCCATGGACCAAGCACAGCTGTGCAGACTGCTTCAAGAATGGCAAGCAGCTAAGTTGCGGTCGAAATGCGGGCTGACAGGAGGCCCTAAACTCCAAAGGTACCATTCCTTGCAGAGTAATGGAGAGCTATCGCAGAGGAAACTCCATCACCAAATGTCAACGTACGCACCCGCACCACCTCTTCCCCACCATCAGTACCCGTATCAGTACCACCCAGCACACCACCCTTACCAGCCGCCCCAGTATCAAGTTGCAAACTCTGTTGTAATGTACGATAAACGGGGTGGTTACTACACAGAACTTGCGTGACCCTCACCTCCTAGGCCCCCGCCTGACCAAACTTGGTGGTGTTAGAGCCTAATTATTTATTGTAAAATATATAGGACTTCGAGCCCAGATGTTTATATTATAGAATTGTCTCCCTGCATGTGTAAAACCTGTAATTCATTTACTCCTGATTAAGGTTAGAGTACGTAGTTCAAACCTGTGTGGAGTAAATGTTAATATTTGAAATTTAATTTAATTTGTACAGTATTAAAGAAAAAGCCCTGTCAAGTCAAAGTACAAAATATCTTTTATTAGCAATAAGAGGAATTTAGCCATTTTGAATGTGTTTCCATACTCTCTATTGATGTTAGGCAAAAAATAACATATAAATGTACACTTGGAAGGTATTCTTCATTGACATTAAATCCCCATTATGAAAGTGCAGTAAAGCCTCAGTAGTTTTACTCTTACATCTGAGTAAAACACTTTTAATAAATGATAAAATTAACTGATTTATATTTTATTACCTAATAAAAGTTTATTACTTTTTTAACAAAATATAAAAAAAAAAAAAACTGTTTCTATTCTAAGATTTCCGAATGACACACGGGCTAAGAAAATTCTTGTAGACTTAAATTGTCCATGTTACTTAATGTTTCAAAGTCTTCTGGATATGAATGTATCATTGTGACTAAACTACGGAAACCCATCATCCTGTGGAAGACAGGAGGTTTTGATTGGCTGCGCAGAACCCAACAGCACAGGAAGGGTCAACTAATCAGAGATCTGGAAAGGCCGCCTACAACCCTGACCAGGTATAAAGAGGACCCGGATTGAAAACGATCTTCATTCCAAGAAGAAACTCTGAGGAAGTCTGCAAAATGTGTGGCAAAACGTCAGTTATTGTCACAATGACACGATCATATCCAGAAGACTTTGAAACATTAATGTCCTAAGATGACACAGTTCCTGCAATTCCAACTTTTTACTATAAAATCTGTTACTAAACAGTTGTGTTAAATTAACAATCTTTCTAGAGTCCTGTTTATTTTCAACTACTTTTTCCTAAGAATATATCTATATATATATATATTAATAAATTAATTATATTAAGCTGGGTTTCATTGAGGTTCTGCTGCATTTAAAACTTTTATAAATATTTATAAAATAAAAAAAAAAAAGAATGAATCATTTTTTTTTTTTTTTTTTAACAAATTTTTTTGATAGTCAATTAATCCAAAACATTTATGTTATGCAGGTTAGACATATAATTTTATGAAATGTCAATATTGAATTGATGATAACTTTTGTATATAAATCTTATATTATTACTTACTGTAAAAATGTAGGATGTTTGTACATACTAAGACTTAATACCAAAGTCAGAGAAAATATAATAAACCTACAAGAACCACATAAATCAAAATAAAAGTATAACAATTAGGGAAGAAATAAATAAATAACTACCTCGATTATATATTTTATAAATAAGTAATAACATTAATCTACAGCCGGATTTGACATTTTTTTCAAGAAAGCTTTCTTTTATTTATTTTTTAATTAAAACAAAAATTGGAAGTTCTAATTTAATAATTCTGACTTTGTATATTCTGACTGACTAGACTGTGAGGTCTGGTGAAAAATTCAGTGTTTATTGTTTCTGTAGAAATACTTCATAATTAAGTCACATAGTACCTACTCAACTTTTTTCAAGATATTTACTCTTAATATTCTAACAAGAGAGAATGCTTGAAGCAATTTTTGTTTTATAAAAAATATATAATGAGCGCGATAAATAAAAGTATTTTAATAAATTAAAATCAAACTGTTTATTATGTTAATTAAAAATTGGTCAATTCTAGTCGATGGAAGTAGACTAAAGTGTAAATTTTGACTTTGTTATACAGGTTGTGTCAGCTGGCATTTTAGTAGTAATTAGAAGTTAAACATTAATTATCGTGAGCCAAGCATTAAAAAGATTAATACATCTTTCGTTTATCCATCTTTCTCATTCTCTTACAATTTGAACAGTTTAAAGGATCTGCAAATTTTAGAATATCATTAATTTGTGTACAAATGATATCACTTTTTCTTTTGACCTTCTTAAAAAGGGTTATGCTTTCTGTCCTCTTCTTCATTAACAAAAATATAATGGGGAGTTGTATTACATTAGTTATGATATTTAAGTTACTAATTCATTTTTTATTTACATACTAAATATATTATCTGTCTAAATCGGTATAGACAGAAAATATTTGCCATTTGCTAATATTAAATTATATAAATTATCTGGAAGACAAATAATGGTGTAGTTTTTAATATAAATCTGAACGAATTTGATGGTTGATTTTTTTGTTTCTGTAAAGCCAAAACCCCGTTTTTTTTTCTATGAAAGAAAGAGTTCATGCTTAGTGAGTTATATATAATTATAGTTACCACCACAAAAAATGTGAACTGAGAATTCCGTTCATTGAAACCTTACCTTTAACCCTCCAGATCTCATTACCGATCTGAGTCTTTTTGATTTGTTGATTGCACTTAAATTTCTAGGAGAAATAGCTAATTCCTAGGAATCTATTGAATCAATATAACTAATTTTTCATTCATAAACCAGCATACATAGAAAAAGTTCGTCGCGCAGGAGCTGCATAACTAAGCACTTTCCTCAGAATTTTTGTAGTGTAGATAACATTACTGAATAATTTGCCGTAAAAAGCCTATATAAATAAAATAAAAACGTGAATAGTTCTGCTCATTTACATTTCTTATGAGAACTGTTCAATTATTAATTTTTTAAATAATTTGCCTCCAGAGTTATGATAATACATGATACTGAACTACTTAATAAATACACAAAAACTTCATATTCCGTCTTTTGACCTGACGCAGGTACAGGATACAATCCCTCTAGTGGGAGATAGCGCTCCTCGCGGCGGCTTTGGGAACCTACGTCTTGTAGGCTAATTCTCATGAAACAGAGTTTAAAGTAAACTCTCCTTTCCGATAGACCGGTTTACTTCATTTTTACAGCACTTCTTTCTTATGAGATACACACGACGTATACCGCGTTTCGTTACAATACAGCAGAAATTACGACCGGTATGAGTATATTAGTACTTTAGGTTTGGAGTAAACCCCTCCTCCAAATAACCCGATTTAGTTTATTTTTACAACCCATTTTTCTCTGTTGATTACTACCACGAATACCTAGTTTCGTTGAAATGTAACAACAATTACGGCTGGTAGTGGCAAATTGGTAATGTGGGTCCGGAGTAAACCCCCCCTCCCGGTGGACCGATTTTGGTGGTTAACGAACTCGTTCAATCGTTTGCTAATTGTACGCTAAATATCAAGTTTCGTGAAGAAAAAACAAAAACTCTGGCCGCTATCGTGTTAACAGACACATAGCTATTGAGGTTGCTCTCATGACGTAATTTTAATAAAAATTCCTCAAATCTTTATCAATCCTACCTAGTAGACACGGAAAATGACCCCCGTTAAAACTTATATATATATATATATATATATATATATATATATATATATATAGATATATATATATATATATATATATATATATATATAGATATATATATATATATATATATATATATATATATATATATATATATATATATAGATATATATATATATATATATATATATATATATATATATATATATAGAGAGAGATATATATATATATATATATATATATATAGAGATATATATATATATATATATATATATATATATATATATAGATATATATATATATATATATATATATATATATATATAAATTGATATATATATATATATATATATATATATATATATATATATATATATATCTTAGATTTATATATAAATGATAAAGATTTGAAGAAATTTTTTAAAAATTCTGTCATGAGAGCAACCTCAATAGCTACTTTCCTTCGGAGGAAAGTGCTAAAAAATAAAACAGATATTTAGACTATTGCACAACAACACTCCTGAAGAGAAGCAATCATTTTGACAAGATTAAGAATACGACACAGCCCTGACTCTCTATTGCCTACTAAAAACCTCCATCACACAGAGTGCAACAATTGCTACACAAAGACTCCGTAGAGCACATTATAATAAACTGCCACAAATACGACAGAAGACAATGATCAAATCATTCAAGATCTTCTCAAATTCATTAAAAAAACTCAATACCTGTGAAGACATATAACATAAAGGGCCACACTGCTAATGACCCAGTAGGGCAGAAACAGAACAATTAAACAAATAAAAAATATATTTATATACATGCAGTAAAGGAAATTTACATTGTATACTTTGGAGAGCTTTCTGATAAAAGAATTCAATTAAATCATACAAGTTATTTCAATATTTTTTTTAAATCACATCATACTATTAAATTAAAAAAAATCCGAAATAAGGTTTTTGAGATAATTTCATATTAAAGATTTAGCGATGGTTACAGTAATTTGTAAGCCCACATTTTCAGGTTATCAATCAGGTTAAATTTCATTAAGTAAGACCAGAGCATGACCTCAAGGCAGGTTTGAGTTGAATCACAGATTTTTTTAAAGGAATTCACCTATGCGGGTCATGCCTATTTAAATTCGTTAAATGTAATTACTAGCCAAAATATTAAAAATATAAAACTGAAAGTTGCTGTAAATAGAGAATAAAATAAAAATCAGTTAATCGAGGAAAATAAAATAATATTAATGTTAATGAATAAAATATATTTAATTGAACAGGTTGATCAGTGCATAAAAGACTCCACATTCATCACTTTTGTGGACGTTTTCCTTTTAATTGCCTGCTCTGGTGACATTTAATAATGTTCTTGTTGTAATTGCTGAGATAAATTAGAGTATAAAGAATTCATAAGCAATGAAAACAATTGAACATTAACTATAAAATAAAATTTAAATAAAGAAAAAGACTAATGAATTCCTTCACATTATAATTTATTTATTTGAATACATATAAAATAAGGAAATATGTTTTCTTTGTTATCTAGGATTAAATAAAATCCTTTTTACTTTCTTTCTGGTTTAAAAAAAAAATAATAATAATATGAAAATTAATACTTAAATAAATGAATCTATCCAATCAACATTTATATGTTGAATGACATAAAACAAACAAAAATGCATTTACTATAATTATAAATTAGAATACAATACATTTCTTATAAATAAAGAACCGTAAAATTCTCATTTTTGAAGTTGCCTAAAAATTCTTATTTCTTCTCTGATCTAACCTACAATTTTCTTTTTTTAGAATATACTTAATTTAGCTAATTGTTTTACTTAATATAGAGATCAAACTTTTGTTTCTTTGAAGGTTTGTTTTATAAAATCAAAGAACTCCTCTGTTTTCGAAAATGATACTATTCTGAAAATTATATGTTTTCTTAATATGAAGTAGAAACTAAGTGCCCTTTGAGTTATATAGTAATACTAAATAGAAATTAATCAGTCTTAGAATCTTAAGTTATTGAACAAAATATTTTATTTTTGCCTTCTATTTTTTTTACCTCGAATATATATTTCCGTGATAAAGCACATGTGATAATGAAATCAAATAAATATAGTTCCCGTACAATTCAATGTCTCGTAACATCTAGTCGTTTACGTGATTTATTTTTATTATTAAAGTATTGTAAATCTAAAATCAAGAAAGTTTGAACAGGTCTTTGTTGGGTAAATTGTACTTCCAATGAGGGCATTATCAATAAAACACTGGAATGACATAAATAAAATCTGAACTAATGCTGCCCCGACAATGATTTATTTCCATCTGCGAGTTGTCTTTGCCTCTTTTCACATTAGTTTTGTGATTTTACCACAATTATCGCTAATAATTTTAAGTATTAGAATTTGTTATGTATGTGAAGAGCATATTTAAAGGGTAAAGGGCGGGCGGAAGATTTTATTGATTACAGAAAACAAAACGTTTCAAGAAAAATCATTAAAATTTCATAAAGTAGAGATTAGAAAGAGAAAAAGAGATAATCTTGTCATTGATAAAACATTTTCTCGGATGTTCCATTTTACTATATCTCCTGTGAAGAATATTTAAACTGTTTTAATGTTAAAGTGTTCAAAATATTTCATTTAATCACATAATTTCAAAATTAAGCTCCTCTCTTTGAGAAGTAAATAAAATCATTGTGAGGGAGATCTGTAATATCCAGATGGAGATGTGATTTGTACCTGTAATATAGAGTATACTACCACTCCAGCCAATTCAACATACATTTTTAATGCTTTCATTAAGTTGGTCTAAAGACAGACAATGATACTTTAATGTGGAATAAGAGTTTGAATAATGTTAATGCAAGAAAGATCACCAGTAAATTACCTTCTTGAATTCCTGGGACTTTTTCTGGATTTAATTTAATTGTCATCAGAACATTTGCTACCCCCTACATGATGAATAAGTAATAGTACAACAATAGATCACTTTCCTTGTTTCATTTATGATAATATTGTAAAAAAAAAAAAAAAAATAATAATAATAATGTATAATATTATTGTTCTAAAAAGAAATCATTTAGATCATGAAAATGTGAATTGAGAAGTAAATAATAACCAGTTCTTTATTTCCTGTAACAGATTGTACATTTATTGCAAATACCCATTAATTTAAATTACTATTTTGCATAAGTAGTAATCAGCTCAATTCCCGCCAAAGGATTTAATTTTCAAAATCAATTTCTGGTCATGTGAACGATGATGTCATTTCTGTTACACTTTTGCGACACCTGTGACACAATATTTGGAGACCCACTACCATATGACATTTTCATGTCAAAAACCAATAATAATGACGATTTGAATATTAACAATCATCCATTGATTTTTGTACGTCAAGAATATCTCCCTCTCCTTGATGTTCTAAAGGGTAGGCTGAAAATATTGTAAAAAAAAATATAATATTTCATATGTTATGAATATTTATGTTTTAAAAAAAGAGCTATGTTCTGAACTCCAGACCATTACATAACATTTCATTAATTAAAATAATATCCACAGCATTGTGAATTAAATAAACCAAACAAATTAACTAAAAGCTTTATAACTAGATTTTGTCTTCCATATAAGTCTGTTTATCATAAACAGCGTTTCAGCAACTTTTTCAATCACTTTAGAGCAAATTTTTCAAACTAAATTGAAGTATTGTTATTTTCAATCAGTTTATTTTTGTAAAAAATCAGGAGGATATAGGAAAAGGAATTGTTATTTTTTAAAATATCTATTACTAAAAACATTAGATAAGGATTGTTTTCAATTTATACACCTCTTTCATATAATATTTATGAAAATAAATTTTTCTAAATAGAACGTTTTCTCTTGTTGTTTCTCTCATCTGAATGTTCTTGTCAATAAGTGTTTCCACTTTGAATTTAAATGCAGTATTTTTCTTTACCCATAAACATTTAACACCAAAGAATCATTCTTAGCTTAAAGTTGTAATAATGCTAATATTGCTCCTTGGGTAGTTTTTCATAATTTATTCTTATCACAATATTTGTAAATAATGTTTTATTGTGTATAAACATAATCAATTTGATCCTATATCATAATGAATGGTCTTAAATTATATTTAGATATTGTAAGAGTATTGTAAGAATGCCCAGTAGTGCATTCTGAATTAAATGTGATATAAAATACTTATATTGAAAAATTATTATTTTTTATTTGTTCATTATTAACTATTATATCTAAATCAAATGTGTAAAAGTTTAAAAGTCATGTTAAATATACATTTAAATATAGTTATATACTACATTGTACAATATTATTGCATAATAAAATATGTAGAGATTTTTTATGCAAAATCATTTATCCTTCATCAGCTATTCCAGGAATTGTCCAATAGTCTAAAATGAAAAAAAAAAAGTCTGTTTTATAATATGGGAATAAATAAAATTATGAGGATTTTTTTAACTGTATTTCTTCAGGTAGATAATTATTTTAAGTTACTTGTTGATTTATATATTGTCCCTACAATGTTACTACAGATTTGATATTTTACTCTTGCATTGCGGAAGATACAGCTTGTGGCAAATTGTCGAAACTCTAGCCTCTTTAGAATTGTCGGAAATTCCTTAAATAAAGTATTGAATATGACAATTTTTCGATATATTACTTTGTCAATGCCTCGAATATGTTCGTTCATTAGTTTGCTCCTAATCGTCATACTTTTGAGACCAAAAACTGACTTTGAAAACTAACGAAAATGGTATATTCATTGATTTGATTAGTAGATATCACTAATAGTATACAATTAGTACAATGCATAATGTCGAATGTGTCACATTTATTAGTTTGAAAGTGTAAATAAATATTTCCTTGGTCCTGACCTTGGTCCACTTGGGAGTGGAGAGGAGTCCAACCTTGGCCAGAAACAAAGGTTATAGTGCCTCTAATTTCATAAGCTTTTAAAGGGTTAAAACTTACTGATTATTGATTTAAATAATCCCGGCCAAAGTCAGTTAGTCCTACATTAGTTCCTTGATTAAGGTTTTCTATAATTAAAACATACTCTTACTTCTCCGTGAATGGCTTGGGTTGATGGTCGCTCAGAGCATTGTTCATCGTGATTCTTTTCCCAGCCCTCCTTAAAGGCCTTTAACCGCCTCAATCTTGTGAACAGGAGAGAGCAGGGTCCCTGTAAGCCTCACAAATCATTTTGTTAGTCTACTCAAGAAGTTTTCTGTTTAGTACAAAACATAATCACAAGGAGTTGCTCGATCCATTTTCCATGAAGCAGTTGGCGGGCAGAGGTTTACTATAACTGACATCCTGCCGCTTCCACACCTTAGAGAGTACTGAGGCCAGTTTCTGAGGGAAGCTTAGTGTTCCGCCACCAACCCCAAGTGGTCCGATCCCACTCTGACCAATAGAAGCGGCCCGGGAAATTAAATTTGTGAAGAGGTGTGATTAAGGCCAACAAATAAAGTTTAAAAGAAAAAAAGTTGGTTCAGGAGAGAAACATGGTGTTTTTATATATCCAAGCCATATACAGCGGAGAAGTAAAATATTCTAAATGGGTTGGTAAATAAAATATATAAGAAAAAATAAATATATACATTTCTTATCCATAAAAAATGCATTCACTAAGGAACAATGAGGGAAGTTATCTGTGTAATTTGAATAGGCAACCAAAAAGAAGTTATTTTTCCCACCAAAGTCTCTAACCACACTTCTTTGTCCCTTTATTATTTAGACAGATCCTGTATAACAACTTCACAAACACTAGAAAACATGGCCATTTGTCACGATGTTTAAATTTTTGTTTTCATCAATTTCCCAAACTAGGCTATACTTTTAAAATTTGGAATGTGAAAAATTAATGTTTACTCAATTCAAGAGTATGTACATGATGGAGCTAACTAGTTCCTGTAGTTCAACCGTCATTCCTAAAAATTACTCATCCATTTTTAAATGTATTTCTTAGGTAGTGAGTAGGGCCATGTCAAATGATATAGCAGTTTCAATCTTGTTCGTCTCTCATCATCCTTATATTCTATAATTTTGGCATTCTTTCTTGTAGTAAATAAATACAAATGTTCGCCTTTAATGTGCTTTGTTAGATTGCATTATCATCACAATTCAAGTAAGAGGATATTAAAAAAGTCCGATTCGCAGGATCTGCGTCATCTTAGCGCGGTTCCGTTCTTATCTTTAGTGTTTATGAAGGCATAGAATAGAAACAGTTATTACTTTGTTTAGATCAATAGTGAAACACCTATCCAAATGAAATCTCTAACTAACCAGTCTTGAAAGGTCTTGATTTACAATCTTACCTGTATGGATCAGCTATCCCATAAGTCGGGCAGAAAGGCCTCCGCACAGAGGCATTTAGAAAGCCTTGGGATCTCTCTCTTTGAACGCTACATTTTTAACAATAAATTGATCTTCTTATTTTACTTAATCTGTTTTATTGTCAAATGCATTATCCGACTATAAGCAATTTAAAAATAACAAGGAATAAAATAGACAAAAAGAACCATTCGAATAAACGAAATCAATTACTTTAAAGTTTTAAGCACTTATTTCTCCGATTGACATTGCCTAATTAAAACTTTCTTTAGAACCTTTTTTTTGTAGAGTATTTAGTAAGCTTTCGAATGGTAACCTTCTGCTTCCCAAGATTGTCAACGGTTTTCGAGATACTAACGAAAGTATACAAAGTTACCAAAACTTTTCTTGTCTGTTAATAAAATATTTTATTCTAACTCTTTCTTTACTCCAAACATAACCAAAATTTCAACATATTAGTGTTGATGAAATTTGAACATGCAGAAAATGTTTCAACTGAATCCCATAATTCTAAGTACCAAAATCAAAGACAAAAAGAACAGTTCGAATAAGCAAAATCAATTACTTTAAAGGTTTAATCAAAACCTTTAACAGACATCGCCTAATCAAAACTTTCATTAGAACCATTTTTGTAGAGCATTTAGTAAGCTTTCTAATGGTAATCTTACGTTTCGCAAGATTCTCAACCTTTTTCGAAATATTAAGGAAAGTATACAAAGTTACCAAAAATTTTTATGTCTGTTAATAAAATATTTTATTCTAACCCTTCCTTAACTCCAAACGTAACAAAAATTTCAACATATTAGTTTTAATGAAAGTAGAACATGCAGAAAATGTTTCAACTGAATCCCATGATTCTAAGTACCCAAACCAAAAACGGTATTCAAAAACTATTTTTCCAATTTTCTCGAAAACGGTTAAAGCTATTGCCTTGAAAATGATTTCATTCGTTTCCCTAGCCCAAGAAGCATATAAAACGAGTACTTACAAGCTTATAAACTCAAAAACGTAAGCGTTACGATTTTTTGTGTGCGAATTTCGCCCCAAACGCCATCTTCCAGTGGGCGGATTCTGCTGGTTAACGAACTTGACCTTTCAAATTAGAAGACGAATTTTTGTACCAAATTTCATCACAATCGGACCATTAGGGAAGCCAGAAATGAGCGAACAGACAAATATATATATATATATATATATATATATATATATATATATATATATATACAAATTTGAACCACCGTTATTTTCGGTCTCTATGGGTTCTGAAACGCGAAATTTTCTAGTCGGCACTTCTGGATTGTTTCATTGCATCAACCTTATAAGCGGGGTTCCTCCCTATGGGGGAGGGAGGAACCGCGCTAAAAAGCAGAACCTATTCATAAATTTAATTGTATGAGGAAAATTTTGGTAATTTTTCCAATCTAGTAAAATTTGGTGAGACAAAGATCTGTTATAGCCTATATCTAATGGCACATTTTTCAAATAAGTAAACTTTATGTGTAAAGTAATGTGCACTAGGACTCATTTGTCTATCCCTGCAATTTGTTGTAATGAAGCTGTCTTAAGGGGGAGGGGGGGGGGGGGAAATCGTTGTGTAATGATTCTTAGGGTTTAAAAACACCACACATATTTGTACAAAAGGTTATTCTTTAAAAACAAATATTTTTAAACATTTACATTTTGAAAGAACAATTTTTACTTAATGTAACAATAAATTTTATAGTGCTTATAAACAAATAGAAGTAATTAATATAGTATTCAACAATAAATATTTTAAGTTATGACTATATCACAGCAATATATTTGATTAAATAAATGTAAAGTAATAGATCTATTTCAAATGGTGTTGATATTTGTACATGGAATGGAATTATTGCAGCATATAAAATGGGTTCTACCTTAAAAATAGACAACATAAATATTCTTTATTGAAATATAATATCTCAGAAGATTCTTAAATAACTGTAAATTGTAACTATAAATACTGTATACATTACTTTAATACTATAGAAGTTCCATAATACTTGAACTATACGATTTCTTTGCTACTGCATCATGAATCAAATCGCCGTCATTCTTCTAAAAAATTTGCAGTCGATGTTGCTTTAAATCCTAGATCCTAGAGTAAAATGGGATTAATTAAATATATATATATTAGTCAGAGGTAACAATTCTCTCTTTAATACATAAATGAAAAAGAAGTATTATTTGGCCTAAACTAACATGGCGTAACTGTGACTTGGAATTTGACAGAGTGCACCTTTTCCACAAATATTTTCGTACAAAAACTTTGAACTCTATTGAAGGACATAAGACTTAATTAAGAATTTAAGCTATATTATTATTATTTCTCTACACCCAAAACAAAGTAAAGGAAATCAATTTTGATAAAACAAGATCACTATGAATTAATAAGGGCTAAAAAAAATTGATTTTCAATAATCATATTCTTGACTAACCTAGGCTGTCAATTAAGTTCATTGATTTGTGTGGGGAAAAGAGTATGGAAATGCAACCTACATTAAGATTTTGGTTACATAACTTCTTCTGAAAAATTAAAAAGGTGTTGAAATTATCTCTTGAAACAGATCTGTTTTTCTCTTTACTAGGATTAGGTAGGATCATTATTCCTATGCCTCATTTGTCTTGAGATAATGGTCTTTGCTATTGAAAGCTATTGAGCTTTTTTCTTGGTTTCTCTTTGATTTCTGTACCAGTACTTCTGTACTTCTTTTTAACCAAAAGCAGCTTGTTTAGCAATTTCTCTTTCTTATTATAAATGTCATCTCTTTTCATTCAAATTTTTAATGAACCTTTGCTTGTGTCTTTGGTGCATTGTGACCTGTCAATTTCTACTAACTCTACTCAGCACAAAATGATTAGGTTTCCCCTTTTACTATACTTTTGTAATTTTCAATTCATTTCATTTTTCTTACAATTCTAAAACAATTCCCTAAAAAAATATTCGGATGTTATATAACTGTCTAGAGACGTAGCAGTTGGTAGCTAGTTTAATATAAAATAAGTCAAACTCAAAATTATTATTACTTTTTATTTATATATTTGCGCATCTACTTCTAGTCCATTCGATTTGGGCTAGCTATAGGCTGTGACCCTTCTTAAACCTACTGCAGGTGGGACTCGAACCCCCATCTCCCGCATGAGAATCCTTAGTGTTAGCCACTAGACCATGGGGAAAATCTGAAATTATTATTATTAGGAAGTGAGAAATGATTTTATAAGAACTCTCATCAGAGCCCTTTTAACATAACTCTATTGAAAAAAAAAAAACATGAAATTTTTGAAGGACAAAGAATTTATAAATATGATGTAATGAATTCCATAATTCAAATAATTTCAAGACCACAGAGTTTCAACAGTACCATTGATTTTATCAGAGGAAACATTATTTGTTACACACATTTTTTTTTTTAATATTTTTATGTTTTACAGAATAAATTCCTAATTATTGGAAATACATGTTTCATTTTTAGTTAGCCAGAGGCCAATGGCCATAGCCACGTTGAATGAAATGGTTCCCATAGATCACCGAAGTTAAGCAACGTCGGGCATGGCTAGTACCTGAATGGGTGACCGGCCACGTGCTGTTGGCATTATAAAAGGGTGGCAACCTGTAGATAGCCAGGCGTTAATAGCCCAATTGTTGATAGGCTGTTAAACACCCAAAAAATAAAAATAAAGTTAGCCAGAGAACATAAAAATATTTACAAGGAGAGTAATAAAGACAAAACGACACAGTTTAACGACATGAATTTATTTTACCTTCTATTTAACAGATGAAATCCTTAAAGCTGGGCATCTTCATAACTGCCGTCCATCTGAATAAAAAGAAAAACATCATAAAACTCTTGTTTATATGAAACTTAAATGAAACTGACAAAGATCCGCCCGTTGATGACTAATTTTAATTATTACATGTTATTTATAATTAATATTATGCATCCCAAAAATATATATGCAATCAATAACAATACAATTTTATTTATTACTGTTACTAAAGTTGTCTTTAATTGAGAAATTTTTGTGACTTGTAAATTCATTTCGGACGGATCTTTTTAACTTATTTAATAGTCATACTTCTGTTGTCATTCTTCTTAAAAATGAACAATTAGTAAAACCTCGTTACAACAATATTAATTTAAATCATGATTACAGAGCATGATTAGATGAATGCAGACATACATTTGGGAGCATATTACATTGATAATAAATCTATAAATAAACATCAGTTTTTATTTTATTCTCTGTAATTTAAGAATTGATGTACTTATTATATTATGTTTTAACAAATGTTATAACGAGATTTCACTACCTTCCTGTTTTATTTATTTATTAAATCATTCAAATTACTTTGTCCTATTACATCATCTCGTTCGAAAGCTAAAAAAGAAAGAAAAGAAGTATAATATTCAATCATAAAGACAATATATTGAATTCACAGGAGGGTATGTGAAACAGGAAAAGAACATCAAACTAAAGAAAATAAATACAACTACGTGTTTAATATGATTAATTATCTGATTTTATACAGAATTTAATAGTGTTTTAGCCTAAATTATAATTTTAAGTTTTATTACAAGTAATTTTTAAGAGAATTGATTTAATATACGATCTATTTTGCTAATTTCTTCAGGCGCTTATGGATATTCTTGATTGTCAAGATTTTTTCAAGTGATTAAAAAGAGCAATTTCTGTGTAGCCCTTGGTATTCCTTGGTAGCCCTTATTATTAAAAATTCATTTCAAGAAGGAAAATTTTTATCCTGTCAATCTTTATTTGTACTAGACAGCAGGTATTGGTTTCCAATTAATAATCTATTTAATTAAATTAATTAGTAATTCAAGCAAAATTGAAAATAATTCTTGTTGCTTAGTGGAAGCGATCGAACCAATTATTTTTTATGTGGTCCCGATTTTTATTTTGTTCATGGGCGGTGATTGAGGAGGTAACCTTTAATAAAAATGCTTTTCAAATATTTCACATTTTTGTTTGGCATTCCTGCTTCAGGGTAAACTCTATAGCTCCTTCTCCACATTTCATTCTTAATAAAAGCAAAACTCATTATTTACATAGCTTTGTCACCTATGTAAATTCCGATTCATATTAATATAGACTACAGTAGAGGCTGACACAATCATATAATATTTTATTTTGCACTATTTAGTAAAGTAATTTCCTCATGCATTTTTGCTACATCAAAAACTAGATATTCTAATTCAATCATGATAAAGGTCCCATGTTGCAATACTATAGTTTTATTCAAAATGACTTCATTAATAATAAAAAGGGCAACCATTATCAATCATTTTTTTTAATAAAAGAATAAATTTTGAATTTTGGTTATGCTAAACTAGTTTTTTTTTTTTTGTTTCATCAAAATATTCAAGTTTTAAGAAAATATTTATCCGAATTGTAATAGTCCATTGAAATATACATTATTTATCCATCTAACAAATAAGCCCTAGAAGCCTGGTGTTATTTCATATCCTTTTAAAATTTGATTAATTTATATACACAGTCATAATTATCATTTAAAAGTATTGCATAATATATAAATAAAAAACATAAATTTATTCAAAGGCTGAAGAAAATTAGCTACAAAATAAATTTCTAATTCTATAAAAACCACAAAATGATTACTACTTATTTTACATAAACTATATATGTTCATTGACTTTTATTTTTTGTAACAAAAAAGAAAACAAAACTGTGCTACGATTTTTTAAATTTATTTTAAGACCTGTAAAAGTATGTAATTGCTACCTGTATTCCACTTAATATTGAGAATTGTAATAAATGAATATATGCTCCCTACAAGAATGCTTTCCCTCAAATTCAGTCTTTGCTAAGGCTTTGGTTGCAACTACCCACAAACATAACATTCATGTGTAATTTGCTCTTAACTTAGAATCCCAGTAAGAAATATATTATAGTTATTGGTAACATACATTTAAACTCTTCACGTTTAACATTTTTTGTTATTACTCAGTATCTTCTCCCGTCCTATGTTCTTTGGAAGTAATTACTACTAAACATTTACGAAATTATCTTTAAATATTTTTTTATTTGAATGTCATTTGATTATTATATAATAATTCCTTATTTTTAAAGAATCTAAACAATTATCCTAGTAAATTTGCTAATATCATGTTTGACAGTTTTCTTAAGCTGATGTACATTAAAATTCAACATCATTCAGATTCACTATTTTCCGCATTTTTAATTTTTTAACCCGGGGTATGTTGCTTTAATTTGCATTATGGCAAAAGCTTCCCGTTACTCTTCAGGCTTCAATTTGAATGAATATCACATCTGAATTGCCATTAAAAATAAAATACGCATTTATTGAAAACATTTACAGTTGATTTGGGGTGTTGAACTTAGTTTCAGTTTCTTTTATAATAAATGTAAATATAATATAATATATTTATATAATTTGAATTTTCTGATATTTCATGCAAAATTGTAGCTCATCATCAGAGCTGGCAATTGTGCAATGAGATTTTTTTTTTTTTTACCTCAGTAACAAAAACTAACCATACCGAGTTGGTTGGAAGCACTCTTAACTCGCTAAACCATTGCTAGATGCGATGAAGGCCCACAATTTCGGACAAAAAATCAAGTTAATGTATCAACTATACAAGAGTATTAATGAAAAAAATCCAGACCAAATCTACAATCATTTTTGTTACAAGATCTACAATCAATAATCTCACTAACTTACATATTCCCTTTTTTTCTTTTCATAGTAATAGAATTATTCTCTTGTTTTACATGGGTGTTAGAACTATTTAACTTAAAACAAATTATCACATTTCATAAAGGGTTTTATACTGCAAAATTTTCATGATATTAAATTATATTTACTTAATCTAATTAGATTATTTAATAATTGTTCATATTTGGAATATATATAGCCCTTTGACAATTTGATCATTTTTGGAATTGGTAATTATTTGTTTTGGCCCATAAAAACACTTTAGTAATTTTATTGAATACCATACCTATTTAAGTATTTATTTAAAAAATGTGTAGGTTAATTAATACAAATTCATGTGCTTGTCAATATTTTACGGTTGTATTTACTAAACCTAAAACACCCTTTGTTGAAGAGCATATTATCTAACTAGTCTTTCAGAGCAATTACCATGGATTTTTTTTTTTTAATTTAAGTTAATGAGCATTATAGTATATTCCTTTTCTTTCTTTTTCCCCCACATTATATATAACAAATATCTTAATTGAAGACCACAATTTTTTTAAATATGAGTAGGTTCTCATTACAGTGGAGGAACCTATAAATAAGACTCTGAGAACTCAAAGTCAGAAGCACTAGCCCTGGAAGAGCGAGTGTGACCATAGGCTGAGTCAGAAGTGCCCTCGCCTGTAATGAAGTCAGCTACGATGAGAGTATCTTTGTTTACCGTGGGCATGTTAGCACCAACATCTCCTGCCTTTCCATCTCCAGTTTTTACGGCATCTTTTTCTACCAAACGCTGCTTCAGTAATCGTATTTTTTCTTCTTTCTGGAAATAGAAAAAATTACAATGTAATTAAATGAAATAAATTAATTAAAATGTTTTGATGTAAATATGAGGAATGATGGGCCACAATAAAGGGGATTTGCATATTTAAAGGTCTTTATGAAAATGTGGAGTCTTCTAAAACATAGAAGTAAATACCGGGTTAGAGTCACTGAAATGTAACAAATTCTAAAGCTGAAAAGCCTTTCTATCACTGCCTCCAATGCCAAGTGGAAATTCGCTGGACTTGTATTTAGTAAATTTATTTTTGTTAAAATACTGTCATAAGGACTGCTATCGTCCCTGAAAGGAGAGGCTTTTGTTCCAAGAGGATGTCAATAAAGCTTATTATTATTATGAAAATATCAGCCTTGTAATTTTAGAATTATAAGTCACAAATTAATAACAATGAATTAATAATAAATATCATATATGGAGGTCAAAGAAAAAAGTAATACTCAAATAAATATAAAAAGAAGAGAGAAACAAAATTTGACAAAGAATGAAAGATTAATTTATAAAGGGAAGCTGTGTTTTGGAGACATTTTGTGATCTTTATTTATAGACTGTAAGTATTTAAATATTTGGGCTAATTACTGGCTACCATCGGGCAAAAGTTGTGAATGGTTGTGTGTAATTGATTTCATCCTTACCAGTCTTATAGTACATGTCTTAAAGTTAACCCTTTAGAAACTGAGTGTAAAATAACTTAGTTTATTTGTTTTGACCTCCTAATGACTTATTCCTTTTTGACCTTACTCACTTTACTCTTTTTTTCTTGTATACAATTTTGTTTTAATGTTTACTATCAAACTTTTTCATAAGGACTTTGAATAGAATGTTATTGCTTTAAAAATGGAGAGAAATGAAAAACTAAGTTCTGTCAATTCTACTTTGGGACCCGATAAATTCACATCAAAATCGCTATCAGACTTAGCTGCAATTTATTCCAGCAATTCTTCATTAGTGTACACTTTTTCAGGCCATTAATTGTTGTTGTTAATTGTATAATGCCAGTATACAGACCTGATGGGTTAACTTCAAGGACGAAGGCAGATAGAGAAGGGTCAGAACCATCTATATACGACTAAGATCTAAACGAAAGTATAGTACATTCCTTCTAGTGGCAATGAAAACCGCTAGATGGCTCTAGAAGCAAAACTGAAAAATCAGCTTACAGTCTTCAAACGGTAAGATGGCCGATCTGATATATTAGGTCACAGTCTCGAAAGGGTTAATACTTTGTTGTGCTTTCTAAATGTTGGTTTGTCTTGTTTAGTCATTAGGTATCCTTGGCTTAGAATGAACACTTTTTCATTTATCAGTTTTTCTCTCCGGATCACCTCTTACATTGGTACTGGCGGTTGTTAATTTTTTTTAAGTTTCTTGTTGTTTATATAGTTCCATGCTGCCTCTCACTGCATTTTTATTGTCATTATTACTGTTAATCAATGGAAATAATTAATCTCATTATATTATCTTCTACAGTTCTAATCAACTTACTTGACTTATGAGCTTCTGAAGCTCTTCATTTTCAGCAAGTAGCTTCTGGTATCTATCTTCATCTTCCTTGGATATTCCTACATCAGGATTGTATTTAGATTCAGCTTTGTCCCTGGGATGTCGAATAACTTCAATCACCTATTTTAAAATAACATTTTCTAATTTATTAAATCAAGGAAGCAGAAACTATATTTTTTTGTTTAATTAATAAAAATAGTTTTCTTATTTATTTATTTTTTACGGCGCAGCGACATCTGGGCCATTAGTGCTGATAAGGATAGTTTCAGGAAATAAATTACCTTACTACATTTGTTAAAAATAACAAAGAAAAAACAATTTTTTGTAACATTTACATGTAAATTTACATCCCTTTAAGAAACTGGAAATGTAATATCTGGCCATGGATTTTTTTATCGAATAATTAAAAAAAAAATTAGTTTGATTCTAAGTACTCTGATTTATAGTAATTTGAAGTATAGAGTACCTTAAATTTGTATCTTATTCTACAAGTAAAAAATTATTCTTTCTAGGGTAAAATATCTACAATAAAGGATGAAAAAAACGCCTTCAGCCAAATTCCTTTTATTTGATGTCATGTTAAAGCACTCTTGAAAATAAAATATTAAAATCTCCCCATGAAACCACCTAAAATATAGTATTTTTACAAATAAAGGCCTTTCAATTTATATTGATACTGGTCTCACCTTTGGAACAAATATCAGTGCCATTGAAAGAAAGCAGCAAAATATCAAAGCCAGTGAAACAAACGTAAAACTGGCATCTTGCTGAGATGCAATGACCATAGTGACAGGCGCTGTTATTAGACAAAGAACAACTACATTGTATATTGACATCCCAACGTATCTTGAATCATTTATGTGCTTCACCTTAATACTTCGTGTTTCATAGGCAAGGAATAATCCAAAAACTAATACCAAGGCCTTATAGCCATACATCAAACCTGCAAATAATATATCTATCAGATACATTATTTAAAAAATAATAATAGCTGCAGCCACATATTGAATACAAACAAAGGTGAAATCCGTATATAAACATTTCTTGTTAATCCAGTTTCATATTACCTAGCCAAACATTGTTGTTTTCACTTTCACAGTGCTCTAATTCTGGTCGAATTTTAATATCATCATCGGTGTTGACAGGATCTTCAAGTGGAAAAATTTCTATTGTTCTCTGAAGAGGATCATAAATTTGCCAAGCAATCAATAAAACCAAATCAACTGATAAAAGTCCTGTAACCATAGTGTAGAGTTTCCAAGGCTGAACTTTTTTCTGAAAATAGATATTTCTTAGTAGGATTAATAAACAAACAAATAATCTTTAAAAAAAAAAAGAAAAAAAAAAGAAAAAGAAAGAAACAGAACATGTTTACTAACTCCTGTGTCTGCTTTAGCTTTAGTCGTTAACCTATGGACCCTCCACACTTTACTGAACATTGCACCGTAGCCAAGAGTAAAACCCAATGAAAGAAACCAAACCCTGGCTTGGCATATTCTGGGATATTCTTCAGGAGATATAAATTGGCCATCAAGACCTAACAGGAAGACACTTGATAGGCAAATAATGACCCCAACCAGCATGATGGTGTTGCAAACAGGATGTGAAGACATAATCACCCTGTAACATAATTAAATATACATTACTTATGAAGAATATTTAATAGAGTAATTTACTTTTAATTTTAAACTTTGCTAAGTAAAGAATATTTTTCAGCTTTATGATATAAAAGTTCATCATGCAAGAGCTCCATAACTGAACTCTGTATAAATACAAAAGAAACGTAACTAGTTTCTCTTTTAAAAAATTATATTAATGGAGGCCCGGTGGCCATGAGTGTTAAGGCGTGAGCACTTTACATTCCGTGCTAAAGGGTCGTGGGTTCCATTCCCACTATGGGTGGTGGCTTTTCTTTAGAAAAAAGAAAAGGCATCAGTCCTATCCTGGGTAGAAAAGGGTGGTAACCTATAGATAACCTGTCCTAAAATTCTTAGTTAATAATAAATGGACGTTCAAATTAAAAAAAATATATGTATATTTATAGTTTCTCTCATAAATATAGTTTCTCTTTTATATTTTTAATAATATTGAGGTGTAAATCGTTGTGGTTGGAACAAATGAATACATTTCTGTAATGAACAACTAAATTCTTTTTATGTATAATAATTTTTCTCTTCAAGTTGACGAAACTTACCTTCGATGTCTGTAGCATATGTTGAACGCAATCAAGGCAACTGCAGCTATAATACCAATACTCGATATGATCCACATACATATAAAAAGAGGAACAGAAAGTGTTCTTAGAACTCTACGGACAATTGTTCTGTCTTGTGGTACCTTTCCTCCTGAAAAATTATTCGTGATTAATTCACAATTAAAGTGATAGTGAAATTAATTAAATTAAATTTATGATACGGACCACTCCACTTTTCCATGTTGAACCAGGTAAGGTTATCAGCTTGTGTGTCATAGTAGCCCAACTTCACATAATTCCCATTGATCACTTGCTCGATTTGTGTTAATGCGATTCTGTCACCTTGTGAACTGAATGCCACTACACCCTTAATTAAATTTATAATATTGTAATGTTTTAAGGAGACTATTATAAAAAAACGATACCTCTAAAGCTATACTTACAGAAACGCCTAGAAACTGTGTCGAGTTCATTGCCGAATAAATTTCATCTGCAATATCCTTGTCAGTATAGGTAAAATTTTTGAGAGATTTTCCTCGACTTCGAAGCCTAGACATTGATTTGTTAAATGCTGAAAATAATAAAAGTTATCAGATACATGATATCACTATAACGAATACATAGTTAATTAGGTTTACAGGAAAATCCTAGAATTTTATTACCTAAAGCGACTGACCAGACTGCATCGTAAGCCAGAGGAGCTTCCTGATATCCTTCTGGATACCTCATGTTATCTATATCATAATTACTTTTCCTCAGCACATCATTTAGTCTCAAACGAAAGTCTTCAGATGTCTAGAACATTAAAAAGAGATTAAATGGACAGATTTAAAATTTACTTAAATTATTTTAATTTCTTAACAACATTTAAATGATAACTCAGATTTTTTGGGACAATTTATCTATTGGCTACGGTCCTTTTCTTAGCCAGGATATAGGTGAAAACTGTTCTTATTTTTTTTTAAAGGAAAGCTGGCACCCAAGTGGGAACCAACGCATAATCCTAGACACGTAGTGCTCTTGTCTTTTTTAGAAACTTATTATTTACTAATATTTTCATTTTTAAAAGGTTGTTAGGCATTTAAATCTAATGTCTCTCTTTTTTTAGTTGTCTTTAATATTAATATGTTTCGATTTTTATTTTCTTTAATAGTATTTTACATACAAGGTCAAATACATGCAGTATCCAAAAGGATGGCACACGTACTTTAAACAAACTCCCACGATGGAGGGTTACTCCAACGTGGAAAACAGGAAGGTATGCCTACCAGAATTTAAATTTATTAAACCACGAATTATTGCACAAGACACTATATGCCATCAGTGACTTTTTTTTTTTTTTTTTTTTTTTTTTTTTTAAGGCGCATCGACGTCTAGCCCATTAGTGCCATCAGTGACTTAATGTACAAATCTTTTGTTTTAAAAAACCTACCTGAGTTTTATACAGTGGTTTAAACAATAAAAATCCTTGCATAAATTAAGGCAAGAAATATTTTCTCTCAATTTGTAAATACAGTGTAATCTGTCCAATGAGCTCCTCAAAAATAAAATTAAATAAACAAACTGGAAGAAAAAAACTGTTATAGGCGCTAACATTCCTCAGTTAGCATATTGAATAATGAGATTACTTGGATTTCAAAAGATGTTTATTAATTCTACCTTGTTTTTGTTAGGTTTTGGGAATTTGCTTCCGCTCGTGCAGCAGCTCTAACTGCAGCAGAAACAAGGATTCAACAACCTATTCCATATTCAAATCATGGCCTTTGAGGAAATCGTTGGCTGTTCAGGAATACCCTGATGTCTGTTGGCTGCTACATGGGGGTATGAAGGGAGTAAACATTTACTCGGAAGAAAAAATGTTACAATTTCTTCATTTTAAGATCTTTATGTGATAACGTAAATGTCAAAGAGAATTTTTGTGGAGAGTTCAAACTCCAATAAAATTCAAAGGCTTTTTTCATGAATTGATTTTTCTCTAATGTAAACATGGAATTTTGTGATTTATTCAAAGAAAGATATACAATCTTCATTTATATTATTGTAATTTTCTAAATTTACTATATCATAAACTATGTTGTAACTTTGTCATTTATTGTATCTTTTTTTTCTTGTTTGTGCATTGAAACTAAATGTTGTGTAATTTCATCGACTTTTATCAAATTCCTATTGTCATCAAATAAGTATTTATGCAATCATTTTTATGTGAGCTGATTTACCATTTTAATAATAAACGTCATGATGGACGGTACAAATTTTCCTTGCTATATATTTTAATCATTTACAAATATCATTATTATATATACATATATATATATATATATATATATATATATATATATATATATATATATATAAAGATGGAAAAGCATCACCTTTATCCTGGCAAGAAAAGGATGGTAACTTCTAGATATATATATATATATATAAAAAAAAAAAAAAAAAAAAAAAAAAATTAGGGAGATGGTGTTGTCAGTACTATGCTACGCCCACCTGATTTTCCCCTTGGCTGTTTCGACTGCTAGAGTCATTAGCACCAAGGTACCCATTATTAAATTAATTAAAGGCTGGGTTGGCCTAGGGACGGTCAGGGAGGCTGAATTCAATCCATGAACGAAGACACTAGAAGAAAAAATCTTTAGTGCTTGCTCAGGATTTGAACTCAGGTCCTCCAACTTATTAGTCCAGTGCACTACCACTGAGCTAACCTCGCCCCCCAACCTCTAGATATCCCATCCCAAAAAAATTGTGTAATTAATAAAGGGATGTTAAAATTTAAGAAATATATATATATATATATATATATATATATATATATATATATATATATATATACTTAATGAATTTTTTTGCTAGTATTTTCTGTTTTCCAAAAACAGAAACAGCAATATTAAGCAGTCTATTATACTTTTGATGACTTTCAGTGTCTAGAATTTTTCCATTCACTCCTATTTTCATAGTTTGTATAAATGAGTGTCTATTTTTCATTGAAAACCACAATTAATGGCTTGTCTATTGATTAAAATTGTGCAAATTTACATCATACTACCCTAACCAGTGCCTCCGAGAGGGGGGGGGGTGACAAGGAGGACAATTTGTCTGTGGCCCTTTGCCTCAGGGGGCTCGGCATCATTTTTTTATTTGCATTATAATTTGAATGTATAATTTTCTAAATTCTCTATTTCCAATATATAAACTAGCTTTTAAATATTGTCAGTTGAAAGATGTGTAGCTTCATGAAATGCCAATGCACCTTAGACAATACGAACATTTTCCACTCTGTTCAATTACAAATGTATTTAATTTTTTTTTCAGAGAAAGGTCAGTTTTAAATAATTCCATTAATAGTTCATGTTAATGGAGTGGGGGGGGGGGAGGGAGCCGTGAAGTTATTTGGAGACTGGCCCGTAATTCCTCTCGGAGGCCCTGACCCTAAAAATTTGTAGCCACTGGAACTTGAGTTATTTCAAAAGTAGGGTTGATTTGAATTTAGCGCCATTAGCGACCAATTCGATTCACTTATCGATAGTGTTTCAGTATTGCCGGGAAAACATATCTGGATTCTTGTTTTCTAGTTTTCACTAAGACAGATATTACTCTAAGTGCCGAAAATGTAAGAAAATCGCGAGTGTGGGATGTTTTATCCGCTATTGAATGTTTTCATTACGGCGAAATTTATTTTGGTGAGTATCATTAACTTTAGAATTCTAGTTTCAGCAATTACGGTTATATAAATGTCAATACTAACCCGGGACAACTCACAGAATGAATTCACACCAAGGGAAGGACATATTCAATTATTATTTATTAAATCATTATCACAAATAATGATATATCAATTATTTATATTTATTTGTAAATAAGCAGGTTTATGATTTTATTGATGTGTGTTGTGCCGATCCTTCTCTCAAGAAAACAACTCTTATCCAAGGTATTTAAAGAAGTATTTTATTTCGTCCAGTCCATAATGACATACTCTTTCATTATAGCTCTCTCTTCAGTACCAATAAACATCAAAAAAATTGTTCGGGGATGTCATTTTTCATTAATTGTAGTAGATATGTGAGATGCAATATAACTTCATATAGGTATAACCTACTGCTTAGTTTCCCCAAGAGAAGAAATCTTTACAATAAAGATAATATTCAATAAGCAACTGCTTTAAGTGCATCAGGCCATTTTTTAGTTTGGTAATCAAATATAATTAGTTTAATAAATGAAGTAAGTTAAAATAGAAATTGTTTACCATTCCAGATATTGTTTTTTGGTTATTCTGATTCCACATCAAGGCTTCTGTCGTAATGTGGCCTTCAGCAGCCTTCCTCATTTCTTCTTTTGTACAACTAATTCCCTCTTTCTCTAGATTTACTTCAAACCAGTTGTCTTCATACCAACCTAAACATTTTTGTTTTGTTTTGCAATAACATAGTCTATATTACAATGAGAAAATACATTCAAACACCTCTGTTACACAGGTCTCTTGGTTTTTCAAATTAAGATACTATTGCGTCTCAGACTAGTTCATCATGCAAATATGTTATAATTATTTCATATTAAAAACAGACTTCAGGCAATGAACTGAAAGGGCTGTGAGGATGCACTCAGTTTTGACTTTGTAATTTCTTTATTTTTATACAAAACATATTGTACTAATAATAATATTTTGTGCAATTCTTAGCCCCTTGCTTGATCCGAATCCTCACCTCTTCAATGCTAGCCTGAGTGCTAACATTGTAATTTGAATTTTGAATTATTATTTATAATATATTTGAATTTTATGATTTAATTAAATGATTTTCAACAATATCGTTATTTGAATTTTGCAGTTATTTTCATAAATGTATCTTTTATACTTTTGAAGATTTACATTTTTATTATTAATATGTCTTTTGTCTTCTGCAGTGTTTTTAGTATTAAATTTTGCTGAAATCCCATCCAGCTTCCCCAGAATTGTGTCTATGATATTAATCACTAATAGTGTATATTCCTAAGAAAAATAGCGCTAAAAACAATCATTGGAGACAAAAGACGTATTAATAACAAAAATATTCCCAAGCAAAGAAACCTTAATCACAATTTTAATGGTAATGTTTATAGTATTATTAAACCTAAATATTACTGGCATAGACTTCCATGGGCATTACCATTGACCTGTCTTTTCTTAATTTAACATTTAAAACAAATTTGAAGCAAAAAGTAAATTAAACTACCAAGAGTGGTTAAAGAGGTAGGAAGACAGCAAAATAGGTGAGCAAATGGACTCTCACTGGCTCTCCTACTTTAACTATTATTTACCAATTAAAGGACTTGTTAGTCAACCATCATGCAAACTACTTCTTCATAAAGAACATTGTTCAATTTATTTTGTTTAAGTGACCATAACTAGTCTGTTTAATGGATAATTAAATTAAACTCCATCAGAACTCTGCATAGTATATAAGAAGTAATTTCAGATAAGAACTTTAACCCTTACCAGGATGGTTTGCTATTTACCACAGGTTGGACTTTTCTCTGTGGTGAGCTTGGTAATGTTAAGTATTATATTTTGCATTAATAGATTTTCTTATTGTTTATGTTTATATAATTATTGGTATATTATTATTATTATACTATTATTTGATGGTGTCAACACTGTGATGAGATAAGAGCTGTAGGTTGGCAGACTTGTTTGCCCTGTTCTTGTTAGTGTGATGTAATGTCCATTTTGCATGTGTTATCTCTTATTCAATATATGATGTATATAATGTTTTGGACAGACTTAGGCCTTCAATCATTAAATTTAAAAGGTAATACAACCACATCTGCCAATGTCTTTCAGACACAGTAACTTAACTCTTTACAGTAAAGTCCATACACAAAGTATTAATCATCCGTACGAAATCACAATGGGCCTCTATCTATAAAACGGTTTAATCAAAGCATTCTTACCTATGAAAAACCACACATATTGTTTTCCATATAAGCCTTGATGGTATATCTCACACAAAACCCTTCGAGCTGCGACAACGTAAAACAATCCAACAATTATTCTTGCATCTTGCCTAACAAGATTCCTTACAGCATCACTCGGATCGCTTAAAAAACTTTGTCTTGTAACAATTTCAATTTGATTTTCCTTACATCTGGCTTCTAAATCTTCCACAGTCTATAAACCAAAAATCATAATTATAAAATAAATAAATAAGGAATTCCATTCATGTTGCGATTTCAGTAAGATAAAATGTTATTATTGTTATATTTGTAAAATTTAACAAAAAAACAATTAAACTTATTCTACAAGAGGCCAATGCTAGTTCTTTAACTATAAAGTTTTCAGAATACACCCACAGAAGGGTACAATTTACACAAGTTTTACCCTTAACCACCCTAACCAGCTATCACTTTATTGCTGGATCAAACTAATTGAAAACAAAGCGCAATGCATTTTCATTTATACTTAGCTCTAGCAGATTCAAATACAAGAAATATTAAATTTTTTTGGATTAAAGATTTTAATTGGAGTACAATAGTACCATGAATATTGATTAGCAAAAATGTGTCGCAAACATAGGAAAATATCTTCCAGAATATTCTTTTCAGTATTTTAGAACTGTATATACCTCCTCTCTTCTTTGAAATATTCATTTACAAATTTATGTTATTACATTTTTTTTTTATAGTACTTGTTTTTACAGAATAATTAAATTTGATGTAATTATTTCAGAACCCATATTAATCTTATTTGAATATAAATTAAATTTAGAAAAATGTTAAGTTAAAGATAGCATACCGATATAAACACTTCTTCAGCTTGTTGCAATATAGCCACTCTCGACCAGCCAAACTTTTCCATAAGTTTTATTCTTGTTGGATTGTGAACAGTTGCTGACGGATGTGTTCTAAATAATGTCGGAAATCTGTTCCTATCGGACAAGGCTGGTGAGCTCGCACCATAGCAGAGCTAAAACATTTAATGTTACACTATTTCAACTTATTTTTTTTTTTAAATTATAACACATTAACTACAAATATTTGACTAAGTATCAGAATAAGTTTTATTTCTTATTTCTACCTATTCTTTATGGCAATTGCAATGGAATCAATTGGCAAATATCCACAGTATCCTAACTCTCTAATATATATATCGTCGATATATAAATGCTAAGTATTGAATGTGAAAAAATTCATTTTTAATTTTCAATTTTTCTGATTGCTGTTGGACTGATGTACTGTGTGGCAAACTCTTGAAAATTATAGAAAAATAATTATCAATTACAGAAAATCAAGGCTAACTTAAAAGTATGTGTTCCACATTTATTTTTGATGTTATTTATTACTCAAGTTATTTTTGTAACTAAATATTATTTTTTAATTTCTTTAATATTATTTCTATCTTCATTTAATTATAAAATATTTTTTTATGTCTGTTAAATATGCTAGAATGCAATAGTAGCCTTTTTATTATTCTAAGGGGACAGTCTTAAAATAAGTTTTTTTTTTTTTTTTTTTTTTTTTTCAACCAGATGATGAACCAATCTCTTAGGTAACAAAAAAAGCATAAAGGCCTATTCACGCTAGACCGCGCCGGGCCCCAGACGGGGCACGGAGGGGACCCGGTTGCCAAGGCAGCATGCATGCTATAACCTATTCACGCTAGACCGTGCCGGGTCCGGGCCGGGCCCTGGACGGGACACGGTGAAACAATCACACCACTGTTTTTAATGGACTAGTTCATGCTAGACCATGCCGGGGCTGTGCCGAGCCCGTGTCCCGGCCGGGCCCCGTTGAGAAAGGGAAGTGGATATTCTTTCCCGTCCGGGCCTGGCCCGGGCCGGCTCCCTCTCTTGTTTGTTTATTTATTTATTTAACTAGCTGAATCCGCGAACTTCGTACCGCCTAAATAGCTACGCATCTTTGGAAATAACTAATAAATAAATTACATAAAATAAAAAAAATCGTTTAGAGCTTCTGCTCAAATTCAGAAAAATAAATATGCTGTAGCTTCAGTTGATACTACAGTATAAATTCCAGTCTTATTTTTCTTACATGGCTACTGCGCATGCGCGAACACCAGCGGACACGTTTGTGTAATTTTTTTTTAGTTTAGTCATCGGTTAAAGCATATTTATGCTAATATAAACTATATGATATGAGAATGTCTCTTCCAGAATGACCTGGACAGTGGGGGTCCTCCCTCCCTCCATAGGGAAAAAATCCGCTTATAAGGTTGACCTCACGACGCAATCCGGAACTGCCGAATACAAAATTTTGCATTTCAACTAGAGATCGAAAATAACGGTGGTTCAAATTTGTGTGTGTATATATATATATATATATATACATACGTACATATATAAAATCAGCCCCGTAACAGGCCACGAGGGCCCTGAGGGGCAGATACTATAGAGGTATCTGATTCATGACCATACGGCATACTAGGGAGATAGTGTGGTTAGTACTATGCTCCGGCTACCTGATTTTCTTCACCAACCAAGGTACCCATTTTTAAATTAATTAAATGCTGTGTTGGACTAGGGACGGTCAGGGAGGCCGAATTCAACCCATGAACGAACACACTAGAAGAAAAAATCTTTAGTGCTTGCTCGAGATTTGAACTCAGGCCTCCAGCTTATTAGTCCAGTATTCTACCACTGAGCTAACCTCGCCCCCATATATCTCTGTCTGTCATTTTGTTTGTTTGTTTGTTACTTATACAAATCCACACCGTTTGACCGATTTTGATCAAACTTAGAATAATGATAGGTCTTGATTCGAGAAATCTCCTAGACTAGGTCAAAAAAAAATCCAGCTGTCTGTCTGTACGTTTGTGCCTTATACAAATCCACACCGTTAGATCGATTTTTACCAAACTTGGCATACATGTATGTCTTGATACGTGGGTGTGATAGGGTAGGTCAAAGTCGTCTAGGAATCACAGTTGAGAGGTCACGGGCTCAAAACAGTTACAGATCCGTGTTATTATATTTTAATAATACTTATTTTGTTCCTAATTTATTTAGGCTGTTCTATATAAAGAAAGTAGGTGTAGCATGGCACGCCGGGTAACAGCTAGTCTATGTATATGTATATATATATATATATATATATATATATATATATATATATATATATATATATATAGGGGAAGGTGTTGTACCTCTGACCGTCTTGTACTTTTGACCACCAGGGCTGTCGCGGCACGTAGCAACATTTTATAAATTTTGGTGTGATTAGTGTTTAGCTCCTTCACTGAAGGGCTTGTGTAACCTACTTTGGATAGTTCAAGTCAAAGAATATTCTTGCAAAAAATACTTATCCATTTTTATTATAAAAATGTAAGTTATTTATTGATAACGGTTTGCCTAATAATTTTTTTGTATTACGTCTTTTTAGATGGAAATCATTTGACAAAGTAGCTATTACAATAAGAAACATGGTGTAGCTTCTGAAATTGATTTATCTTAACCCTAACATTTTTAGCATGCTTTATAATTTGCGCTACCAGTGTGTTGTACCTCTGACCACGACTAGGTGTTGTATCTTTGACCAGGTCAAAGGTACAACACACCTGAGTGATTTTTACATAATTCATTTTTTTGTTCTTCTGCTACAATATCTTTTAAATTAATATTGGTTGCTTCAATTTTTCAAAGAACTTAAAAAATAATAAATTAAATAAGTTCAAGCTGGCTTTATTAATCCTCAGTGTAGCAGTTCAATCCTATCGCCCCTTATCGTTCCACTTGAAGTTGTAAGACGTCATCGAAAAGTGCAGATTAGGAAAATGTCAAATAGGGGCCGGCCTAAAGGGAAAACTCGTATTCCGACAGATATTCCTGTAAAGGTAACTATTGAAAGTGAAAAAACAAAACAAAAGCCACACTCTAAATGTAAGAAACCATACACAAATGAACCCCTTCCTTAAAAAGTGGTAAATAAAAAGGAAATTATTCTAATAACAATTCAGATTTTGATACTGACACCGAAATTTCTTCAGGAGAAAGTGACATTTATCTATCTAATGAATGTCGTGAATTAAGTCAATGAACCAGCAACAATTTGAAAAAAAGGAGTTAAAAATAAAAGTAAAAAGATTATTACATATTTAGTCGCAGAGATCTGTGGTATTAAATGTCCAATGTTTAGGATACAATATTTGAAAAACAAACTTTAAGTTACAAGTTTACGAGAGAAGATGAAAATTTGTTTGATATCGATGTTGAAGACATTGTGGCTAAACTTCCATACCCTACTATTGCTAGTGGATCTGCTTGACAGTTAAAACGTTTATCGATTGGACTGGATTTTTGAGCATATTAAGCATAACATAATATCAATAATAGCTTTTTATTATGCTTACACCCATTTCCTGTATTTATTAAACTTACTATTATTTATAATATAACTCAATACAATTTTTTTTCTGCACTGCTGTGTTGTTTACATCACATGCATGTAAGTACTCGTTTTATAGGCTTCTTGAGCTAGTAAATGAATGGAACCGGTTAAAGCAATAGCATTAACCATTTCCAAGAAAATCGGAAAAATAGTTGTTACATCAAGTTCTTGGTTTGGTTACATAGAATCATGGTACTGGACTAAAATATTTACTGCATGTTTGAATTTCTTTTATTTATTTCTTATTCTGTTATTCGGGACACAATGTCTGCTAGTAAGATAAAAAAAGAAAGTTGATAAGTCAATGATTAAATTATGTAAAATAAATAGAAACTGTAAAACACTTAAAATTCTTTTAATAGTCAATAAAAAATCACAATGAAAATTACGATTTCTGATTTCTTATTATTATATCTACTTGTTATATTACATTTTACTTTTACTTGCCTATTCTAAATAAAGTTTCATTTGTATTGTATTTTATTATGGTACGCGATCATTTTTCATTGATTACCTGGCGCGTAAACAAACAGAGCAGATGGTTTTTCCACCACGGGAAAAGGCGACATACAATTGGCCATGCGAGAAACATGGGTTTTCTAAATGAATACCACAAACACATAATGACTGCCCCTGGAATTTGTTTATAGTCAAACTGAGTTCATAGGTCCAATAGCAACACAGCTGCAGGCACTGTAATGAATTCACAGCAGCTCGATTCAAACTTGCACCATTATTAGTCGAATGTCGGGCTTCGCGGGCCTGTCTTAACCAAATTCTTTCACGTTCATTGCGATCTTCATGTTCCTGGGCAGTACAATAACATTGATATTTAATTTGATTCTTTGCATTTCGGGTTCATCTGCCAGTCACAAACACACAACACTTTAGTAATTTTATAGAAACTTGTGGCTTTTAGATTTACTAATATTATAGATGTGACATTTTACCACAGACAATTTACATTTAATTATAGACAATTTCTTTCTGGCTAATGTTACCATCGTATAAATGAAGGGCTGAGTGCCAAAAACTAGTATTAACTAAAAAAATCTGAAAAACATTACTGTTGATGACTTAATTGACTTAAATTGCTCCAATTGAAATCATTTTTGTCACCAACACAATGTATTTTAGATTCTATTTACTTTAAATTCGATTTTTTAAGTATTTTCTAATTTCGGGATAGTCTTCTTTGGCAATGAGCCCTTCAAATATTGACATATTTACAATTGAGTACACTAACGTCACTCAATTATTTTGCTTTCCCTGAACCTCTTCACTAACACTAAAACTTTGTGGTATGATATTAAATTTGAAATTGACTTTTAAGTATTATTGCGAATCTTTTGTATGGGAATATAGAAAAGTGGGTTCTTTTTTTTTTCCTCGTTAACGCGAATATAAATTAATTTAAATTGCATTATTACCTTTTTGACCTAGCCAGTGCATTCCCCGGACCATGACCTACCTGTGTGCCAAGTTTGATCAAAAACGGTCATTTTTTGTATAGAACGAAATGCAGACAGACAGCTGATAGGCGATGTTTACCTAGTCTATGCTATTTCTCAGACCAAGACCTACCTGTCAGCCAATTTTGGTCAAAATCGGTCAAATTTTCTCAATTTGGGTACAGAACAAAATGCAGAGAGACAGCTGATAAACTATGTTGACCTAGTCTATGCCATTTCCCAGATATATATACCTACATGTGAACCAATTTTGGTAAAAATCGATGAAATGTTGTGAATTTGTGAAATGCTCAAAAATGCAGACAGACAGCTGATTGACGATGTTGAACTATTCTATGTCATTTCCCCGAACAAGACCTACCTGTGGGCCAATTTTGGTCAAAATAGATCAAATGTTCTCAATTTGTGTATAGAACAAAATGCAGAGATACAGCTGATAGACGATGTTGACCTAGTCCATGTCATTTCCTGGATGAATATATCTACCTGTCTATCAATTTTGGCCATAATTGTTGAAGTGGTATGAATTTGTGTAAGGAATAAAAATGCAGACAGACAGCTGATAGACGATGTTGACCTAGTCTAGGCCACTTCCCCGACTAGGACCTACCTGTGTGCCAAGTTTGATCAAAAACGGTCAAATGTTGTCAATTTTTGAACAAAATGCAGAAAGGCAGCTAATGGACTATTTGGACCTAGCCTGTGACACTTCCCGGAAATATACTTACCTGTGTGCCAATGTTGGTCGAAATCGATCAAATGGTGTGAATTTTTTGTAAGGCACAAAAATGCAGAGAGACAGCTGATAGACGATGTTGACATAGTCTATGCCATTTCCCGGGCCAAGACCTACCTGTCCTGTGAGCCAAGTTTGATCATAAACTGTCAAATCATGTGGATTTGTTTACGATTTTGAACTAGCCTAAGATTCTTCAAGTATAAAGACCCATCTGTGTCTCTAGTTTAGTCACAATTGGTCAAACGGTGTACATTCCTATAATGAACAAACAGACATACCGACAGCTGATTGAAGATTTTGACCTAGTCTAAGCCACTTCCCGGTTAAAAACCTACCTTTGTGCAAAGTGTAGTCAAAATTGGCCAAACTGTGTGTATTTTTATAAGGAAAAAACAGAAAGACAGACACCTGATAGACGATTTTGAACCGTCCTGTGACACTCCCCGAATAAATACGTAGTTATTTCCGAAGATGCGTAGCGGTCTAGCGTGAATAGGCCTTAATCCATCCATGATTAAACTGTTTTATATCTGTAAAATAAGCTCAAAGATTGCACTAGAAAATCATAGCAACAGTCATGTTAATAGTCTTTGTGTATGTCACTGTATAAGTATTTTGTCAAGGAAAATTGAATGGACCAAGCAGGTTACTTTAATCTTTTCTATCTTTAATTTTTTAGCAAAGTCTGTTTATTGCAACTGAATTCCAAGTGAATAATGTGTCTTTATTCATTCTTCTTGCTCATTTAACACTTCCAAAGAAAGTTTTATTTGAGATAGAAATGTTAAGATTTCCTAGCATGACAATAATTTTTTATATAAATATAAGAGATATTTGTTTATATAAATATGAGGAAACACTCACCACTACTAAGTTCCACATTTTAGCAGCCTCTGCAACTGTTGTACACACTGTACTGCAACCAGCAAGAAGCATGAGCTTCTGGGGTTTATTGTATAGGAGATTATACATAACGGAAGCACCAAGTCCAGGCTCACACTGAAATTAGATTTTTCCTTAAACAACAATATACAACTCCAACCTTAGGCAATTAAATACTTTCATGAAATAAATAAAAAATTATCATTGTAAAATGGTAGATAATACAATCATATTAAATAATATTTAAAATCAATATTGTTCCTTTGAAAGCATTGGTGGCTTATGATAATTTCAGCAGATATCTGCAGCTTGCTCACTTGTTCAACTCATCTTCCTCCTTGCTCAATATTTGAAATGTCTGATATTTAGGGGGGTTTCCCTTATTTTTGTATTTATTTTCTGTGGTGGGGATCTTTCCACTCTATATGGAACTTTGAACTGTTTTGTGTTGTTGGAGATGTAGTTTTCCTCTTCGATCATATTGTTGGACTAGTTTGGAATTTCAAAGGCCTCCCAGGCTAGTTAGAAGTCGAGTGTGTTTTTGTTTTGCCATCTCCATCTACGAAATCGGCCAAAATTCAACAAGCAAACAGCAATGATATTTACCAAATCCAGAAAAGTAGTTAGAAAAAACATGAAATTAATATAAATTATAAAATATCAAATGAAATGGCCAATCTTGAGTTGCCACTATACTAATGGTTTAGTAACAAACAAAATCAATTGACCAACTTCAAATGTGGACTACTACACTATAATTTAAGTTTCATTGATGGGACTGAATAAAAAAAGAAAGAAAATCAGTCCTGTAAGAGACCACAAAGACCCAGAGGGACAGATACTGCAGAGGTATCTGATTCTTGACCATTCAGCACACTAGGGAGATAGTATGGTCAGTACTATGATCCGTCCTCCTGACTTATGTGTGTGTAATAGCTGTTGCACTTGGCTTTGCATTTCGAGGAAGAGCTAACTTGAACCATACTCCGAGCTAAATTTAAAATGTTCTTATTATATTTAAATAATTACTAAATAACTGAACATAGGAATTTTGCAATACATGATATTTATTTCTTGGCTAATTTAAGTAAAGGCTTAAAATTATATCTACGCACTCCTGTCATTTGAAACTGCAAATTATAATTGTTACCAAGTAGAATTAATAAAGTTAAGCCTAATATAAAGATTTCACAGCAATTAATCTATTGTTTTTCAAGCAAATTAATGGTTGTTAAATTAATTCCAATTCATTTGAGGTGAAATCTCTGTGAATTACTATTCCATTGCTTTATTGCTTATCAAATTAGCAGAATAAATATTTAAACTAAGAAATTAGTTATTGCGATAGCCTCTTTTATCAGATCACTGTTCTATTTCATTCCTTAAAAGCAAGTGATGTATTTTGTACTTACTTCACTATCGTTCCAGTGGAGTTTGAGAGTAAATCCAGGAAGAAGATCTTTATTTTTGTTTACATCTTCCAAAGCTAGGTTTGCTGCTGGTTCACAGGCCTGAAATTTAAAAGAGAATTATTCCAATTACTGTGAGAAATTTAGGCTCATGTTGGCATTATAAAAGGGTGGCAACCTGTAGATAGCCCGGCACTAATGGCCAAGTTGTAGATACGCCGTAAAAAAAAAAAAAAAATAATAATAATAAAAAAAAAACAAAAAAAAACTAATCAGTAAAGTAGTGTTTGTTTTTATATACTAAGGTTGCACCCATTATTTTGACTTCTTTGATTTTTATGAAGAAAAAACCATTGCTCTCATTGTGAATCATGCTCACAGCCTTCGGGTATTAAAGTTTAAATTTCCTTTTCAAGTTTTTTGGCCTCCTATCATTGATAAACCTTTAGGATTCTTTTTTTTTTTTGTTGCTATTCTATTTTTATTTTTTTAAGCTTGTGGTTAAATAAATTGTGTGATGTTGCTCACCTGGCCTCCTTGCCAACCTCCTTCTCCTCCAATTGGGAATATACCTCCAATGTGCAAGACATTATCGTCATCTTCAAATTCCTCAACAGCATTGACTCCGTACAGAATACAGAGGAGCAAGAAACCCAGCCAAACTCCATCCTGAAAATTAAAAATCAAAACCATTATTTAGGAAAATATATTTATTTTTTAGATTTAGTTTCATCACTACTGAGGCTGTTAATCGGGGGGCTGATATATACTGCTATCGCACTGGTACAGGCTTACAAAGACACTATATTTTCTCTTAAAGCTAAATTCTCGCGCTACCTAGGTGCTTTTCCTAGTTATTCTAGTAGTGCCAATAGATAGTACATGGTGTATAACTTGATCCTTTCTCCTCTATTAGGACTAAACTCACTGTTGAGTAAGGGGAAGAAGATAAATACGAAATCAGCTTGAGGTGTGCTTTTTCTTGTTATTCTAGTAGTGCCTCTAGTTCGCCAATAGATAGTACGTGGTGTATAACTTGATCCTTTCTCCTCTATTAGGACTAAACTCACTGTTGAGTAAAGGGAAGAAGATAAATACGAAATCAGCTTGAGGTGTGCTTTTTCTCGTTATTCTAGTAGTGCCTCTAGTTCGCCAATAGATAGTACGTGGTGTATAACTTGATCCTTTCTCCTCTATTAGGACTAAACTCACTGTTGAGTAAAGGGAAGAAGATAAATACGAAATCAGCTTGAGGTGTGCTTTTTCTCGTTATTCAAGTAGTGCCTCTAGTTCGCCAATAGATAGTACGTGGTGTATAACTTGATCCTTTCTCCTCTAGTAGGACTAAACTCACTGTTGAGTAAGGGGAAGAAGATAAATACAAAATCAGCTTGAAGTGTGCACTAGGGTGGGTAAAAAAAAAATCAATTTTTTTTTTTTTCGAGTTATGGAAATTGAGAGACTAAAAAGGGTTAAAAATATCTGTTAGTGTCTTCCAGTCGCGCATTTCCTCTAAAGTTTGATATTTTTAAAAAAAATCACATTTTATTGGTAATTTTTTATTATTTTTCAATTTACCATTTTTAATATGTAATACTAGTTGAAATTGTCATCTACGAGACACTAAGAAATTACTTTATAAAAACTGGAATTGTCTGTTAACTTCTTCCGGTCGTGCAAGGGCTGCCCAATATTGCAAAATTGCTTAAAACCGGAAATATTAGCAATGGTAAAAAAAAAAAAAAAAAAAAAAAAAAAAAACATAAGATTTAGGTTTTATTCATTGAATACTATGTTGATATATGACTTATGATCACATTCCATGTCTGATAATTTGAAATGTGACTTCTTATCAAAGTCATTTTTGACCTTGTTTTATTAGTACTTCTTATGTAGCCATTTGGAGTATTGATTGCCCAAAAATTTATTGACCGAAAAGTAATCAGTAAAGGTCAGAAATATTTTCTGGACATATCGGTAGCAATTAATCAGGCAAATGTAAAGAAGAATTGGCATTGCGGGATCCGGGACCTTTCTTTTTTTTTTCAAGACAATTCCAGTTTTTATATAGTAATTTCTTAGTGCCTCGTAGATGACAATTTCAACTATTACATATTAAAACTTTGGAGCCAGCTACTATCAACTTGGAGAGAGGATTGCAACAGGATTAAAGCCAAGATCTTATCAATACTTCTTTCATTTGCAATAATTTATCCAGTTATTTCCTAATTCAAAAATGTTCTGTGTATTTTTTTATTTATTAATTAATCTATTTTTTTTTTAGTTTATTATTTATTTTTTTAATGTACATATTTTTTTGTCTCCCTTAACCATTTGTATAAAATACGAAAATGTATTGGTTCAAATAAATATTGATTGATATTAAAATGGTAAATTGAAAAAAAAGTAACAATAAAATGTGATTTTTTAAAACTGTCAAACTTTAGAGAAAATGCGCGACCGGAAGATACCAACAGATATTTTTAATATTTTTACCCCTTTTTATTATCTCAATTTTGCAACTTCTCCGCGGAATTATGACTGTGCACCACTGGGCAAGTGAATTCCGCGTGACCCGCACAACGTCCGTGTATTGAATGTAGCATCTAGAAGATTAAAATATCTCTCTTAATGAATTTATAATGGCCATTTTGCCAGCCAGAAATTTAAAATCTACGCTTATGTGGTTGCTATCTAAGGGTCTTCTCTAACCCAAAAAAGATACTTCAGTATATCGAGGAAGCTGGGCAGGCGATCGCTACTCAACTCAGAGCAACCAACATTTCAGTAACAGCTTCAAAAACTGACGTGCTTATCTTCTGAGAAGGGTAAGCGAAAACTTTTTAATTGCTTCTAAATCGACGGAAGCCACTCCATTGAGGAGTTCTTCTCATTATCAGTCATATCACTCATTAGCTGGAGGATAACTAAAACAAGAGGGGGATTAGCACGAAAGGTTGAGACGAGGGCCTACTAGCGACTGTGCATCGCTATTTCGTGGCAGTAAACAGAAAATGGGGTGGGCGATGTGAAAAACGAAAACAAATAAGGATAGCTATAAATCTACTTTTAAATGTCACAAACTAACTTTACCTAGAAGGGGGGGGGGGGCAGTGCGAAGGCGTGGATCGATTCTTTCCTGTGTTTGTCGCTCTCTAATAAGCAAGGGCATTTATTTATTTATTTAATTGAGGAGCTCCGCAACGCAGGCTATAAGCTCCATGATGTGTCTAAAGGCTAGTACACACTGGGATACAAGTTGCGCGGCATTGTTGAAGAGCTGAATCTCGTTTGAATCTGGATTGTTGCGATTCTGCCGTGTATTGCGGGTCTAGGTGATTGCGGGACTCTCTGATAGATTGTTGCGCAACATTACGAGTGTGGACGTGTTTCGGAGCAGTCTGCAGTCAGCCCCGGCATTCCTCTCATACGGACTTGTAGTTCAATTTCTTTCAATACGTAGACGACTGAATGGACAATAAAGTTAAAAGAGGACTTACAAATACGCTTATGTTGCTCTGATTATAATTCAATATCATAGTATCCAACTTGAAATCAACGTAGTATATATTTTAGTTATTTATAAAAAAGAAAAGAAAGACAAGGCTAAAAATACATTTTTATTTGTACCTATTATCAAGGGTATATATATAAGGGGGGTTGAGGGGGCTGTCATAAAAACCTTAAAAATAAATTAAATAAAATCAAATTAGTTTAGAAAAAATAATGTTTATTGGATGTAATAGCGTTTTAGTTGGTTCTAGTTCTAGTTTGTTAGTATTCCATGCCTCCCCTCCTGAATGCACCCAGCCCCCCCCCCCCCACCTCCAAAATTCTCCCAGCCTTCATCCCCCCCCGAAATTATATCCTATATACGCCCTATATATTATGTTAAAAAACAATAAGTTACCGTTACTTTTATGTCTGTTTTCAAAACGATGATTATTGCCCCACACACAACTGGAAATTCTAAAAGTATACATAAGACTTGTAAACAATTCTTTACATGCAAGGAACCTTAGAGTAGTAGCAAGTTTTGTGGAGGAGAAATTGAATTTCTAAAATTGTTCCTTTTTGAAACACCCTTGGTGCAACCATTTGCAAAAGATTCTCAAAATCTTGAGGCGTAATTCTTATAAAGTTGACAAATCCTATTCCATCTTCAAGTCTCAATGTGTTTGCACGCTTTATTGTTGGTTCTGAACAATTTTCAACACCACCGCCTTCTTTGTTTTTTTTTTTTTTTTTTTTTTTTTTTTTTCATATTTGATATTTAATTAACTGTAACAACGATAGAGAAACACCTGAGAGGCCAGCTCCTGAGAAATGTTCATGGGAACCGGCTATCTAGTGTGGACGCGATTCATTGTTGCGGGGCAAGGCCGAAACTGACGCGCACATTGTTGCGGGACAGCTCCCAGTGTCCCACAACTATGTGCCGAAAGTTTGAGTCTCAGTGTATACTAGCCTTTAGATACAAAGTCGACAACAAATACAAAAAACAAAACAATATAAATGTAACATACATTTGTGCAATGTGCATATCAACAATATTAATGTGTTATGTTTTTCTTTTTCTTTTTTTTATAGCTAACAAAATATTTTAAAGTTAAAACAATGAAAATCATTTAAAAACACTCAGAAACGAAGAAAAACAAGGGGGAAAACCTAACTTACCCCCAGCATTTTTTTTTTTTTGCGAAAAAACAGCTGTTTTCATTAAATTGATTACTTTTTCGATAAAGAAATGCAAGTGCATTTCTTTATCTCGATTAGAAGCATTAGAGCAACCTCGTATTTACTTTATAATAACACACGATACTTTTTAAAGAGTGAACAAAACTTGAGGGGAGTATCGTTTTGTTTGAAATCGGTGCAAGTAAAAGCAGGCAGTAGAAAATAAGATTGAAGAATGTTGGTCTAGACAGTGTTGTTAGTAGTATGAATGGTAGAAAAGAAGATAGAGTAATGGAAACTGAAATCAACTCTGGTATAAGGGGGGGGGACACTTTTGTTTAGAAAACATTTGTTTGTTTTGATCTTTCGTGAAAACTATAAACACGTGTAAAAATGTAAAAGGAAATCTCAAGCAAAGCATGATCTTAGACACAACAACAGGACACTGAGAGTATCCTAAGCGGGACTCATTCCTTCCGCCTTTACAACAACAATTCTCTCTAGGGAAGCACTATTATAAATGTTTCTCATTACCTTACCTTCCGTTACTAAAATACTCATTTTGCACCTGTTAAATGCTATTAAAAGAAGGCGTTCTAGAGTGTTGTAAATTAAACCCAACTTTTTCATTCCAAGAGATGCGAAACTAACCTACTAAGGTTTTCGATCTGAAAGGGTTGTATGTTCTTAAGGGTGATGGGTACCGAGAGTAGCAGTAACCAGAAGGCCACGTATCCATCCCTTATAAATTAATGATTTTTATCTCAGAGAGATGTTTGTGAGAGGAGCAAATCCTTCAGCAAATGGTACCTCACCCTAGCCGTATCGATATTCTTCTGAAAGTGGGCGGAGAAAGTCACATACCTGCCTAGGCGAACAGCTGGGTAGACAATCCTACGATAGAAGAACTCCTCGATGGAGTTACGGCTTCTCTCGATTTGGAAGAAGTTAAAACGTTTTATATCTATCTTCATCTCCAGTGCTTCTGAAATGTTGGTTGGCTTGAGTTAGTAGCGATCGCCTGCTCAGCTTCCTCGATGTACTGAAGTACTTGGCCGTATATAAGGGGAGGCTTCACCCCCCCCCCCGAAATTTTGATTTGATCGGTAGAAATGTGTCATAAAAACCTTAAAAATAAATTAAATAAGACCCCCCCCCCCAAATTATTTCCTATATACACCCATGCTGAAGTATCTTCTAGGGGGGTTAGTATCTTAAATGGCGACCACTTACGCGTCGATTTTAAATTTCCTGCTGACAATATGGCGGTTATAAATTCTTAAGAGTGTAAAATTAAGTAGAAATCATTAAAGAACCCTTGATACAGTTCTAAACTCAATAATAAAGAGATATATTTAATCTTTTGGCCGCTACATTCAATACACGTACGTTATGCGGGTCACGAGGAGTTCACTTGGCCAGTAGTGCACACCTCAAGCTGATTTCGTATTTATCTTCGTCCCCTTTATTCATCAGTGAGTTTCGTCCTAATAGAGGAGAAAGGATCAAGTTATACACCACGTACTATCTATTGGCGAACTAGAGGCACTACTAGAATAACAAGAAAAAGCACCTAGGTAGCGCGAGAATTCAGTTTTATGATAAAACATAGCGTCTTTGTCAGCCCGCACCAATGCGATAGCACCGGTTAATAAGTTAAGAAAGTAACGAACAACCCAAAACTGCTTACGTTTGTTAATAAAATATTAGTTTCTGTAATACTCCTCTCCCCGAAACATAACCGACATGTATACATTCCGTGCGGATAAATGTAAAATGTCTTGACCAATGAAAAAAAAACGAAATCCATCGCTTTGAAGATGATAATTTCTTCCTTATTTCTTTAAAATCGGTTAACAATGTCACCTTGAAAATTGTTGATCTATTCGACTTCGCAAAGCTGAAAATGCTGCGATTTTTGTGTGCGTATTGCACCGACAGTGTGCCGGGCGGTTGATTATACTACTTAACGATACGATCCATCGTTTTGGACAACGTTTTTTTGTGCCGAGAATTTGAACCATCAAAATTGGACCATATTTGTGTACAGTAGTGTATATATATATATATATATATATATATATATATATATATATATATATATATCCATCCCTGTGGTCCATTGGCTAACCATAAGTCACACTCGGGAGATTGTGTGGTCAGTATTATGATCCGCCCGTCTAGTTTTTCCCTTTGCAATAAAAGGCTTGGTGGGCCTAGAGACGCTCTAGGACCCCGGAATTCAACCCTCGAACGACGACACTAAAAGTTAAAATCTTTAGTGCTCGCCGGAGTTTTGAACTCAGGTCACCCAGCCCATTAGTCGAGTGCTCTACGACTGAACTAATCTCGCTCCTTATATGTATATGTATATATATATATATATATATATATATATATATATATATATATATATATATATATATAACACATATTTCAATGGCTTATTTTTTTCGAGATCTGTGGTACTCGAAATTTTTTTGTCGAACTCCACTCTCTAGCAAGTATTTTTGTTTCAAATTACTTACCTTCATTACTTTTATTCTACTAG
>OX328125.1:56557884-56715384 GCA_946811695.1 Gonocerus acuteangulatus
CAGGTAGGTCTTGGTCCGGGGAATGCACTTGACTAAGGTCAAAAAGGTCTTTCATCTGTCAAATATCAAGCATTAAGAAGAACTTTATGCAGACTCCAAAGACCCTGGTCTTATATGAAGTACAAAAGCCAGTAGGTATGCGGCAACTAAATTTTAATTGATACTTAGAAAATAGTAATGAGATCCCAAAAAAAAAAACATAAATGTGAAATAGAGGCCAAGTTCCCCCCCCCCCAAAATATTGGCAATACAAGAAGATGATACAAGAAAGATATGTCCAAGTTCATTACTTAGAAAGACCTATTAATTACTTACTAAGAACAATAAAGACACAACTGACCTTTAAAAATAACAATAAAAATACTTTTATCCAGTTACTAAAATATAAATTTCTTCAACCAGGTATATTCTTAAACTTGGCAATGTTTACTTTTCTCTCTAAAGATAATTTCGGCACAAATAAAACATTGCCAAGTTTAATAATATACCTGGTTGAGGAAATTTATATTTTAGCACCTGGATAAAAGTATTTTTATCGTTGTTTTTAAAGGTCAGTTGAAGTGTCTTTACTGTACTTGGTAAGTAACTAATAGGTCTTCTAAGTAATGAACTTGGACATTTCTTTCTTGTATCATCTCTTGTATTGGCAAATATTTTTGGGGGGAACTTGGCCTCTATTTCACATTTATGTTTTTTGGGGGATGCGTTTAATACTAATGATATTTATTAATGACCTAGGTGTCTAAGCGTCCTAAAAAAAAAAGAATAAATAAAAAAAAGTCTTTACTTATTAACTACCAATCATCATTTTTATTATTATTATATTACGGCAATCACTAATATTTCAATATCTTTCCCCTTTTTTTCATTTTATTATATAATGACGATTCAGGAGATGTACTTGCGAAAAGCACAAGACAAGCTGAACTCGCTCCATTTCCCTTTTTTCTCAATGGAGTGGATGATTCCCTTCTTGGTTCGTTCTTTGGTTTCATCCAACGCTGTTCTAGACCTGTCACTTATTCCTGAACTAGTTGCAGAAAGTATCCTTTTATTTGCCTCATCAAGAATAATTTCATTGCTTAATCAGGATGAATAATATTGCTCAAGCCTCATCTATCAACCTTTCTTCATTTTCCTAAATAATTTTTTTATGAAATCCGATAACTAATTTTATTTATCTAAATCATTGTCTAAAATTCCATCCATACTCTAGTACAATCCTTCGGTAAAGGGCACCATATGATTTGGACTTGTGAATTATTTCTGCCATTTCTCGGAGGCATGTTACACCTTAACAGAGAAATATATATCAGCCAAAATCACACTAGATCTACCACACATTAAAGCAGACGCAGATGAACCTAATATTTTTGGACAAGTCCCCACCTACCTAGGTAGTTGGCCTACTACCTTAACTCTTTCAGGACTGTTAGCTTCGAAAAGAATTTCAATCAGGGCCTATGTCTTCCTTTTGTATTGTTATTTCGGCAAACATATATAACAAATAAATAAGTGAAAAACTTTTAAAATGATGTACGAGCTACCATTTGTAATGTGTAGTAAATGTTAACATATTTTGTATACGGTGCTAGTCCACGTATTTCAAGGAAACATAATATATTTTTAAAACAACAGCGTTTCCACATATTATGTGGATTAGAGTAGAGCTGGAAAACTCTACATCTTAAATGCTGATATTAGAAACAGGAAAAAACGCGCGTGAATGTCAATGACAAAATAAAAAAAAAACGTTACCAAGAACGTCTTTTTACATTCGGCAGGACAGGATTAACGGTTATATCTGCCTTTATTTATGTTTTTTTTTTCTTTTATCACCTTAAAAAAATGTTTATTTCTTATATTACCTTTATTACTGATTCTTCTGGATTTTAATATAGACTGTATTACATTGTTTTTGTTTACGTTACAATTGTATAGTCACTGTAGTTTCGTTGAGTTGTAAGTAATACAGTGGACTTCATTAAACATGGCGAGGCGAACCAGTATATAACGTAGTTGTTCACGGCGATACCGATACCAAACCTGCAATACTCCACGATGCCGATGCCAAACCCCTCTGTACTCGGCGATGCCGATGCCAAATATTATTTTACTCGGCGATGCCGATGCGGCACGATGCCGATGCCGGTGTTCGGAATGAGTATGAGTACACATAAAGTAATCGAGGTACTCGTCCCATGAGTATACCTACTCGTGATTACGCGATGCCATACTTACTCGTGCAGGTCTCTAGTACATACTTAGACAAAAATGAAAGATCTCTGACTCTTTGTTCAATGGGTTCTGTCTACAGGAACACTTTTTTTCGGCAAAATTGATAATCGGAAAGCTAATTGTTTTAGATGAAAAGGCAACAAGCAGATATCTTTAAGCGCTTTCGAAAGACTTGATTTTTGGTTACTTGTACTAAAAAATACATACTTATTGGAGTTTTTCCTCGTGTACCACATCCATCTAGAAATTATCCAATGGAGCTTTCAAGACCAGCCTAAAAGTTAGTCTATGCGCTGAAGCTTCCTTACCTCCTTTTCTATTTTGGTGACAGAAGCTAACTAACTCATATATATCCAAAATAATACTCCAACCTTACCAGCATATAATGCTATATTTCACGTCAAACATACAGGGCTATATGAAAGCAAACCAACCAGTCCTGCTCCAATAGGCATTAGGCATAGTACAGTAAAAAGAGACATAGAAGAATTAAATGTAGACTCTAACTACTGTTCTCCAGAAATAACTCCGTGGAACCATATGCCACCAAAATTATTTTTTTCTTTTTTTTATTTGTGAGCACCCGCAACAAAGGCGATTCACTCATCACCAAAATTAGACATATGAAAAAAAAGAAAAAATCTGGATACCATAAATAATAAAACTGTAAAATAAAAAATGTGCTTGGAAAGAACTCAGATTATGAAGTATATTACATGGACAGCTTCAAGGAAAATGAAAACATTAGATATTCAGTATTCCAAGCTGAAAATACAAAGAAATATAAATTACCTCCATACTTATCCGTATTTACAGCCAAACTAGGAGCAATAGCAACTGCATTATACTCAGCCATCAGTAGTAAGATTAAAAACATCCTAATCTGTTCTTATTCCATCTCTGTACTACAATGTATCGATAATTACAATAAATCCTGGCTTGGATTGAAGAAGATTCAAAATTATTTTGCCATTCTTCTGAAGACATTGGGAAAACCATAAATTTTTTCTGGGTTCCTGAACACAGAGGTATAGGCGGCAATGAGACAGGAATAAATAAATCAAATAACAAAGGATCCAGAACAGTTCCACAGACCAACCACTGAAAGGGTGGAATAACCCTGCAGTTGATGGCTCAGAAATAAAAATCATATCTACCTACCCATCTAGAGAGGTATGTAAATTTGACATAGATCCAACATGGTCGGTCGCAGAAATCAGTGCTTGAATTTTCGTTGCTTGAAGTGTTTGTTTCGTTCCATATCATATAGGATGTTTGTCACAGAACAAAGACGTTTTAAATTGTTTTAATCTGTAAATAACTTTAGAGTTATCAATTAACAGAAAGACGTTAAACAATTAACAAAAAATTATGGGCAACTTTCATGAGAAAATTTTATAAATTTTGATTGCATTAAATCAGATTTTCTAAATAACTTTAGAGTACATACTCGTTTCAGTGGTACGAATAAAACTTTTAAACCAACAACAAAAAGCAATTTAAACTTTTTTTTAACATTTACAATTAAGAAAATTATTACAATCTGGCCAAAGACTCTCTGAACATAGGGTATAGAAATGAACCAAGTCATGTACTTGGTTATCACGTTTCCAGTCATTTCATGGGGCCAAAAAAACGATGCAACTAATATTGAAATTATTATTGTTTTTTCCAACTCTTTTATGATAAATGATAGTCAAACTGAATTTATAATGAATAAAATAATTTCAAAAGGTTGCGTGATATATGTTGATAATGCCTTAAAGGATTAGAGATGGTGGGCTCCCAGTGTGCTCATACACTCCCCTGCTGAAGTTGGTTCATCTACTAGTGGCGGGTCTCCCCTGATCTAGTGGCTAGCTCGCTAGATTCATAAGCGGGAGATGGTGGGTTCGATCCCCACCGGTGGCAGGAATTTTCTCATCTCAGGGCTCGCTGAGAAAATGCCTGGCTGCACCCTGGATGTCGGCGCTAATGGCCAAGATCTGTCAATGCGCCGTAAAAAAACCAAAAAAAAAATCTACTAGTTGCTACCCATACATTCCTTACCTACCAGCACACTCAAAAGAGAATCCTGCCTTATTTTTTACCTTCAAAGGATCACTGATTTTACCACTCTTCTCTATTCAAAATAGAGCTTATTCTTCTTTTTTTTTTTTTCACAGGGAAGCCATTATCCCGTAGTGGGACTCAAACCCTCAACCTTAGGCACCCTGTGCTCTTGCCTTAGCACTCACTGCTCTTAGGTCTCCAAATATCATTAAAGTAATTTTCTTAATTTATTATTATTCTTTATATACTTTTATCCTTACGTATAAAGGGTTTTATTATATATATATATATTTAACTTGTAGACTTCCATGGCCCAAGTAATTACTAACATTATAGTATTCGTTACATACATACACACTTTGTTACCGATATTTCGCTTGTCATGCTGCTAGCTTTAACCCTGAAGAGGCTAGCAGCATGACTAGCAAAACTTCGGTAAAGAAGTTTGTGACACGGTCAATACCCGAAGACTATAATGTTTGTATATATCGTCGTTGCAAATACAAAGTATCGAATGTGAAAAAACGCACTTTTTACTTTCAATCTTTACTGATGGCTGTTGGACTGATGGACAAGAAACTCTCAAATCTAATTTCACTCCGTGAAAGGGGAATATAACCACTATCAAAAGGTCGAATCTGCCGACTATTTGACTGTCAAAAAGCAAAATAATAAACAAAAGTATTTTCACTCTGGAAACTGGTGATTTTCACATTTGATACTTTGCATTTGTATCGACGATATATTCTATTAATGAATAAAGCTTTGTATGTTATTCTGTTGCTGTAAGAACATGTGCAATTTTTGTTTTTGAGCAATGAAACTCTGTAATACATCTGAATGTAAAGTTATATTTATATATGTGTGTGTGCATGTGCGTGTGCGTGTGTGTGTGTACATACACACAACTTATATATGTATATAGACAAATATATATGATACATTTTGGTAAAGGTATTTATTTAATTAAATCAATTAAAATAAAGTCTTATTAAAACAAACACAAAAACAATTTATATTTTCAAAGAGAATATAATGAATTTTATAATAATATTTTGTTTCAATATGCAAATAAATTACAACCAATAGTATTTTAGGTTCAAAATATGAATAGCTCGGAATGGTTTAGCTTACAAATTAAATCAGAAAATTCCCTATCTAATTTATTACAATAAAAATCAGATCACAGCATCTTTTCAAATATAGGAAATAATTAAACTTAAGTATAGTGTTAATATTTTTCTTCAATCCTATTAAAATGAACAAATTATATGTTATGAAGATCAACCTTGAGAATGTAAACATATTAAATTCTAAAAATTCATCAGTTATTTAAAGTTCTAATACAACAGCAGTGTTATGCCTTATTGTTATCAACGAAAAATCTACATTCTCAATGCTTTTGTCAGTATCCATAAATTTAGGACCAGAAAATGCAGAAGGTTTTACTTAATTATTGTCTAGTTCAAAAACGTTTTACAAAAGAAAAGTCAATGTGGCCTCAAAAGTGGCACTACACCCAGGCCTCCAGTTAAAATCCATTACATTTCATTAATATAATAAGAGAAACTATGAAAATAATTTAAGTGCAAGATTCTTCATTCTATTATTTTTTGTTTCCTCTTACTATGTACAGAATTGTCAAATGAATCAGTCAACTTACAATATGTGCAAATAATCAATATATACACTATCTTACAGAAAGCCTTTTTTTTTTAATATGAAAATAATTAATCTGTTGAATTAACTACATTGGTTTGTTTATCACAAAACGATTTATCACGTATGATTGTTTCATTTATCAGCAATTTAGATGTGTTTATGCCTTAAAAAATTCAATTAGGTGTTTGATCAAGGAATTAACGTTCTTCTTTTGAAAAAGTTTGATTTAAATGGATTTGAGCCGGTGAGGAATTTTTTTAAATGTTAAATACATTAACTCCAGTTCTATTTTCTCTTCTACAATCAGTCTCATACTCTTGACACAACTAGGAATAGTGAAAGAAGTAGAACGGGGAATGAAATAACAGCGATGGTGGCCGAGCCTGGTGATGGCTTTTCAGGCTCCTTGGGCGGAGGTGTTGTAGGTTTCTTGAACAATGACTCTTCTACTGCTTCAACCATTGCCTGTAATAAAGGGTGCCTTGAAAAAGGCTGACCGGGCTGGGCACAGTCACCACGGAAGTCATCAGTATCTACGGACCAAGTCATAACTCCAGCGACTCCTTGTTCCAAAACATATTTCACCTGAAATCCAAAGAACAATAAGGTATTTTGCTTATTTGAGGGAGAAATATTTTCATTAAGATAATTAAAATTGAATTAGTTCTTCTTTTTTTATGGCTCATTGGCTTCTAGATTCTTAGCCCCGAGCTATCTACAGGTTACCACCCTTTCTAAACATCCATGGTTAACAGGGATTTTTGTCAGGGAGCTCATTGGTGGAAATAGTGGACCTGTAACAGGCAAGACTCACACATCTTCCGCATGAGAATCCATTGTGTGCTAGCCACTGGACCATGGGTATATCCAGATATTTAATTAGTAACTACAGAAACTACAATTTTCCAGCAATGAAAACATTAATGATATAAGCCCGGGGTCTCCCCGTGGTCTAGTGGCTAACGCCTTAGATTCATAAGCGGGAGATGGTGGGTTAGATCCCCACCGGCGGCAGGAATTTTCTCATCTCACGGCTTGTTGGGAAAATTCCTTGCTGCACCCTGGATGTCGGCGCTAATAGCCTAGATGTCGATGCGCCGTAAAAAAAAAAAAAAATTTATAGAATGCCAAGTGGCAGGAATCGTCTCCTCACAGTTTAATATGAAAGTTTTCCCATCATAAATAGGGGAAAGGTTCATAATAATATTGTTACGCATATAGCTTGTATTACGTTTTTCAAAAACCGTCTCTCGAGCTCTAAATGAGAGTTGAATAATGAGCTATTAGACATTTGTAATAGAAAGTTTTAAATAGTTTAGTTTAAATATTTCTTGGACCCTTGTTTAGTACATGCAATACGTTCATTCAATTAGTACAAAGACAGTCTTAAAATATCTACTTATAGCAAGTTCTAGAGGGGTATTTTGTACTCAATATTATATCACTCGCATGTTCACTTCCAGTACCTTCTTCTTTACTAGTTTGATAAATATATAATGATCAAAATAAGTCTTTATTTATGCCAATTATTTATCATACTCTTATTAAACTATTCTTATCAGTCTTTGGTGAAATTTTGTATATTAATATTTCAATAATTCACTTTGAACTCCAACATTTTTCTAGCCAAGGTGAAGCTATTCTGATATTATTCACTTAAGTACACCTTTCAAAGATATCGGTGGTAGTTGCACAGAGTCTATAATAATATTTTTACTGTCTCAAGAAGAAAGGGTAAATATGTTATTTGATTCTATATAATTCCATGCATACATTCACTTCCAGGTTGAGAGCCAATTAAAACATAAAACAATTGAAGTTGCTCATGCGCCTCTCAAATGAATTGATTTTTCTTGGAACAATTTATGAAAAAAATTAATTAAATCATAAAATGACTTTCTGATTATACCAATGGTTTAACCATTAACAATAATCAAATCAGAACCTTAACCCTTTAACGTGAAAACTTTTTTTTTTATAAAACAGCTTATTTTAGGGCACTGAAGAACACCTGCCATCTGTACTTGTTGTATTGAAACAAATATGGTTCCAAATAATAGGGTGGGACATGTTTGTCCCTCTGATAGATCTTACTAATTTCTGAGTCCCTTCACAACCTTGGATAGGCAGAGCATTTAAGTGGGACATATATGTCCCTCTGTGCGTTAAAGGGTTAAAGTTAATATTATTTTCTATTCTGACTCGATTAAGTATAATTAGTTTTCTATCAATCAATACAGGGGTCAAAAAAGCAGGACTTCCTTTTCTCTTTTGGCAATTTTTTAACATGTAATGCTTTCTTCCTGGACATAGATCACGACTGTGTCATCAGTCATGATATGAATGACCCCCCTAAGAGGTGACTAAAAATGTGTATGGAAAAATAGTGAAAGAGAAGGGTCAGTTTTTGATCCAAGCCACAAAATGTTGTTTAAAAAAAAATTATGATTTTGTCAATTTTCATTAAAAAAGAATTAATCATTCAGTTGAATATTCACACAAAATTAATAAATAAGTCTTGGTATCAACAAATAATAGATTTTACCTTATGCTTTATACTATCAGGATTATCATATGCTATTACATATTTTCCACTGGTTGCAAATGGTGTCATACTGGTATTGTCCCAATGAATGGTCCAATTTTCTGCTCCAAATTTATTACAAATCTAAAAAAATACAGGAAGAACTTAGATAAAATTTATGATCAAATAATTAATTATTATTACACAAGGTAGGGATTGTCGGGGTTCGGTCACTGCTACTTAATAAAACTACATTTTATCATAAAAATGGTTTTATTGTGCTGACGTTTCGGCTTGAACTTCAAGCCTTCATCAGGGCTGTAAAAAACAAGTAGGACTTATGTAATACTGAAATATACATATATTAACTGTCAGAAATGATCCCGCATTTGTGAGGAATAGTTCTCTATTTTCCCATCGGTAAGCCCATATTGTTATTTTTATATCTAATCTAATATGTAATCTGTTATTCTTATATCTGTTCTCCTAATAATACAAACACTTCTAGAGCACATTGTTCTTCTATATATTATGTTCTAGTATTTTATGTTTTTATGTTTTTGTCTTTTTCCAAATATGTATGTATGTATGTATATATGTAAGTGTATTTGTGTATGTAAGCATATATATATATATATATATATATATATATATATATATATATATATATATATATATACATTTCAGTATTACATCCGTCCTACTTTTTTTTTACAGCCCTGATGAAGGCTTGAAGTTCAAGCCGAAACGTCGGCACAATAAAACCATTTTTATGATAAAATGTAGTTTTATTAAGTAGCAGTGACCGAACCCCGACAATCCCTACCTTGCATCATCTACGGTCAACGATCTCCTCTCAATAATTATTATTACTTGCAGGTTAAAATTTTCAGTTAATCTTTTAATCTAGAAAATTATTATGGTTTTTAAAAATGTTTAGCCGCTTAAAGGCTCATCAGGCCAAGACTCATCAGGCCGGCTTAACACCATCCACAGGCTATACCCGAGTATATTCGAGTGAGTCATAATCAGTTGTCCCTCTCTATGAGTTTGCAGTCCTATTTCTATGTCATCTTTCAAACCAGTAGTTGTCATATGCATTCACTTCTTCTACAATTAACAATGAATAATGGAGTTGGCACAGTGACAAACACAAGAAAAAATAGTTAGTAGTTGAGGGGCCAAAAGGCAGAAGTATATTGCACGTTGTCACCTTTTAAAGGGTAAAGCACCTCATACATAAAGGCCCTAAAAAAAATTAACCAAATACTCCCTTGAATGTTGATACTATGTCTTCATAGGAATCAACTATGTTAGTGATTGAATAAAAGTTTACTTATTTCCTACAATGAACTAAAATTTTTGAAGACAAATTTCTTTGGAGTCCCCTATTTGATCTGGTAATTAAAAGTCTTTGCATAGAAATGGGGTTTGCCTTTAGATCAGGACTTCCCAACCAGGGGGCATAGAGAAATGTCAGAGGGGGAGGGGGCATAATCGTTTCGTATGCTTATTCCATTTTCATCCACTTATGTATGCGAGACATTTTTTTTTTTTCAGCTCTAGTTTTAATACAACTCAACAGCGCAATCGTCTTGCCGTCGATAGCGATTTAATCACTGCTTTAGCAATGACTGAACCCAGAATCGACCAACTGGTACAGAATATGCAAGCTCAAGTATCTCATTGGCACTTTATTAGTGATTTTCAATTGTACTTTTCTGTTAAAGATCCATGATAAATGCATACATTGTATCTGCATTTGAAATTCAAATAAAAAAAATAGTTGATAAAAAAATGTGTGTTTCTTATTTTTGTTGTAAAACTTAAGGGGGCATGAAAATATTATGTTTGGTTTGGATAGGCTCAGCGAAATAAAGGATGGGAAACCATGCTTTAGATAATGATGTATAGGTTTTTAAGGTGTTAGCTCTTAGTTTCCAGCATGAACCTTCTACTCATTTTCAGAAGAATCTTTTTGTGATATATTTAATTACATGCATTAATTAATTACCTCATTGTAACCTAAGAATCCATCGGTCCTTGTGAAAGGACCTTGGAAACCTCCTTTATCAGATGGAAGTGATTCCTCTCCAAGAACTCCTGTAGATTCAGGTGCTGCTAAAATAAATGTTCTTCCATACATTGGAACACCAACTATCAAGTTTTCTGCTCGAAGGCCATTTCTTAAAACATATTCTATGCTCGCACTCTATAAAGAAAAAAAAAATGTTAAGAAATTCGTAATGTTATATTTTACCTTAAAACTACTTATAGCCAAAGAATTGTGCTGGTGCCATAACGCCCTCCCCACATCAAAGCTTTGGCATAAACACTATAAATTCCATTATAAATAGTATCTCAAAAGGCGATGTTCAATTTAGTTATTATTGAATCAATCATTTTTAATATGTACTTACGAGCGTCAGTCTATCTGTAGGAGGGAATAGTGGAGCGTTAGGAGCAGTTTTTGTCTCCCATGCTCCATGATAATCATAGGCCATCATGTGGACTAGGTCCAGGTTTTCTGACACCCTAGGTAAATCATACCCTGCAGCCAGAGTATCAATTGAAGCACTTATAGCAGCAGTCAGTATGTAGCCTCCCACTTTCAAAGCTGATCTCAATTCCTGAAAGCAAGCATAATAATACAAAAATACAACTCGGTTATCAAAAGTCATAAAAAAAAAAAAAAAAAAATCAGTCCCATAACAGGCCACGAGGGCCCTGAGGGGCAGATACTGTAGAGGTATCTGATTCTTGACCGTACGGCACACTAGGGAGATAGTGTGGTTGGTACTATGCTCCAGCCGCCTGATTTTCTCCTTGCCGCTTCTACTGATAGAGTCATTAGCACCAAGGTACCCATTATTAAATTAATTGAAGGCTGGGTTGGCCTAGGGACGGTCAGGGAGGCCGAATTTAACCCATGAACGAAGACATATCAAAACTCATAATCTCCAAAAATGTATTCTGCCCGAAGATTTTGAAAGATAAATTTTCACTCAGAATGAAGAAAACTTATTTAATGATAAATTACCAGAATAATTAAAACAACGTGTACAATGTGAAATGATAAAATTCAGACATGACTGCATTAACTCAATAAATCAAAATTCTATCTAATTTACAAAGCTATCAGTATAGTTTTGTATCAGTACAGTTTTGTATCAGTGTAAGGACGCTAAGAGAACTCATGAATATTAACTATACCACAAATAAAAATGAAACTATTTTTCACTTCTTAGGGAAAAGCACACTAATAAATGAATTTAGAAGAAAATGATTTAAGAAATCAATCCCAGAAGAATCCTCAATTATTGCTTACCTCTATGGTTGAGGACTTGGCTAAATTGTATGGATTTCTTAGAGAAGCATAGCCATACTGGCAACTATTTATATCAGAGTTTAATTTTTAAGCCCATTATTGAGATGTTTTTTGTGTTCATTTATTTTGAAGATGTTGTAATATTATTGTTAAATAAAACCAATCATTCGTTTAATGTAAAAAGAGAACATTTATACTTCAGAAATTAACATTTTATTCTTTTTCTTATTCTTTCATGCATATGCAATTCATTTAGCCAATGGGATTGGCAACCGAATTTCTTGAAAAGTCAAAAAATAATGAATGTTAATTAAATATTAAGCTATAATGTCAATATTTTTGAAAACAAATCAAATCAGGGCTAAATATCAAAATAATTCTATGAACATAGTCCTGCGCCAGCTTAAGCCATGACACAATCTACAAGTTATCTTGTAGTTGCGAGTCAATGTGAATATATGTAGCATTTCTATAGCTGTTTATAGGTTGCATATTTTTTGACAGTATATATGTAACACACTTCTAACTTATATACCATGGCCAACCAATCCCCACTTGGTTTCTTGTCTCTGGCTTGCTCGTGCCTAACGTTCATATAGTAACCACTGAGCAGTATTTGTCCCAGATCAATAATAAATTACTTTATTTATTATCCTCTTCCCTCATTAGTATGCTAATTTTATAATAATGATTTATTTCAGACTTACTTTAATAAGACTGATGAAATTTTCTTTGTCTTCAGGACGGCCTCCTCTCTGAGTAGGAAATTCCCAATCAAGATCAAGACCATCAAAGTCGTATTCCCTGAAAAATTGTAAGTAATAGAATAATTGTACATAAGTGATTTATTATTTCTATTTAGTTTGCTTATATCATATTAAATTTTCTAAAAGCTTTTCAAACTTAACAAAAAGGGTTAATTTTCTATTTTGGTATATAAATCACAAGCCCATCTGGGAATTAATATGTTGTAGTAATATTTTTCAGGTAAAAATTGTTAAGATACTTGTTAATACTTGTTAAGATGAAAATCGTTTATTTAAGCACGAGCATTTATTGCATTGAAGATAACTGGTTGATAGACTGACCAGATGAATGTAAACAGAGGTGGTTATGGGAAAAATTTCTGAAATTCAGTACCTCAGAAAAGACTTTTCAAAGCCCAAGTTATTGGACTGGTAGGAGAGTTGCGGTATTAGCAGATATTAAATATCTCTAGCTGTTTTTTGTGATTCATTCCGTAGCGATATCAATACTTGACATCAGTACTGTTCTTGTAAACGTTTTAAAGAATTAAAAGAAAGTTTACAGCCTCCATTGATAAATATTTTTTAATCTTAGCTCGCAGCTCTTTCAAGGCTAGGCCTATCTACAGTGCTATGATGCAAAAAAGAAACAAAAGTAATTAATAAAATGCTCAATACTGTTAAAAATATAAAATAATAATTAACGTAGGACAAGAACCTTAATAATAGCCCTACAAGCACAGCGCTAATGGCCCAGAAGTCAATGCACCGTATAAAATAAAATAAAAAATGCAGATCCGGGAAAAAACAAATCAACATGAAAACAACTCTATAATTGTAAAAAAAAAAAAACAACATACAAATGCATATGCATAAATGAGTCAAATTAATTGTTCTTTTCTATTTATACACATCTGTATTCAGAATTTACAATGATATCAAAATACTGCTGCTTTAATTTCAATCCTCCAAAATCATGAGCTATTACTCATATATCACTAACACATAATGAAAAGTTGATATTCTCCTAGATGTCAGGAAAAAATATATTTATGAGAAATGCATCTCTCACTTCTCCGAAAGTTCCAAGAGCAATTTGGCAAAAGAAAGTGTATAGTAAAAGGATTTTGGTTCGGTTCTTGATGAACTATACCAGAGGCTAATTCCTATATACAGCTAATTCCTACTGTAATTATGTCTTTATGATGTTACACTATATTAAAAGATTGGATATAAACTTTCAGCCTTGAAAATAGCTGAATACTTTACTTTAAGAATTGTAGTACACTGCTTGTGAAGAGTTTTCTTTTGTCTGGATCGGCTGCTAGAGCAGAATAATTGGCAGAACCCTCATTCCATCCTCCGATGGCAATAGTTACTTTCAGATCAGGGTAGTCTTTTTTTAAGCCAGTCACTTTTTTGTACCAACCTAAAAATAAAAAAAAAAAAAAAAATTCAAAATATAAGGAAAGACAATTATTTTCAAAAATACAACCTCATTTTTATCAAAAAATATAGTTTCATTATTGCCTATTGAAAAAACTATCCAAAATATAATTTAATTAAAGTAAAAATGCAATTAGGTAAATAAGAATAATTATATTCATTCTGTGTTGTTTTGGCGAGGGATCAAAGAAATGATCTCCATTTTAACAGCAGCCTCCTGCCCAGTTATTTGCTCAACATATTTCATGCGTTATTCTTAAGGGGGCTTATGGTATAATCTTCTGTTCTAATTTTATTTAAGACATTCATTCAAATTGAGAGATTCAGTGTTGTAGTTTAATTGATATTAAGTTGTAATTTTAGCTGTACGAATCCTAGGTTATCAGGTCAGATTTAATTTACACATGGGCATATATAGAAAATTATTTCGGAGGGGGCTGGAAAAATTTTGGGGGGGCTGAGACAATTTCCGGTGTATGGAATACTAACAATTTAGATCTTGGAAGAGTTTTAGCCAACTTAAACGCTATTACACCCAAAATAGAATATGTTTTATGAACTAAATGATCTTATTTAATTTATTTTTAAGGGTTTTATGAAATTTTTACCGATCAAATCAAAATTTCGGGGGGGGGGGGGGGCGGCTGCAGCCCCCCTTATATACGCCCATGCATTTACAGGGCTACCTTGTGGAGTGGAGATGTTATCAGTTTGCTTGGGATGAAACTGAGAACACACAAAACATGTCGGGAAGATGAATTAAGGAGGAACCCCTCGCCAAAACAAGACAGAATAGATTTATTGAATTTGGCCTTTTAATAAATAATTATAGTATTCTTGTTTTGACATTGGTGGTTGTTAATTGGTGAATTTCAGAGGTCCTAACTCATAGAGACTGTAACACAAACTGAACTAATCTGTGAGGAAGAACAACATTAATAACCATTGTTTATTATCCACTAACTAGGCTTTAGATTATTTTTATTTAATGGCGAGCACTTGCCTAAAAAAATAACTATTCAAAACCTGCATTATTTTTGCACCAACTCAATACAAACATGTATTTTCTAAATAATAGTTATTTATTTATATTAATTGAGAGGAGATCGTTGACCGTAGCTGATGCAAGGTTGGGATTGACAGGGTTCGGTCACTGCTACTTAATAAAACTACATTTTATCGTAAAAATGGTTTTATTGTGCCGACTTTTCGGCTTGAACTTCAAGCCTTCATCAGGGCTGTAAAAAACAAGTAGGACGGATGTAATACTGAAATATATATATATATATATATATATATATATATATATATATATATATATACACATATATGTATATATATGTGTGTGTGTGTGTGTGTATTTATATTTCAGTATTACATCCGTCCTACTTTTTTTTTACAGCCCTGATGAAGGCTTGAAGTTCAAGCCGAAACGTTGGAACAATAAAACCATTTTTACGATAAAATGTAGTTTTATTAAGTAGCAGTACCGAACCCCGTCAATCCCTACCTTATATATATTAATGTTAGAAGAAAGACTGCATGGGTAGTTATTTCTCTTTAGAAGCATTCTGTAGTGTGGATCCCCTTAATAGATGTAAAATCCTTTAGGAAAGGTTTGCATTACCTTGAGAACATTGCCATGCAGCCTTTTTGGTTGGTTAAGCTCATTGAGCCATGGCCAAAGTCACCCTTTCACTCATTGATTTGATTAGAACAAAATGTGCATTGGTGAATCTAGTTACATCATATTTCCATGGAACATTTCAATTTCCTGAGAGATAAATTTCTGTTTCTTTTATGTGTATATAAACAGGGTGTAATTTATAAAAGTATCGACCTTTCAGGAGGTGATAGTAGACCTTAAATGCAACAAAAAAGTTCATATAAAGTATTGTTAAATTCAGAACAGAAACAGAGTAAATTCAAATTTTGTAATTTTTTTTTTTTTTTTTTTTTTTTTTTTTTTTTTTTTTTTTTTTTTTTTTTTTTTTATGAATAAGTAGTGATTACTGAAATACCGTTTATTATAAATGAAACCCAATCAAACTATCGTAAAGTAGATGAACTTTCCTTTGAGAAATCAGTGTTTGTAATATTACTATGTATGTTAATATTAAAGGGGTTCCAGGGCGGTTCCATAAAACAAATTTAGGTTATTCATTTAAATCGTTGCGATTTTTTTACGCACAAATATGGTTGTAGGTACTCGTTCTATACGTTCCTTAACATAGGGTAACGAATGAAACAATTTTTAAGGCGATATCTGTAAACGTTTTTGAGAAAAGTGGAAACAAATATTTTTGTTACTCATTTTCGTTTTGGGTACTTAGAATCATGGGATTCAATTAAAATATTATCTATATGTTTGAAATTCATCTAAACTAAGATATTTAAATGTTGGTTACATTCGCAGTTAAGGAAGTATTAGAAAAAAAAATATGTTATTTTAAGATTTGAAAAGTTTTGGGATATTTTCGTTAATATCTCGGAAACGGTTGGGAAATCGTGGTATGTGGAAGCTTTCCAAATGACCAGTTGGCCATTTGAAAGCTTACTAAATTCTCTTCTAATGAGGTTCAGAAGAAATTTTCGATGGGGGATGCCAATCGGAGAAATAAGTACTTAAAACATTGAAAGTGTTAGTTTTGTTTTTTGAACGGGTTTTGTCTTTGTTTAACTCACTTTTTATTTGGTTGTTTTCGTTTTAAATCCTGTTTATCAGAAAAATAGAATTTTAGTAAAAGAAGGCAAGAAAATGAGTAACTTATAGGTAATGATGTTTTCCTAGAGCGAACGTTGAGAAGGCGGGTGAGTCATTTCCGCTAAGAATACTGTCAGTTTCCGACTTTATTAATATGAACTTATTGAACAATTGTTGTGGTTTAAAATGACACTTTTGTACATTTCATATGCATTCGCCTTAAAGCAAATTTAAATCTTATTTCAAAAATGTAATATCATGTTAAAAGATGATAATGTGTGCGAAATGGGGTTTTTTTTACAAAAAAATAAAATAAAAATAAAAAATAAATAAATAAAAAAATAACATTTTGAACGGCTTATGTCTGGAACAAAAAAAGTCCGACTCGCAGGAACTGCATCATCTTAGCGCGGTTCCGTTCTTATCTCTAGATTCATTTAAAATGATTAAAATAGAAGCTGTTATTATTTTGGGTCCACATTTCTAGAAAGCATGAAGATTAGATAGTTAGCCGTCGAGGTGATAAGTAAAGATGGAATGGTTGGGATTCGGCTAAAGAAACCTCAATACGATTTTTGTTAAAAAATCTACATTTAGGACGTTTTGGCTAGTCAGTGGTAGCCTTCGTCAGCATTTAAAGTGCCGGGAGGCAGAGGAGGACGAATGTTGACAGTTCCATCTTTACATTCAAGAAAGGTCTTATTTGCGATCTTACCTGGATGGGTCCCCGCCCTAGGAAGGACCCCGCTAGGCATTTGAAAAGCTATATCTTGGAAATCCATATCTCTAAGATTAAATTGTTTATCTTATTTTTCTTAACCTGATTTATTATCAAATACATTATCCAACTATAAGCAGTTAAAAAATAACAAGGAATAAAAACAGACAAAAAGAATACTTCGAATAAGCGAAATCAATTACTTTAAAGTTTTAAGCACTTATTTCTCCGATTGACATCGTCTAATCAGAACTTTCATCAGAACCTTTTTTGTAGAGCATTTAGTAAGCTTTCTAATGGTATTCTTCCGTTTACCAAGATTCTCAACCTTTTTCGAGATATTAAGGAAAGTAGCGGGAGATGGTGGGTTCGATTCCCACCTCCGGCAGGGAGGTGGGATTCCCTCCCCCATAGGGAGGAACCCCGCTTATAAGGTTGATACAATGAAACAATGCGGAAGTGCCGACTAGAAAATTTCGCGTTTCAGAACCCCTAGAGACCGAAAATAACGGTGGTTCAAATTTGTATGTATATATATATATATATATATATATATATATATATATATATATATATTTGTCTGTTCGCGGATTTCTGGCCTCCCTAATGGTCCGATTTTGATGAAATTTGGTACAAAAATCTGTCGTCCAAATTGACAGGTCAAGTTCGTTAACCAGCAAAATCCGCCCACTGGAAGATGGCGTTTGGGGCGAAATTCGTGCAAAAAAATCTGTAACGCTTACGTTTTTAAGTTCATAAGCTTGTAAGTACTCTTTTCATAGGCTTCTTGGGCTAGGAAAACGAATGGAACCATTTTCAAGGCGATAGCTTTAACCGTTTTCTAGAAAACTGAAAAAATAATTTTTGAATGCCGTTTTTGGTTTGGGTACTTAGAATCATGGGATTCACTGCATGTTCTACTTTCATTAAAACTAATATGTTGAAATTTTGGTTGCGTTTGGAGTTAAGGAAGGGTTTGAATAAAATATTTTATTAACAGACATAAAAAAGTTTTGGTAACTTTGTATACTTTCCTTAATATCTCGATAAAGGTTGAGAATCTTGGGAAACGGAAGAATACCATTAGAAAGCTTACTAAATGCTCTACAAAAAAGATTCTAATGAAAGTTTTGATTAGGCTATGTCAATCGGAGAAATAAGTGCTTAAAACTTTAAAGTAATTGATTTCGCTTATTCGAACTGTTCTTTTTGTCTTTGATTTTGATACTTAAAATTATGGGACTCAGTTGAAACATTTTCTGCATGTTTGAATTTCATCAACACTAATATGTTAAAATTTTGGTTACGTTTGGAGTTAAGGAAGGATTAGAATAAAATATTTTATTAACAGACATGAAATGTTTTGGGAACTTCGTATACATTCCCTAATATCTCGAAGACGGTTAGGAATATTGGTAAACGGAGGGTTACCTTTTGAAAGCTTACTAAATGTTCTACAAAAAAGATTCTGAAACAATTTTTGGTTAGGCAATGTCAATCGGAGAAATAAGTGCTTAAACTTTGAAGTAATTGATTTCGTTTATTCGAACGGTTCTTTTTGTTTGTTTTTATTCCTTGTTATTTTTTAATTGCTTAAAGTTGGATAATGTATTTGACAATAAAACAGATTAATTAAAATAAGAAAAACAATTCATTGTTAAAAATATATCAGGCTGTACCGTATGAAATGTCAGTTTTGGATTTTTCGATTTCCTTCAAATGTCTTGAAACTGTCGAGGCTCCTACTCCGAGTTCTTTGGCATATTCCCTAGTGTTTTTAATTGCTTATAGTAGTCAAATGTATTTGTCAATAAAACAGGATACGTATAATTAGAATCAATATTTTGTTTGTTAGAATTCGAAGATGCCGTATGAATATCTAGATTACAGTAATGGTGTTGATTTCGTTCTTTAGAATTATTCTTGGTATTCCCTATTTTCATCTGTTACCCATAGTTTTTTATTGTTAGTAGGTTTTTCTTATTGATTATAGAATATAAATCTATTTGGCTATAAAACAGGATACGTAAAATTAGTGACAATATTTCGGAGATTTCTGAGCGAAATACTTTTAAGATTTTCTACCACCACGAACGGCTTTTTTCCTCTCTTTTTATCCACTAGATAGGCTTTATTTTGCATATTATTCTTTATAAGTTTTATTCAGCAGGGGATTCTGATGAAATGTCGTGTTTTTGCTGTGGATTTTAAATACGATGTGTCTAAGATTGGGTAACATTAGCGAGTCTACATAGTTAAGAACCGACGACGGAGGTTGACTTCTTGCTACGATTTAGTCTACATATGTATATTAAGTCCTAAGTACAAAAAATTAACTTCACAACGGTTAGATACTATGAGCGAATATGGCGGTCAATGCCTCTAGAAATAAGGGGGCCGCAGGAAATTTACCTGCTAAGAGTTAATCCTCAAGAGCTGTAAATATACCCCAGGACTCTGCCGACACAAATACAAAGCCTAGGCGGAGAGCACCCCAAAAAATCAGATCCAAACATAGGTTATATACTAAATATTCATAAAGACTACTTAGTTGTAAACCGATTCATCAATTAGCAATCAATAGTTTTCAACAAAGGTTATATACTAAATATTGATAAAAAGTATTTAATTAGAAAAAAAAACAATATTCCACAAGACTTGTTTTTGGTCCATTTGTGTCTACTCCATAGACTTAATTAGGTATATTATTCTATTGTAGTTGGGCAACTAAACTTTGTTTTATTTTGTTAAATAAAGTTTTTTTTCTTGACTTGTTATTCGTCAAGACTTTTATTTGTCCTTGTGTATTTACTAGATAGGCTTTATTCGGCATATTATTCTATATAGGCTATATTAGGCAGGGTATTCTACTCAATCTTGTGTACTTCTTCTTGATCCTTCTGTACATGGGCGTATATAAAAACAATTTCGGGGGGGGGGGGCTGAGACCATTTCCAGGGTATGGAATACTAAATATTTAGAGCTTAGAATAGTTTTGGGCAACTAAAACGCTATTACACGTAAAATAAAATATGTTTTATGAACTAAGTGATCTTATGTAATTTATTTTTAAGGGTTTTACGAGAAGTTTTTATCATCAATTCAAAATTTCGGGAGGGGCTGCAGCCCCCTCAGCCCCCCCCCCCCTCATATATGCCCATGCTTCTGTATCCTCTAGGAAGGCTTTATTAGGCATATTTTGTATTGATTTATAGAGCTTTGCTTTAGAATGAGAGCCGGATTGTGTAATTTCCGCTTTTGTGTAAAAGTTAGCTACTGTCGGTGTCCCTGACGCCTTAATATCACTTTTATTCGAGATGTTCGAGAGGATTTTGACAATTTTCACGAGATATATAAAAAAAATAAGTTTATTTCTTTTCTAAGCTTATCAAATGGCACTAGGGACATGAACGGAACCGCGCTAAGATGCTGCAGTTCCTGCGAGTCTGACTTTTTTTGTCTAGTTTTAACCTCTTCCGAATTGACATACACCCTGTATATTGTTCAAATCATTCTATTCTTTATAATATTAGAAAATAATTATCAGTCACTTAATGTGTTTTTATCAGGGATATTGGGAATTACTTTTTAATGCATTCTTCACTACCCTTATTATGTAGAACTACAGTCTTGTTTGTCTTCCTGTCAGTCCTAAGGAGATTCACCTTCCAGAAGTCTGTTAAATAACAGACATAAAGGTTTGATTAAGATATTTTTAGTATTCATGATTAATTAGTTTGGGGTTGCTTTTCCTCCTTTAGAATTAAGGACATGTCCCCATCATATAGTTTATTCTAAAATAAGTTGACATCATCAACAATCTTTTGCCTGTTGGTACAACTATTCCGTTATTGGTCTTTAGTTCACTTATATATCTCGTTTCTTCCCTCCCTCCATATTTCTATTTCAGATTTAAGTTTGTCTCACCCTTGCCGTAGTTCTCCTCCAGATCGAGATGTGGGTCCAATGACCTGATGGTCCATGATGTTGTATTCAGCCCAGCAAAAGAGTACACTATGTGAGTACATAGGTCAGGCCTCAGATCTTCCACGGAGAACTGCCCTCTGCCTGGTCTATAAGCAGCCCATGTTCCTACGTAGCATACGATCACGCCGCGGCCGTCTGAAAACAACAAAAATATTTAAAAACAATGTAAACAAAGTTAAATTAAATAATAAATTATTCTCAATAAAACATTATGTTGTAACCAACCTGTTGAGTATTCTTTGTAAAGTAGGACTGAGGGACTTAACAACGCGTGTTCACAAAAAAAAACATATATATATATATATATATATATATATATATATATATATATATATTTATAATCTTCTTTGATAATACAGTAGCTGAATACCCGTGCTTCGACTCGGTAGATAAGTAGTTATTTTATTGCGTTAAATAATGTATGATCAAAATTAACGCTACTACATAATTTTGTGCAGTTTATTATAGCACGGTTCCCTATAAGTTATTCATCAATTGATAAGTAATCAAAGTATAATGTTTCTTGACATTGGGTTGCTCGGGACCAGTGTCAAGAAACAGACAACGTAGAGATAACCCGTTATCCATAGTTTAGCAGTAATAACAGATTAACCAGTACACGTTAAAATTCGTTGTCAATAATAAATGTACGTTAAAATTTAAAAATTTATGTTTCCAAGATGTCATTTGGAAACACTCATTATATTTGCGAGCATTACCAAAAAGTGCTCTAACAGGGGATGCTGATGGGTGAGGAGGCTGTGCAAGGGTTCGGGATATTATTACCGCGGATGGATCATCACCAGGTATAGCGTAAACTCTATGAGGGACAACATTAACGTCTATTTGTAACAATTCAATTTCTGTCATCATAGTTGGAATGAACCCCAATTAAAATGGTGATTTTGTCCCTCATAGCGTAAATTCTATGAGGGACAGTTTATTTCTAGTAATTCAAGGACGGTCATCATAGTTGAAATTAACCGCAATCTACTATATATTTGTTAAATACAACTCACTCACTCAGTCACTGACTCACTGACCTATCATCGCCCAGCCCAAAACGCTCGACAGAAAAATTTGAAATTTTGCATGTATACTCCCTATAGAACGGAGACACTCGCTAAGAAAGTATTTTTTGATATTCGAATTTTTAAGTATTTTTAGAGGGGGATTAAAGTTTGAGTTGGTTAGAGCAGGCAAGCCTAGGCAGCATGCGTTGCTAGGACGATAAAGAACAGCTGTTACCGTACTGTATCTATTTCATAGTATTATTATTAATTGAGATTAATTTCAACTATGATGGCAGACCTCGAATTACTAGAAGTTAACTGTCCTTCATAGAGTTTGAGCTATGAGGGACAAAATCACAATTTTAATTGCGGTTCATTTCAATTTGTCCCCCATAGAGATTACCCTATACCTGGTTATGGTCCATCCGAGGTAATAATAACCCGAACCCTTACACAGCCTCCTCACCCATCAGCATCCCCAGTCTGATCACTTCTTGGTAATGCTCGCAATTATAATAGGTGTTTCCAAATGACATGTGAAAAACATACATTTATTTAGAACATTTGAAAAGAAATGTAAACGCGTTTAGATGACGAAGTTTCTGTGAGTCGGTCTTTTTAGGGTAACTGTGGCCGATAATACCTTCATATATTCTAATATCTCTATGAGTTTCTGAGAAGGTTCGAGGTATTGAAGATTTCACCCTATATTTGAGAAAGAGCTGAAAGAATGTACATTGTAAGTCGTGAATCCTACCATTATTAATGATCAATTGTTTTCGATGATAGATGATGTACTGCTAGAAATGAGGCTGCATCTCCCTTCATGGTTTTGTAGGCTGGCATATCAATGACCTCAGAAAGGGTTCAGCAGCCATTCCTTTTGGAGGATGGTGATCATATTATAATTAGCTGTTTATATCCGATTCAGCTGAATAAAAAAAAAAACACCATCATATGCAAAAGCTTCTTTCATTCATTTTTAGAGTACTGACAAAAAGTGTTTGTATATAGAGATTTTCTCAAATCGCCGGCAATTCTTGCCCTTAGATAATTTAACCATGAGATTGATTGAAGAAGTTGGTCATTTCGAATCTTTAAGCAGGTTTGTAGAGCTGAGATCCTCCTATCAAAAGTATGATAATGTGTAATGGTTTGTAATACCTAACTGTATTTATATTTAATTTTCGCATTTTCCTATGTTGGTACTCATGAAAGATCTTTTGAAATATTTCTTCAAGTCGTCATCAATCGTACCTACTTCCACATCGAAAATGTACCCCATTAAATATGCATATGTATTGTTGGTATGTGGATTGATGTGTATACAAACATAAAAATGATTGTTCCCAAAAAATCTATTTGTCTCTTTGGAAGCTCGGTGGCTGTGAGCACCTAACACTCCGTGCCAGGGGTCGTGGGTTCGATTCGCACTATGGGATAGCGGCTTCTCTTTAGAAAAAAGAAAAGGCATCAGCCCTATCCTGGCTATAAAAGGGTAGTTACCTATAGATAACTCGTCCTAAAGTTCGTAGTTAATAATAATGGAGGTTATCATTTAAATAAAGAAATATTTGTCTGTTTGATTATAAAAAGTGAATAATATTAATTATTAAATGGATAATTGCCAGGCATAGTCCAGGAGGGGTTATAGCGACAAAGTATTGGCCATGCCCCTACGAGGAACAGAAAGAAGATGGGTACTTGCGGTTCCTAAGTTGCTGTAGCTCGCGCTGCTTAGCTTCTTTATAATTTTTCTTTTTTGCAAAAAATTAGTGAATAAACTGATCAGGCGACGAAATGTCTCTCACAGTGTGCGTGAAAGACATTGCGCGGGGAGCGCTCCCGACTATAAGGTCTAGCTCGCCAGTTGATGTTTCTATTTTTATTTTACCGTTCGCTCCGTTTATTAACAGCGCAAAGAGTGGTAGGTGCAGTTTGTTTAATTCGCTTTGTACAATACGATAAATCCACATAGAAGAAAACGAGGGGTTCGGCTTGAGCAATAGCTGCGTAGACGTCAGTAGTGTCCCTTCTGAATGGCTGGTTTACTCCAAACACTAATTAAATTGCTAAAGGTTTTCTTATATTGCAACGAGACTGTGCATAAGTCGTGTCCAACAAAATGATGACATATTGCAAAACAAGCTGTACGTTATCCATTAGGAATGTGGGGTTACTCTATTATCAAATTATTTATTTGCACGTAACGGCCGCTATTTACTAATCATCAACATGTGTTCTAAAAAAAATAATAAAATCGTTCCATTGGAAGTTGGGGTTCAACCCAAAACAAAATTAAATAAAAAGTAATAATTGAGTCAACTGTTCATTAGAAATAAAAAAGGAGATCAGGTAGCGAGTGCTAAGTCATGGGGACTCCGTCCTTAGGTCGTGGTTCGATTGCCACGAGCCGTGATAGCTTTTCTATCGAAAATAGGAAATGCATTAGCCCTGTTAAATAAATAATAGAAATATAAAAGAGCGGATCTGATCAAGTTCATCTACCTCATGTTTTTATTTTGTACTAGCTGTTACCCGGCGTGCTACGCTACAGCTACTTTCTGCATCTATAAAAGCAAAAATAAATTAGAAACCAAATAATTAATATTAAAATCTGTAACAATTTGAGTTCATTGTTTCGAACTCGTGAGCTCCGAATTGTGAGTCGTAGACGATTTTAACCTAGCCTATGACTCTACCCGTGTCAAGACCTACCTGTGTGCCACGTTTGGTCAGAATCGGTCAAACGGTGTAGATTCGTATAAGGAACAAACAAACAAATACACAAAGAAACAAATAAACAGACACGTGATTTTTATTTTTATTTAAATTTTAACGTCCATTTATTATTAACAACGAATTTTAGGACGGGTTATCTACAGGTTACCACCCTTTTCTAGCCAGGATAGGGGTGATGCCTTTTCTTTTTTTCGAAAGAAAAGCCACCACCCCTAGTGGGAATCGAACCCACGACCACGTGATTTTTATATATATAGATTTATTGAGCAATGTGATTTGTTATGCAGGTGCTGTGTGACGGTCTTTATTTTATTTATTATATTATTATAATTAACAACGAAAAATTATTTATTGCTATTTGAGGTTTAAGTCTTAACCATACTTAAACAACGAAAGGAGTTCACTTCCTTTTTGTCCAGAATAGATTTTTTGGACTCTCTTTAGGAATCGAACCCACGACCCCAAACATTTCTATAAGGATTATATTGAATTGAGTGAAGGACACGGAGAAAGGTGCATCATACAACCAGGAGACTAACACACCTCCCACTCACACAGGTACACTGGTATAATTTACCTCCAGTCCAAGGTCACCGGCTCTCCCCTCGATTCAAGTTCTGAGGAGCCCCGTATTCGGTAATCTTAAAAATTCCTTCTCGCAGGAAATTCTTTAACGGAGCACATTCCTCTGCAATCGAAAAATACCTTAACGCGAGAGCTGCATTAATAAGTTCTCGTCTCGGGAAGGTGGTTAGATTCAGCCGCATTGCATAAGAATGTGCTCAAAATGACATTCATAAGCACAGAATAAACACAAACAGTTTTACTCTTTTATATTAGTAATGAACAGCTTACTCAGTTATTAATTTCGTTCTGGTGTAAACTCGAACTTCCATTGGGCCTCGGTATTATGGTTTTAGTATTTTGTTTAAACATAAGCTCTTCATATCCTGGGGATATCTACTTAGGTTCGTTGCAAGAAAGTAAAAATAAAGCCCATCTTTCTTTTGAAAAGAGTACCTACTATGAATGCCGATTTTGCGTTGTAATATGGCAAAACGTACGACCATTAGGGGAACATTAATAGTATGTGCACGTAGTGAACCCCTTCCTCCAGATAGTCCGATTTTTCCGTTTAATGTACTCTTCCAATGGTGATATGAAAATGCTATTACAAAGTTCCGCGGCGAAGAAAAAACGGAAAGTGTGGCCGCACTACATATACATGTGTGCGTGTGTACATGGATATATCATTTTTTACAGGGTCATTTTCGTTATCTGAGAAGTAGGATCTATGCAGATTTGAAGAAATATTTAAACAATTCATTCATGAGTGCATCCCCAAGAGCTCATCAAATCATCATGAAAATGCTAAATTTGTGTTCTTTCAAATGTCTTATAATGAAATATGGCTCGGGTTCTTAAAAAAATAAAAAAAAATAAAAATAAAAAATCTGTTTCTGGTGTTGTATTTCACACGATATATACAGATTTTTCGTTGCAAAAAAGCAACATTTACAGATCCTACCGGCAAATTATATTTTGTGTCTGGAACCACTCCTAAATAATCCATTTTACTTATTTTCATAATATGCCTATCATTAGGTTCTATCGTTACAAAGGAAGATGCGTTGCAGGGACCCAAGATTATACGCTTTAGAGAGGAATTAATACTCATAATATATTCCTGGGATAAAGCTACATTCTTAACGGACTGATTTTATATTATTTCCATAATAAATCTCTATCAATAAATCCGGGCTATGTATAAAATGTTACAAGATAACAACATTTACAACACGTAGAGGTACATGAATAATTTTTAAGTAAACACCCACTCCTTGAACCTATTTCGTTTATTTTCATATGACACTTCTATCATTAGATTCTAGCATTATATAGCGATATTCTTAATGGGAAACCAATGATTACGCCCGATAATCGATCAGGAGTGTGTTTTCACTCCTGAAAGTTTGTATCGGTACCGGCTGCAATTTCCGGTTCTTTATATTAGAAATACGACAACCCAATATTCCAAACCCTATTGAACCAAAAACTTTTATTATATTCACCGTAGTCTTAGAGCAGTGATGACATAGTAGTTTTCTGCCCCTGAACCCCATCCCACCTCCTAAAGTTTATGCATAATCTCTCTTAGTAGTTCTGTATATTATATTGAAAGTTTTGTTTGCAATAACCCCTACACCCCCGAAAATTAAGTATCAGCAGCGCAACAACTATAATGAAAGTTGAGAACTCTTCGTGCAAGATAGTTCGATTGTTTAAACACTGCTAAGAAGAAGACAGCTTGGGAATGTAAATCACTTGGCAAGATCACTTGAGAGGCCTATGTCAAATAGACTGTCCATGTAAGTGGACTGTGCAATGGGGTATAATGGCCCTTTGGCTGCGCCGGACTAATGTGCAATGAATATAATATTAGGTTGAATGATGCAAGAGAACCCACAATACATGCAGCTGTATGAAAAAACCTTGCATTGGAAAGAATCGAGTGGGGAGAATGGTCTAAGGTGACCACGCTAGGCACAACAGAGATTGAGTAACAAATGATTTCAATTCAACAAAGAATTACTGTATCTGTTGCAGAAAGTGATATTCAATGTAGTATTTGAATAGTTCAAAATTAAAAAAAAGCCCGACTCGCAGGAACTGCTTCATTAGCGTATTTTTATATAAAGTTTATATCTGGAATAATTTGGATTGTTTAGAATGATATCCCGCCTTCAATGAAGCGAAACCAACACTTCAAGAGAGATAACTTTGAATGAAACTTAAAGCACTGCTTTGTCAATAAAGAATAACTATGCAAAAAAAAAAGTTCAACTGACTCCATTCTTTTGGAGTAACTAAACCGGAAATTCGACCTGATTGTTCGTTTTATTCATTTTCCTCGAAAACGGTTATATATGTATTGCCTTTATTCGATTATCCACGTCGAAATACCTACAAAACGTATTTCTATGAACGCAGAAACGGTAATTGCTACAGTTTTCCGTGGGGTGATTCTGCTGGTTAGCGAACTTGACCTTTTGAATGAGACAAAGTAGTGTATTCTTATACATTTATTGGTCAGAAACGTGTATATTTTTCATGAGCACCTCCGGAATGCCTCATCGGGTCGATGTCATGGAGGGAGGGAGGAAACACGCCAAAACAACTTGCAAGGTTTAAATCAGGATTATTTCAGTATTCTAATTTCGTTTGACCTTTACCAGTTGAGGAAGATTGGAATTTATTTCTTTATTTTATTCTTGTTTTTCCAACATACTTGGACATTTGCCATCAACGGCTCTCTTCTTTTAACAAGGTATATTCCCTAAAAGATCATTCGAAAAACCTTACGAGTAACAGACTATCAATCACCCTGTATTTTCGCTCTCTAGAAGAAATGAGAAGATAGTCGACCGTTGAGGTTAAGAAGGTGTAGATAAACCGGGTTCGGTAGTGTGTTAAATAAAACTACATAATATGTAGTTTTATTTAAATGTATATTATACATTTAAATATGTGTTCATGGAAGTTGGTCAGTCGGCTTGTTGATATCTTAAGACACATTAATTTCTTAACCGTTATCTACTTAAACGACTTAAAGAACGCGGCAAAAACTCTTCCTTTATTTATTTTAATTTTAATCCTTTATGGTTTCTTATGGAATCCAGAAATATTTTCTATGTTTCTTTGTGCTATTTCTTCCAGAGACATTCTTTGTATAACAGGCATAACTGTCGTCCGCCGTAGACAGATACCACCCAGAAATGTAATGGATAAATAATAGAGCTTAAGTACCCTCTCTGGAATTTTATTTAATTTGGTTTGCGCAACAAGAGTAATAAATAGGACGTATAGGAATGTAAGCTCATACCTGCTGTCGACTTCGCTAGTTGCGCCATGCAAAGAAATTGAGAAGGTATAATAATTTATTAGCACTGTTAGCTTAATAAGTGGAATTTTGAAACACGCCTTTGTGTTTTCCCCAAATACCAGAAGTATAAGACACTTGTTGGCATCCATTGGCAATTTGATGAATCACAGTAGCAAGTGGTAGTATATTTCTTTAATAGTTAATCCTCGACTCATATAAAAAATGCAGTATACTTTGAAGAAACACTAATGTGCTCTTCTTATACGACATAAATAAATAACTATTTACTACTACGCAATGGTTATTTGGTTGTAATAATTTCCTAAATTATTTAGGACGTTTTACAAGTAAATAGTGTAATTATATTTCGTATTGTCCACTGAATATGAACCACTTTTCGTGATCTAAGGGGTCTGAAACGTAAAAGTTTCTAATCCGTACTTCAGGATAGTGAAATACAACTGGATTCTCCAAATAAGACATCTGCTCGGTACCTACTTTTGCTCAGGAGTACAACTATTTTCGTCCAACACAGATCATTAGCATGCTGACCTCCTTCAGGGAGCGAATGAATCTGAAAAACATGAACATACTAACTACAAATAAGGATCCGACGATCGTTCAACTGTCACTGATATTAGTGTCACAGAAATCTAACATTTTCTCTCATTTCCTATTCTCTCCAGATTTACGAACCTACTTAACAGTCTCGTGTTAGGAGCGGTAGAGTACGGACGGGATTAGCGAGTGCTCTCTTATCTATTCCCAGCTCGTGCTTGTTTCCCTTATCTAATACTGAATCTATTTCTCTCAAGTGAATTTCGTCTTTAAAATAGAAGTAGTCTCGACGATACTCGGTCGAAATGTCATTACATGGCATTTCGCCGGGCCAGTTCTCGCTAAACAATGAGACTGCAGCCGTTAATAAAAAACGGAAGAAAAATAGTGACGCCGAAAATCAGTTCACTATATCAACATCAAATAAATATGAAATGCTGTCGGACTTAGAAGAATCCATGGATGATGACACAACAATCAATCCACCAGAAGCTGGTACTTCAAAAATATCACAGAATGCACGGAATATTCCACCTATCGTAGTGTACAGTTACATCAAAAACCATACCCAGACGCTGGCAAGCCTCCGCAAAAATTGCAAAACAGAATTTACCATCAAATATAGAAAAAATAGACTTATTTTTTTCCCTGGCTGTAAAGAAGACTATAATTTAATTCTAAGTGATGTAAAAACTGCGGGGCTTGAATGTCACACATACACATTTAAGGATGAAGCTAACAAAACAGTCGTTCTTCGGAACATACCACCGAATGTGTCAACTGAAGAAATTTTCAACGACCTGAAGACCAAGAATCTTGATGTGTTGAAGGTTGTACAAATGAAGAAAAAAACGGGGGAGGACTCGTATATTCTATATCCTCTCTATGTAGTCACTTTTAAAAGCACTACTTCTATGAAAGACATTAAGAAGACTAAGTCTGTTTGTCATTGCATAGTTTCATGGGATCGATACAAGCATAGTAATGGAGTTATCCAATGCTTTAAATGTCAGTCATTTTTTCACTTAGCCAAACATTGTTATCGAAAACCGAAGTGCGTGAAGTGTGCTGGTGAGCATATTTCAAACGAATGCCCTGTTCCTGCAGATTCTAGCCCAACTTGTGCTAACTGTAGCGGCAAACACACTGCTAATCACCGAAGCTGTCCTGTTTTCATGGATAAAATGAAGATGAAGGCTGCTACACCACCTAAAGGCACGTCTACTCGTAGAAACGAATTCAAACGGAATGATGCGGAGTTTCCTGCTCTCTCCAGCACCGAAACAGCTCCCCGACCTTCAGTATGGGCAAGTCCTAGAGGTACGAAAGACGACTCTAATCTATCATTTACTGATCTATTCAAAGACTTGAAAAATATTTGTAGTTCAATTAATTTAGGTAGTCTTGTGCAAAATATAAAAAGTTTAATAGAAAAATTGAAGAATGCACTTGATGCAATGTCTAAAGTAACTGTTATAGCTGAATTTCTATTCACTCTAATATGAGTCACTCTCTTGATTTGACTAAATTAGCTTGTTGGAATTGTAGATCTGTACATAATAAGTTGGATGAACTTTCCTTTTTTGTAAATAAATATAGAATAGATGTATTAGCATTAAGTGAAACTCTCTTAAAGAGTAAACATAAATTGAAAGCTCCAGATTATCGAGTGTATAGAGCTGATGAAGGTAGAGGAGTAGCTTTACTGGTTGGTAATAGTATCACTCACTACCCAGTGAAATTACCTAAACTTAAATATCTTACAGCTGTTGGGGTAGTAATTACTATAGCTAACATTGAAATTCTGGTAGTTTCTGCTTATTTATCCCCATCAAGGCCTCACCATGTTTATACAAATGATTTTAGAGCCCTTTTTAATATTTCAAGGCAAGTTTTAATTTTAGGTGATTTGAATTCAAAGCATACCTCTTGGAACTGTTTTAACATTAATAAGAATGGACTAACACTACTAGAAATGTCCCTAAATCACAACTTCCTTGTCATTGCTCCTGATGAGCCTACTCACTATCCTGGGAGGGTCAATAACAGTAATAATAGGCAGCCACCTAGACCAAGTGTTTTGGACATTGCTATTGCAAGAAATATCAATTTTCAGATATCAGCTCGTTCACTTTCGGAATTATCTTCTGATCATAACCCTGTCATTTTTGACATTAATGCTAGGGTTAGGAAACACGACATAAAATTTGGTTTTAATTATAAAGAAGCTAATTGGAAGAAGTTTCGCTCTCTAATCGACACAAAACTTGATATCAATCCTGCAATCACTAGTCCTCAAGACATCGACTATCATGTTTCCGAATTTCAGAAAGTTATTCTTGAGTCGGCTAAATTATCCATTCCTCAAACCCCCATCATCCAGCAACAGTCAGGCTTACCACCTTTGATTCTTTACGTAATTAGCTTGAAAAATATTATTAAAAAGGCGTATCAGCGTCACTACAAAATATGGCTTAAGAAAATTCTAAACATGTTGATCAAAATAATTTCCAGTATTCTAAAAATGTATAAAAACTTGCGATGGACTAAAACACTTTCCAGCAGTAACGGTTCTTTGTATGAAATGATAAAGAAAATCAAGCCTAAAACAAACAGCATTCCCCCATTACTTAAAGATAGTAGGTTCACTCCTAACAATGCACCACTTCATGCTCTTGCTTGCTCAGATCAGGACAAAGCCAAACTATTTTCTGAAAATTTATACCGTACATTCACACTTAATTCAAACCTGGGAGTTCCATCCTTTAGTAAAAAAGTACTTCGGCTTACCAAGGAATTTTTACAACAGCCCTCAAGAAAACACATTAATGCACATTTAACAACTCCCAAAAAGGTTGCAAAACTTATTTCACAACTAAAAAATAATAAATCACCTGGTGGTGAAGGCATACACAATAAATTATTAAAAAACCTTTCCCGTAAAGCATTAATACACTTAACTAAAATCATTAATCATATTTTAATGTTTGCCCATTTTCCGGATGAGTGGAAAACTGCAAAGGTAATTGTTCTTTCAAAGCCTGGGAAGAACCCTGTCCTTCCTAGTAGCTATCGCTACATTTCATTGCTTAATTGTCTCAGCAAAGTAGTTGAAAAGGTCATCAAATCGAATATAATTTCCTTTATGGAAGATAGGAATCTATTATCCAACGACCAACATGGCTTCCGAAGTAAGCATTCAACAACAACCCAGTTAGCCAGGGTAACCGACATGATCCTCCATAATTTTAATTTCTCCACGCCTACATATCTGCCTCATTGTATTTAAGATATTTGAAGTAATTAAAGAAACTATATTTAAACCCCCAATTACAGTGTAAATATTGGTGTGTGTTTTAGTTTGCCCATTAGTGTTACTTTGGTTGTCGGACCTGGGTTTTGGGGATTCGCCAACAGGTGACCTGCTGAAAGTGCTTAGCGCACAAAATAAAACTTTGGTTAACCACCAAACTTGTGGATTAACCTCCACCTTAAAACTAGAGCAGAGACTTTTCGTTTTATGCCTCATCCTCAGTGTTATGACTAACTGTTCTGACCCCACACGAGCCTTTGTATCCTCTATCGCCTCCTCTACTGGATCTAGTGGATTAGGGTTCATCGCCAACGCTGCGAAGCCCTTTCAATAAATAAATAAAAATAATATTGGGGCTGGAAGCTATTGTAAGGGTAGATTTACAGAGCACTCAGTGTCTCATCCTCAGTGCTTACTGTCGAGTCACTAAGGATGGCGATTTGCTTAGAAAGGCGTACAGTGAAATAAACTTTTTATCAAGTGGAAGTTGGTGATAATTCTTCTGCATCTAGAGAGTTACTTCCTTTAGATAAATTTATTTTCAATGTTTCGTTTTTATTTTCTTTGTTCTGCCTAGAGAATATCTGTAACTACAAGAAAGCTTACATATCGATGGTCAAGGGGATAACTTGGCAAGTTCAAAATCTCAACTTTTCAAAGCAGCTCTTTAACACAGAATTAACAAAGAAAACGCACTATTTTACGAGATGCCAAGAAACCCACATCTTTATTAGTCAGAAACTATCAAGGCTGTGAGTTAGTGAAGTCACTAAAGAAGTCCTTCTTTACACTATTAATGAGTCTTACAAGATAATTATAGTGCACTTAATTAATTTTGCCCATTTTCTCACTTACCACCTTATTATTACCTGTGGCCATCAATATTGTCCCTATTCCCTTTGCAGGGTATTAACTCTACAAAAGCAAGTAAATATATTCTTTTTTATTCTAGCCTACTAAAATAAAACATCAAAACCCCATATACATTAAAAAAGGAGGTCGCCTTCTTTGAAAATATGATGAAATTGCTTACAGAAAATTAAAATAGACACTAAGCTAAACAGTAGTAATTGTTAACTTTGAGGATCGTCTTAAAAGGCAACAAGAGGGCTGGCTCTTTACAAAGAATGCAAAACAAAAACAAAGAAAGACAGAAGTCATTCTTTAAGTTTAGAAGAAATACAATAGATTGATGAGTCTAAGATTCTTCTCATCGCTGGATAATTTATCTCAGAAAATATTTTCCGTAATCGCATTTATTTATAAAAAATGTAGTGAAATGAAAAATGAAGTGATCAATATATAAACACTTTAAAGATAAAATAAATTTAACAACATCAAAATATACAACAACGTAGTTCTCTCCTTTAATTTATATATTTTTGTTTTATTGGTTCGTATAGAAGTATTTATTTGAATTTTAATTACGAATTTAAAATTTTTGTCTTTTCTTCTTTTTCTTTACACTTTTACAAATATTGTCGAGTTCTTTACATAGAATTTTATTGTTTCAGAATACTGTTGCATGTTACATTCTTTGTTGTTAACACCAGATGATGGCACATATGTGTTAAAAGCCCTTATGCGTAATAAAAAGGAAGTTAACATTATTTCATCTTCTAGAATTTTTTTTTTTTTTTTTTTTTTTTTTTTTTTTTTTTTTATAAATATTAATATTAACGAAAACTACGGAATATGAAAGCGGACATATTGAGGGTAACCGTCCCCGCTGAGAACTCGAACATACCTCACAAAACTATGGTTCAACATGTCGTTCCCCCCTACTTCTTACCTTTAATAACATAACCTCCGGCTATGTTAGTTCAGCTCAAGTATACTCATCTTTCCCCCAAGGAAGGGCCTATTCTTACCTTTGAATGAAAAATGCATTTAATCTCCTTTGCTTGTTAAGATTCCAAGCTTAAAAGAAATTTTTCAAAAATTCTTTCATGATTGCAGCCCCAATATATCCATTCTTTCGAGAAGTTCTAAAATGCAGAGCAATTGCATGTTAGCTGCTTACATACCGAAGACGACTCCCGTTAAAATTTATATATATATATATATATATATATATATATATATATATATATATATATATATATATCTTTACGTACATATATGTCTGTAAGCACGATAGCAGCTACAGTTTCTGTTTGCTCGTCGTGAAACATGGTATTCTCACAACAGACGACGAAGCACGAAACTCTTTCGGGACGGACTTTTTAGTTTCAGCTAAGGAATTCTATGTCTCTGAAGTAGTATGCGTTATCAATCAGTTATTTATTACACAACTGACAAATAAAATGTTCTTTTTATTTTTATCCTAATAAACTTAAGGTAGAGAAGTAGGACTAAGCACATTTATCAGCAGGGTGAGTAATGGAACCGACATTCCTGAATAATTTGCTTAAAATTACCTATATAAATACACAATAAACATAAATACGTTTGCTCTATATTGTAATGACTAAAGCACTTTGAAGTGACTTTGAGGGTTTACAAAGATTATTCACTGGAGACGAAGTTGTTATCAGACACTGCATATCTAGAAGAGTACATTAAGAAATCAGTTAGAAAACTAGAAAAAAAAGATCGATCTCGAGTCGATAAATTTAAAGCAAATATGAATCAAGTCATGAAATTTATGCTTGGAAGGGTTAAGGACCTCCAGTTTTTACGGGTCAATCCATGTATGTTGACGGCATTATTGCTCTTATTATTGGTAATGATAATGTCCGTGTTCTAATGTTTTTCAAACATGGGCTTGAAAAGGAAAAATTTTGAACTTTTTTTTCATTTACCGAACTCCAACTGAAGAGCCTATGCATTTTTTTTTAATATAAAATGGTAAACCCTTAACTCATAAATGATTCTAGAACCATCTATGTTTATTAAATGTGGAGCTTTGAAACATCGCTTGCTGGCCCGTTTAAGAACTGAAACTGGCTGAGAAAAGATCATGGGATTCATTGTAAAAAAATAACACAGCGATATTTGTGTTAGGCTTTGTAAATTATTAAAATTTCTTAATTTGATTTAAAGTATCAATGCTTAATCAATCGCTTATTTATTTCACAACTGACAAATAAAATGTACTTATTGTTTTACTAATAAACGTAAGTTAGGGAAGTATAACTATACTTATAGGCACATTCCCGTGCAGGGTGAATAATGGAACATTTCTGAATAATTTGCTTAAAATAGCCTACATAAATACACAATAAACATTGTGTTCGATTAGGGTGATGGCCTATCTTTCTGTGAACCCTATCCTTTCTGGTTGACCGATTTTGGTGTCTTACGAACACGTATAATCGTTTTTTAAGGGAACGCTTCCTTTAAAAAATAAATAAAAACATTGTGGCCACTATCGTGTTAACAGGCACATAACTTTTAACGGGGGTTGGAAAGATTTGAATACATTTTTCAGTAATTCCTTCATGAGTACAACATCAATAGCTAAATTCATTCAGGAAGTGCTAAAACGATTAAGCTAGCCAATTTGAAATGTCGAGCAACTTCACCACTAGCGTATATAGAAAATAATTTGGGGGGGGAGGGCTTGGAGCACCTAGGCATTAGGGGTGTAGGGAAATTTTAAATATTTTAGTGTAAAATGGTGGGTTTTAAGGTCCTCTGGACACCTAGTAGACCAGGGTTAATGTAGAAGACATTTTTCGTTGGTATAGGCTTTTTTTTACATGAAATGCTCACACCAAAACAAAATGTTGGGGGGCTGCAGCCCCCCCCCCCTTATATAAGCCCATGAGCTTCAGAGTAACGATCAGTGAACGATTGATCGTGTATGGTCACTTGTTATCTCGGTTTTCTACGAGCTCATTGGCTCTTGAGAACGTATCTGAGTGCTTTAAGGCGACTTGGTTGTGCGAGCTATAACATTTAAATTCAAGAGGAGTACATTGTTATCCATGTATATGTATACAGGTAACTAGAGAAGAATGGGTCGAAGACCTGGCAGGAGTGGGGGTTGTTACGAGACAATGTCTATGACATCATCATGTCCCACCTTCCAACGAGGAATACAAGTCTCTGTGTCTAGCTTCAGTATCGACACCTTTTCTTGCGTAAAAATCTCAGGCATGTTCTCCTTTGTATTCAACGCAGAGGGGAAGTTACGCGCAGCTGCGTACATCATGCCTCTTAATTGATATGCCTTCAAATGTAAAAACATCTCCGAACGCCAAGAAAAGTGAAAAATAATGAACATGTATGATTTAAGAGTGTCTAGTGAAGTAGAATCAGCAGGTTACAGTTGCAACTCTTCTCCTACTAAAACAAAATAAAATATTTTTCTAATCCAAATTTAAATAAATATTAATGTACCACTTGAAGGTAGTTTTATTTATTTATTTTTTTTTTGCAAAGAACTCGCTACCTATATGAAACAACGAAAAAGATGTAAAAACCTCAAATCCGTCCATTAGGAGTGGGTTTACTTAAAATTCAGGCCAATATATGAATGTGTACCAAACAGCTGTATTTTTGTTATCAGCAAAGGTACTTGATGCATAAATTTTAACAAAAAAAAAAAAGAAGGAATGTATAAACGATTTTCTTAACTTTCAATCGCCGAAGATCCTACAGAATAGAGGCGAAATTGATAAATAAATAAAAACGCTCTAAATCGAACTTGTTAGAGAAAGTTTGTTTACCTAAAAGCGCTTTTCACTTTCTTTTCTTTTAAATAGTGAAAATATGTAGTAGCTGCAAAACAATGATTACTACAAGAACTACAATTTACTTTGTGTACAGTATATTTGGTTTCTTTATCCGTTAATTTATCTATAATTATTCATTGGACTATATTTCTTTTGGATATCGATGTTTGTTGAAAGGTCTTTATCGATTAAAATCAGCTGGTAAACTGTAATTAGCTTTAGTTATTATGACGTGGCTCGGATAGTGGAAGGTTCTCTTGCTGGCTGTGGTTGTAAATATTCAACAAGTTTAGCTCCTGATGAGGCACTAAAGGTGCGAAACGTATCGAACAGAAATTAATTAATTATTTTTATTAATTCAGGTGTTGAATTTTCGCCTGATAAATGAATAAGTGAATTTAATAGGGTCACTTTCCAATAATTATAACATCTTTGTCATTAGGCAGAATATATGTTGAGGGGTAAATTAATAATTTGGTTCCATAGCAACCTACTGCGAATAAGTCGGTTTGGTTTATATTCACTACATATTCTTATTAGTTAAACACGATTCATATCAAGTTTTGTTGCAAGGAAGCAAAAATTGCGGCCAATTTAGATAAATTATATATTTCGTTAAAAAGTAAACCCCCATTCCTAGCACTAATTTTGCTATCTTGCCATGGGTATAATATGGTCCAAGTACTTCATTTCTTCATGTCAGATATAAGCTGTGAGAGCCCAGGGGTGTTCTGTTATTCAAATCACGACTCCCGAACGACGACAATAGAAGATAAAATCTTCAACGGAATTCCATCTCAGAACACAATACGATGAGGATAGTATTCTTCACTCCGTTAACACTAATATTGGCTGCAATGCCGATTTAGCACATTCCGAAGGACTCAGGAATGAATTCCAAAATGTCTTCAATTCTTCGTGAGTCTTTTAACATAATTGCGGTCACAATTTTGGTTCTTTGGACCAGAATTTCGGCATACAATATTCCCGTAACAAACGATTGAATGATTTCATTAATTAAAAAAAATTGTCCAGGAGGAATATATTTTAGCAGATTCTTCGGGAATGCGACATAAACTATCAAACCTGCTGAGGAATATGCAGATCCTGCGTGAAGGACTCTCGAATGCATGTCTTAAGATAATTCTTTGCTCTATCTCCGACTGAGTGAATTAATCCCTCTTGAAAGGTGTGTAAAAATCCTTTAGCTACTGTGAATGTTTCGCTTTCCCACCGATATTGCTGCAAGATGTAGAAAGAGACTCCAGCCAGAGACTAACCTTTAGTAGCTGCGAAATCGAGTGCATTAACCCTTTACTCTAACATTCCTCTACTAACTGTTCTAGTTTTTCTCGCACTGATGCCTTCTCAGGTCGTTACTCTCACCTCTCATATCGGCATACAACTCTAATTTATGAACTATAAGAAAATACAATTTTAATTTTATTTTTTATTTTAGCGCGGTTCCTCCCTCCCCCATAGGGAGGAACCCCGCTTATAAGGTTGATACAATGAAACAATCCGAAAGTGCCGACAAGAAAATTTCGCGTTTCAGAACCCCTAGAGACCGAAAATAACGGTGGTTCAAATTTGTATATATATATATATATATATATATATATATATATATGTATATATTTATATATATATATATATATATATATATATATATATATATATTTGTCTGTTCGCTCATTTCTGGCTTCCCTGATGGTCCGATTTCGTTGAAATTTGGTACAAAAATCAGTCGTCCAATTTGAAAGGTCAAGTTCGTTAACCAGCAAAATCCGCCCACTGGAAGATGGCGTTTGGGGCGAAATTCGCGCAGAAAAAATCGTAACGCTTACGTTTTTGAGTTCATAAGCTTGTAAGTACTCTTTTTATAGGCTTCTTGGGCAAGGAAAACGAATGAAACCATTTTCAAGGCGATAGCTTTAACCGTTTTCAAGAAAATTGGAAAAATAGTTTTTGAATACCGTTTTTGGTTTGGGTACTTAGAATCACGGGATTCAGTTGAAACATTATCTGCATGTTCTCCTTTCATTAAAACTAATATGTTGAAAGTTATGTTACGTTTGGAGTTAAGGAAGGGTTAGAATAAAATATTTTATGAACAGACATGAAAAGTTTTGGTAACTTCGTATACTTTCATTAATATCTCGAACACGGTTGGGAAATCGTGGTAAGTGGATAGAAACTATTTGAAAGCTTACTAAATTCTCTACAATAAATATTCTAAAACTATTTTTGATTAGGTTATGTCAATCGGAGAAATAAGTGCTTAAAACTTCAAATACGTCTGTTTTGTTCTTATGAACGGGTTTTTGTCGTTCTTTTTGTAATTTTTGTCTATTTCCCTTGGTTTTTTATTTTTGTAATTTCTTATGTTAGGAAAATGTATTTGTTTGTAAAACAGGATAGGAAAAATGACACCAATTTTCTGTTGCTAGAAATAATGAAAATTTTGGGAACTTGGTATACTTTCATTAATATCTCGAAAACGGTTGAAAATCTTGGGAAGCGAAAGGTTACCATTCGAAAGGCTACTAAATTATCTACAAAAAATGTTTTGAAGACATTTGCGATGGGACGGTTATATTTGGAGAAATAAGTGCTTAAAACTTAGGTAATTTCGTTCATTTGAACGAATCTTTTTGTGTGTTTCCTACAGTTTTTTTTCACTGCTCGTTATTTTTGTGATTGCTTATAGTAGTCAAATGTATTAGTCAATAAAACAGGATACGTATATATAGAAACAATGTTTTGTTTCAATTCGAAGGTGAGGAGCTAGGAGGCTTAGGGTGGGGGGCATTTTCCCTGTCCCCAGGTAGCTAGGTCCCAGTGTATCCTCGTCATCTGTAAGTCCCTTTCTAGAGTCATAAAGATAAGCCTCCAAACAACTTTAGGAATGTAGGATTTCTAACTTTTGCCAGTATCGGAACAGCCGCTCTTTACATACCACAGTGGTACTGACGTACCGGTTTACACTAGTGGCACTCCACACGGTGGTAGTACTTGTTATATGCCACAGCGGATCGCTCATTATAAGCTTATTTTATACGTATTAAATAGGTACTTAAAAAAAATTTATTTGTGTATAAGTGTAGCGTTATTGGGATTAGAATAAAATATTTTATTAACAGACATGAAATGGTTTGGAATCTTCGTATATTGTCCTTAATTTTTTTTTTCTTTTATGGTGCATCGAAATCTGAGTCATTAGCACCATTTTTTCCTTATGAGCTTATATAATACTTAGATTTAGCTAGCGACAATATTTTACACCGCAATTAAAGTGATTTGCTCTTCTTATAAACATAATATTTATATTATAATATAAACATAATACATTACTTTATCTGACAAAAAAAAAGTCCGACCCGCAGGAACTGCTTCATCTTAGCGCGGTTCCGTTCTTATCTCAAGTGCGATTAGTGAAGGAATATAGCAGCTATCGGTAGGTATTAGCACCATTGTCCCCCCTTAATATCTTCAAAACAGTTAAGAAATCGTGGGAAGTACGATGTAACCATTCAAAAGCTTACTAAATTCTCTAAAAAAAAGATTCTGAAGGAAATTTCGATGGGGCAATGTCAGTCGGAGAAGTAAGTGCTTAAAACTACGAAAGTGTTAGTTTTGTTATTTTAAACGGGTTTTTGTCACTGTTTACCTCACTTTTGTTTTTTAAGTTTATTTAACGGTGGAATGAGTATTTCATTAAAGCTGAGAAAATAAGAATCATATTGGTAATAGAGTTTTCCTAGAGTGAGCGTCGCGATGACGGGAGAGTCCCATCCGCTTAGAAAACTGTCAGTTTCCATATGTGGCTCTTCAAGCTTCCTTCTCTTTGAGATTTTATTTTATATTTTTAACGAAAGATCAAAACCTACCAATAGCAGCTACTATTCCTTTCCTAATCGCACTTCGGATAAGAACGGAACCGCGCTAAGATGATGCAGTTCCTGCGAGTCGGACTTTTTTTTTATTATGGTGCGTCGACTGCTATGGCCAATGGCACTACAATTTTAAGTTTTAGAATTCTTCTAGCAAATTAGTTTTACAGCATTGATTCATGTTCATCGTTCGTGATCAGCTCTTCCCCTGAATTTTTTTATTCATTTTAAAAATATCTCATATTCTCGTCCTTTTTATTATGGTGTATTAGATCTTATGCACTGGGACCTGTTTCCAGAACATCCCTAGGTTCACTCAGCTTTTAATGGAACCATTTAAATGCAAAAATCAGGGCTTCGGAAAATACAATACATTATGACAAAAAAACACACTACCTACTTAATGTGCCCTATGGTCGAGAATCAGATACACTTCCCCCACGTGGACAGTGTATAGGACTGATTTCAAGAAAAATAAATAACGCATTTTTATCTGTATCATGCAATCCGCAAACATCCACCAACTCAAGTATTTTCTATCCTATCCCTAAGCGTCACGGTTTCATCCGCTCCAATGACGGCACATTAAATGCCGTCGTTTGAGTCTATTAATCATTTTGTTTTCATATGAACCTTTTGTTTTGTTTTATAGTCCAGGTTGCTTAGAAAGACTGACAAATGTCATTAGTCTATCATCGTAGTAATATTTTATGAGTTTCTTTGCTCTACGAGACGGAAAGGCATCATGAAATGGTTTAGTTGAAAGTAGATCGTTGACCGTTGGGGTTGTGAAGTCAGTTATAGTCAGGGTCCGGTCGTGTTGTATCTTATTAAAACCAGAGATTGTTAACCCAATATTCATCCTGTACTATTTCATGTTATATCTATTTTTATATTTTAATTTTTAAACCTGTATCTAACATTTATCCTTTCCTAAGTATAATGTTTTTCGTTTTATTTCACCTGTATATAAATTAGTATTAAACTGTCAACCTTGTTTTATGGGACCGGTGAAGCCGAAATGTCGGCAGAAATAAAGCGCAGTTTCTCATAAAAACTTAGTTCTAGTAAGATACCACTTGAACGAGCCCTTACTATATTTACCTTTGAAACGGTTTGATTTTATTCAATACTAGCTGAATACCCGTGCTTCGTCACGGCAGATAAGTAGTTATTTTATTGCGTTAAAAAATGTTTCATTAAAATTACGTTACTATACAATTCTGTGCAGTTTATTACAGCACGGTTCCCGTCATACTATATTTTATTCAATGGGCGTTAAAATTTAAAAGTTTATGTTTCCAAGAAGTCATATGGTAACACCCAATATATTTACGAGTATTACCAAGGTTATAGGCGAGGAGGCTGTGCAAGGGTTCCGGATATTATTACCTCGCCTGGAAAACCTAAGGATATGCCATACATCACGGTTTGACCGGGACTGTCCCGGTATTTTGCAATTGTTTCGGTGTCCCGCCCAGTTTTATCAATGTCCCGGAAAAGGCTGTAAGATGTGAAAAGTAATGAATTCATGTTTATAAGAATCTTTTTTAAATCGGTTACTTTTCTACAATCAACATTTTTACTACTGCTCACAGTGTCAAAGATATGAGAAGTAATCTAACTGTAAAACGCTAGAATTACCTGCACAGCGCTGCCAGCTGCCAGACACTACTATTTGGCTGAGAGATTGTTTTAAGAAAATCAAGTAGCAAAAAAAGTTTCGTTCTTATTTTTAAGGTTTGGGTAGACTAACAGTTCAGGATCCCCCCTTCCCGTTACTTGCTAGGCTTAAAACTCACCACTTTGCTTATAATTTGTACTGTTTTTATTCTTAACCCCCCCCCCCCCCTGGTATGCCCATCCCATATTAATGTGTCTCGGTTTAACTCTCCAAAAATATGGCAAGCCCATCTGACGGGAACAGGGAGAAAAGAAACGCAATTAAAACTCTATGAGTGACAGTTTATTTCTAGTAATTCAAGAACTGCCATCATAGTTGAAATTAACCTCAATTAGAAATAAAACTATGAGATAGATAATGTAAGGTAACAGCTGTTCTTTATCGTCCTAGCAACGCTTGCTGCCTAGGCTTGCCTTCTCTAACCAACTCAAACTTTAAACCCCCCTAAAAATGCTTAAAAATACGAATATAAAAAAATCCTTTCTTAGCGAGCGCCTACGTTATATAGGGAGTGTCCATGCAAAATTTCAAAATTTTCTGTCGAGCGGTTTGGGCTGGGCGTTGATAGATGAGTGAGTGAGTGAGTGGTATTTGACAAATATATAGTAGATGCAGGCAAAAATTGTATTTAATGTATATATAGTTCGTTTTTCAGCAAACGATTCAGCTTCATATTGTAGCCTTGATCAGGGCTATCAAACAACATAAATAAGTACAACAATTAATGTAAATTGAGTAAAAATCTACTATATATTTGTCAAATACCACTCACTCACACATCTATCATCCCCCAGCCCAAACCGCTCGACAGAAAATTTTGAAATTTTGCACGGACACTCCCTATATAACGTAGGCACTCACTAAGAAAGGATTTTTTGATATTCGAATTTTTAAGTATTTTTAGGGGGGTTTAAAGTTTTAGTTGGTTAGAGCAGGCAAGCCAAGGCAGCACGCGTTGTTAGGACGATAAAGAACAGCTGTTACCGTGCATTATGTATTTCATAGTATTATTTTTAATTGAGGTTAATTTAAACTATGATGGAAGTCCTTGAATTACTATAAAAAAACTGTGATTTTGTCCCTCGTGGAGTTTACGCCCTGGTCCATCCGAGGTAATAATATCCCGAACCACTTGACACAAAAATTGGAAATTTTGCAAGGACAATCCGTTTATAATATAAACACTCGCTAAGAAAGTTTTTAGCGCGGTTCCTCCCTCCCCCATAGGGAGGAACCCCGCTTATAGGGTTGATACAATGAAACAATCCGGAAGTGCCGACTAGAAAATTTCGCGTTTCAGAACCACTAGAGACCGAAAATAACGGTGGTTCAAATTTTTATATATATATATAAATGTATATATTTATTTATATATATATATATATATTTGTCTGTTCGCTCATTTCTGGCTTCCCTGATGGTCCGATTTTGATGAAATTTGGTACAAAAATCCGTCGTCCAATTTGAAAGGTCAAGTTCGTTAACCAGCAAAATCCGCCCACTGGAAGATGGCGTTTGGGGCGAAATTCGCGCAGAAAAAATCGTAACGCTTACGTTTTTGAGTTTATAAGCTTGTAAGTACTCTTTTTATAGGCTTCTTGGGCTAGAAAAACGAATGAAACCATTTTCAAGGCGATAGCTTTAACCGTTGTTGAGAAAATTGGAAAAATAGTTTTTGAATTCCGTTTTTGGTTTGGGTACTTAGAATCACGGGATTCAGTTGAAACATTATCTGCATGTTCTAACTTCATTAAAACTAATATGTTGAAAGTTATGTAACGTTTGGAGTTAAGGAAGGGTTAGAATAAAATATTTTATGAACAGACATGAAAAGTTTTGGTAACTTTGTACACTTTCCTTAATATCTCGAAAAAGGTTGAGAATCTTGGGAAACGGAAGATGACCATTAGAAAGGTCACTAAATTCTCTACAAAAATGGTTCTAAAGAAAGTTTTGATTAGGCGATGTCAATCGGAGAAATAAGTGCATAAAACTTTAAAGTAATTGATTTCGCTTATTCGAACTGTTCTTTTTCTCTTTGATTTTGGTACTTAGAATTATGGGATTCAGTTGAAACATTTTCTGCATGTTCTACATTCATTAAAACTAATATGATGAAATTTTTGTTACGTTTGGAGTTTAGGAAGGGTTAGAATAAAATATTTTATTAACAGACATAAAAAGTTTTGGTAACTTTGTATACTTTCCTTAATATCTTGAAAAAGGTTGAGAATTTTGGGAAACGGAAGTTGACCATTAGAAAGCTCACTAATTGCTCTACAAAAATGGTTCTGATGAAAGTTTTGATTAGGCGATGTCAATCGGAGAAATAAGTGCTTAAAACTTTAAAGTAATTGATTTCGCTTATTCGAACTGTTCTTTTTGTCTGTTTTATTCCTTGTTATTTTTAAATTGCTTATAGTCAGATAATGTATTTGACAATAAAACAGATTAAGTAAAATAAGAAGATCAATTTATTGTTAGAAATGTAGCGTTCAAAGAGAGAGATCCCAAGGCTTTCCAAATGCCTCTGAGCGGAGGCCTTTCTGCCCGACTTATGGTATAGCTGACCCATACAGGTAAGATTGTAAATCAAGACCTTCAAGACTGGTTTGTTTGAGATTTCATTTGGATAGCTGTTTCGCTATTGATCTAAATAAAGTAATAACTGTTTCTATTCTATGCCTTCATAAACACTAGAGATAAGAACGGAACCGCGCTAAGATGACGCCGTTCCTGCGAATCGGACTTTTTTTTTTATATTCAAATGTTTAAGTTCTTTATTAATTATTAAGAAGTTCCTCATCGGCTCAAAAATGGTTCGATTTTGATAACATTTGGTACAAAAATCTTTCTTCTCATTTAAAAGGTCAAGTTCATTAACCAGTTGAATCCGTTTACTGGAACATGGTTTTTGGAGCGAAATTTGTGCGAAAGTTTCTTTAACGTAGGAAAACGAATGAAACCATTTTTTAAGCGAGTTCTGTAGCCATTTACCAGAGAAATTGATAGAAATACTTTTCAAAACTAATTTTCTGTTTGGGTATTCAGAAACGAAGTACATATATGGAAAAAAATGTATGAATGGCGATACAAAGTTTTCGGATCTCAGTATATTTTCTAAAATATCTCGAAAACGGTTGGAAACTCGAAGTATGTAAGTGGAAGGCGGCTATTCGAAAGGTTACTAAATTCTCTACAATAAGATTCCGTGGTGACCCGGCGGCCGTGATGGTTAAGGCGTGAGCACTTAACACTCCGTGCCAAAGGTCGTGTGTTCGATTCCCACTAGGGATGGTGGCTTTTCTTTAGGACAAAGAAAAGGCATCACCCCTATCCTGGCTAGAAAAGGGTGGTAACCTATAGATAACCCGTCCTAAAATTCATCGTTAATAATAAATGGACGTTAAAATTTAAATAAATAAATAAAATAAGATTCTGTTTTAATGTTCGGTGGGGCGATGTCAATCGAAGAGGTAAATGCTTAAAACTTCAAATTTGTTAGTTTTATGCTTTTCAACGTGTATTTGTCTCTGTTTACCTAACTTTTTAAGCGGTTGTATTTTTTTTTTTTTTTTTTTTTTTTTTTTTTTTTTTTTTTTTTTTTTTTTTTTTTTTTTTTACGGAAACAAGCACGAGTACCTCCACATGGTGTTTCCTGTGTAACTTTAAAGTCCGTGCAATAATAAGCTGTACAAAATTATGTAGTAGCGTTAATTTTGAACATATCTTATTTAACTCAATATAAATAATACTTATCCGCCGTGGTGAAGCACGGGTATTCAGCTAGTCTACTATATATTTGTCAAATACCACTGACTGACTCACTCACTTACCTATCAACGCCCAGCCCAAACCACTCGACAGAAAATGTTGAAATTTTGCATGGACACTCCCTATATAACGTAGGCACTCGCTAAGAAAGGATTTTTTGATATTCGAATTTTTAAGTATTTTTAGAGGGGTTTAAAGTTTTAGTTGGTTAGAGCAGGGTAGCCAAGGCAGCATGCGTTGCTAGGACGATAAAGAACAGCTGTTACCGTACATTATCTATTTCATAGTATTATTTTTAATTGAGGTTAATTTCAACTATGCTGGCAGACCTTGAATTACTAGAAATAAACGGCGATTTTGTCCATTATAGAGTTTACGCCCTTGTGATGGTCCATCCGAGGTAATAATATCCCGAACCACTTGACACAAAAATTTGAAATTTTGCACGGACAATCCGTTTAGAATGAAAACACTCGCTAAGAAAGTTTTTTTTTTAATATTCAAATGTTTAAGTACTTTTAGGGGGGTTTGAATAATAAAGAAGTTCCTCATCGGCTCAAATATGGTCCGATTTTGATGACATTTGGTACAAAAATCTTTCTTCTCATTTGAAAGGTTCATTAACCAGCTGAATCCGTCTACTGAAACATGGTTTTTCAAGCAAAATTTGCGCGAATAAATCGAAACGCTTACATTTTCGAGTACATATCGTCGATACACATGCAAACTAACGAATATGAAAATCAACACTTTCAAGAGTGAAAATACTTTTATTTATTACCTTGCTTTTGGGCAGTCAAATAGTAGGCAGATTCGACCTTTTGACAATGGTTACATCCTCCTTTCACTATGTAAACTTAGATTCGAGAGTTTGCCATCCATCAGTCTAACAGCAATCAGTAAAGATTTCAAATGAAAAATGCGTTTTTTCACATTCGGTACTTTGCATTTGTATTAGAGAACTGCACGGATACGTAAAAAGTAATCGGATAAATAATCAACGAGTATAAAATGGACGATGCGAGTACATACTCGGCATCGTTTGGACTTGGCATCGCCGAGTATAAACTGGGCGATGCGATTACAAACTCGGCATCTTCTCGAATTGGCATCGCCGATTACTTTTCATTACGATTACGAGTAATACTCGTGAGTACTGCATCGTAAATAACTGTCGACTTCTCGATATGTCCATAAAGGAGAGAAGATAAGCTACAAATGTCCGATTCGCAGGAACTGCGTCATCTTAGCGCGGTTCCGTTTATATCTCTAGTGCTATTAGTAAAGGAATAGTGGCAGTTATTGGTGGGGTTTGAACTTTCTTGATAAATCTATATATATAAAAATCACGTGTCTGTATGTTTTTCTCTCTGTTTGTTTGTTCCTTATACAAATCTACACCGTTTGACCGATTTTTACCAAACTTGGAATAATGGTAGTTCTTGATACGAGAAATCTCCTAGGGAAGGTCAAAAAAATCTACCAGCTGTCTGTCTGTATGTTTGTCCCTCATACAAATCCACACTGTACGTCCGATTTTGACTAAACTCGGTACACATGTGGATCTTAATCTGAGGAGTGTCGTAGGCTAAGCCAAAAACGTCTACCAGCTGTCTGTCTGTATGTTTATCCCTTATACAAATCCACACCGTTCGTCCGATTTTGACTAAGCTCGGTACACAGATAGATCCTAATCTGGAGAGTGTCGTAGGCTAGGTCATAAATCTCTACCAGCTATATGTCTGTATGTTTGTTTCCTATAAAAATCCATACCGTTCGACCGATTTTGACTTAAGTTGGAACACAGGTAGATCTTAATACGGAAATCGCCATAGGCTAGGTCAAAACGGCTACCATCTGTCGGTCTGTATGTTTGTTCTTTATACAAATCCACACCGTTAGACCTATTTTTACCAAACTTGGCATACATGTAAGTCTTGATACGGGGGGTGTTATAGGTTAGGTCAAAGTCGTCTAGGACTCACAGTTGGGAGGTCACGGGTTCGAAACAGTTATAGATTTGTGTTATTAGATTTTAATAATACTTATTTGGTTTCTAATTTATTTAGGATTTTCTATATGCAGAAAGTAGGTGAAGCATGGCGCGCTGGGTAACAGCTAGTATAAAATATAATCTCGAAGAGAAAAGAGATTTAAGGCGCCACAACAGGAAACAGACAGTATCATGGCGACTTCCCTCACCTTCTAAACGTAGTTTTAATGTTAAATGAAATTAAAATAAGCAACAACCAGTTAAACGGGTTACGTAAACAGATAAAAAAAAAAAAAAAAAAAAAAAAAAAAAAAAAAACCCGCTCAGAAGACCAAACTAACAATTGCGAATTTTCAAATCCGTTCATTTCCGATTTAAATTACCTCATCAAAAATTACATCAGAACCTTTTTTGTAGAGAATTTAGTAAGCTTTTGAATGATTAAGTTCCACTTAACACGATTTCGTACCGTTTTAGAAAATATACGAAGATCCAAAAGCTTTTCATGCCTATTAATGAAATATTTTGTTTCTAGTACTTCCTTAACACCAAACGGAACCAACATTAACCTATCATAAATTATAGGAATATCAAACGCCTGGAACAAGTTTCAACTAAATTAATCCTTTTTGAATACCCAAACTGAAAATTAGTTTGGAAAAGAAGGTGTTTCATTGTCCTCGAAAACGGTTACAGATATCGCTTTAAAAATGGTTTTATTCGTATTTCTACGTTAATAAACCATATGCTTGCATGAGTATCCAAAATGTTCGCGTTACAATTTTTCCAAAAAGCAACTTGAGGTGGACGGATTCTGCTGGCTTACGAACTTGACCTTTCAAATTAGTCGGCAATCTGAAATATATATATATATATATACAAATTTGAACCACCGTTATATTCTTGCTCTAAGGGATCTGAAACATGAAATTTTCGTGTGGGTACTTCCGGATTTCGTCATGAGATCAACCTTATAAGCGGGTTTCCTATGGAGGGAGGGAGGAACCGCGCTAAAGTTAATTGGGCGGTTAAATCAAGGGATGCGGATTAAAGAGCGTCGAGTTATTGTAATCAGCAGTGTTCAGCAGTAGCACGAACTTAATCGCTTATTTTTGTCCTTAAGTTCCATATTTGTTTTTTCGTTACAAATATGGAACTTAAGGACAGAAATAAGAGTGGTATGTACACCTCAAAAGAAGTATGTGGTTAAGTTATGTATGGTCCTGTTTAAAAAAAAATCGTAATTGACTGTGATGGTGCGTAAGACGTGCTACCATTTGTAATGTGTGGTAAATGTGAACATATTTTATATACGGTGCTAGTCCATCTATTTTAAGGAAACATAATATGTTTTTAAAACAACAGCGTTTCCACATATTATGTGGATTAGAGTAGAGCTCGAAAACTCTACATCTGGAAACGCTGATATTAGAAACAGAAAAAACCGCGCGTGAATGTGAGTGACAAAAAAAAAAGAAAAAAAAGTTACCAAGAACGTGTTTTTAGATTCGGCAGGACAGGATTAACGGTTATTTCTGCCTTTATTTATTTCTTTTATCACCTTAAAAAAACGTTTATTTCTTATATTACCTACGTTTACATTGTCTTACATTGTTTTTGTTTACGTTACAATTGTTAAGTCACTCTAGTTTCGTTCATTGTAAGGGATAAAGTGGACTTTGTTTTGAATTTGTCTAATATCTTCAGAATAAGCAAATTTGTCGTTTCGCAATTCCATCGCCAATTATCAATATTGAACATCAGAATGATTTGCTCTTCATTACACATGGCGATGCGAACCTGTATCAAACATAGTTATTCACGGCGATGCCGATGCTAAACCTTCAATACTCGACGATGCCGATGCCAAACCCTACTGTACTCGGCGATGCCGATGCGAAACGATGCGATGCTGGTGTTCGTAATGAGTACGAGTATACATAAAGTAATCGAGTTACTCGTCCCACGAGTATACCTACTCGTGATTACGCGATGCCATACTTACTCGTGAAGTTCTCTAATTTGTATCGACGATATGCTCGCAGGTACGCATTATATATGTTCCTTAACGTAGGAAAACGATTTGCATTTTCAAAGCGATTTCTGTAACCGTTCACGAGAAAAATTGATACAAATACTTTTCCAAACTAATTTTCTGTTTGGGTATTCAGAAACGATGATTGGTTCACTTGAAACTTGTACCAGGTATTTGACAGTCATCTAATCTTAGATATTGAAACTTTGGTATCGTTTGGGGGTAAGAAGTATATGGAAAACAAAATTATTAATGGTAATATAAAGTTTTCGGATCTCAGCACGTTTTCTAAAATATCTCGAAAATGGTTGGGAAAACGTAGTAAGTGGAAGGCGGCTATTCGAAAGGTTACTAATTCTCTGCAAAAGAGATTCTGTTGTAATGTTCGGTGGGGCGATGTCAATCGAAGAGATAAGTGGTTAAAACTTCAACGTTGTTAGTTTTATTCTTTTAAACGTGCATTTTTCTGTGTTTACCTAACTTTTTAAGTGGTTGTTGGATTTTTTTTACTCCCCAACGGAAACAAGCACGGTTACCTCCAGCTGGTGTTTCCTAGGTAACTCTAAAGTCCGTGCAATAATAAGCTGTACAAAAGTATGTTGTAGCGTTAATTTTGTTAATATCTTCTTTAACGCAATATAAAAACTACTTATCGGCCGTGGTGAAACACGGGTAGTCAGCTAGTGATAAATATAAAATAAAAAGTTAGTCATAATTCCTGATATACTGTAATTAATAATGTTCAAGTACATATTTGTGATCATAACCTGTGTATGCGAGAGGCTTCTTGCTTTTCAGCATGAACAAATAACAAAAGTTAATAATTGACGGTCGTTTCCTTCTTTAATAAATGAACGTTATTCATCTTTGTTTAGAAGTCATTCTTTTCTTAATTCTATAGTATTAAAGGTAATCAAATAACGAAATCGCAGTGGTTCGTGATTTTCAAATCAGTCACAGTTCCGGATGCAATATTTAATGAAGAGTGAATTGGAATCTGCAATGGAACTACAGTTCTCTTAGTGTAACTCAGCAATGACTATTCTCATAAGTATTGCGTCAAATCTAGGTAAATTAACACTTAATAACTGGTATAAGTCACTGCAGTATACAGGAATTGATCAATATTGAAGGAAGCCATTAAAAACCTATAAATAGCGTGCATCTTCTTTTGCTGCTAAATTTCGAGAAATCATGTTCAAGTGGTTCTAAAATTTCTTTTAAAAATCTGGAATGCATTCTTCGGTCAACCCACTTCCTATCCCTGGACGATAATCAAATATGTTGATATCTGGCCGTCACAACTGCAGTATCAAATAAAAGAGGATATTCAGTTTCTCTAGCAAGTTCACTTGGTGGTGCAACAACTTACCTCTGAGTCTGGGCCCCTGTATCTGGTTTTGCCGGTTTTGTCATTCCAGTGAAGCCGTCTTCCAGTTGTTGGCATCTAGAATAATTCGAGCATCGTGAACCACAACATCCTAACACCTCAGTTTCGGCCTTCTCCTTCAACTCGTACCGTACAGCTCCTGGGAGAGTTCTTTCATGGGGAATGCGAGCCACAACGACATAGCTTGTAAATCTTCACAACATAGCCCAAGTATTCTGTTACTCATCCAGGAGCGTATATTAGAAATTATTTGGGGGGGGGGCTGGGAGCACCTGAGGATTTGGGGGTAAGGAACATTTTAAATATTTTAGTCTAAAATGGTCCTGGTTATTGGGTTCTCTGGACACCTATTAATCCAGGGTACAAGTTGAAGACAGTTTTCGTTTTTATATGTTTTTTTTTTTTACACGAAATGTTTTAACCAAATCGAAATTTTTATTCTATCTATAACTGATTGAAGAATGTATGATTTCGGAGTGTATTGGTTAAATAGTTTTATTACATTGTTGTTGCTGTTGACTGTAATGTCTATATAGTTTAATTACATTGTCGTTGGTATTTAGTTACTTATTTTTAGCATAAATATGACTACACTGAAAAAAAAAACATTACAAAAAAAGTGTCCGCTGGCATTCGCGCATGCGTGGTAGCCTTGTACGAAAAAGAAGACTGTATGTTATACAGTACATTACATATGTTTGTCGGGTGGACCTAAAGTATATTTATGTTCCTGAATTATCTATGCTCCTACTGCTAAGGTCATTAGCACCATCAGTTACCTACTTATTCTATTCAGTACCCTTCCCAAGGGTAGGATATTATTAATTATGACATTTTTTTTTCTAATCCTATTTGCTTGAAACTTTTATAAGCACTGAATTCAGTGCTAAGATATTTTTGTTACATTTGAATTAGTAAAATTGACACTTGTTATTTTGTTTGTTTTAAAAGCCCTGGCCTTCCTTATTTTAAATACTTTTTAGTTAGTTTTCGCAGATTTCATGTATTTCCATTTAGCTTATCATGATGTTAGTGAAACCTGTCAGACGTATTATACCTATTGTATCTTATATCGTCGATACAAATGCAAACTAACGAATGTGCAAATAACCAATTTTCAGAGTGGAAAAGCATTTATTCATAACTTTTTTTTGGACAGTCAAATATTCGGCAGATTTGACCTTTTGATAGTGGAATACTTTCCCTTTAATAGAGTGAAGTCAGATTGAATAATTTGCCGTAAATAAGTCCAGCAGAAATTAGTAAAGATTGACAATGAAAGATGCATTTTTTTCACATTCGTTAGTTTGCTTTTGTATCGACGATATTTAGCTAAATTATCTTTAATGAAGTAATTATTTTTTTATTAGTAAATAAATGCTGCTAAAAGATTTAGAATAAAGCCCGGTGTGGATGGAGTGTCTGGATATGGCTGGTTGACGTGGTGACTTCCAGACCGGGTCGTGAGTGAAGAAAGGGAAGACATAACGGTTCCCTTGCTAAGCGGATTCTCAAGATACAACCTACAGTGCTATTAAATATCTCTAGATTTCTCTTTACCTTCCAGCATTCTTCCTGCATTCCCAGTAAAAAAAATAAAAAATATCATGGTGGGATATTGACACTCTTCTATAGGTAAATAACATGGGGATATTTCCTTCCCGTTCATTGATAAAGAGCAGGTTGAATACTGAGGACGTGGCCGTCGTTAGTAAAGGTTTGATGACCAACAAGAATGATAATATAATGATAAGCCGAAATCTTCACGGCTGGGAAAGAATAGAAATAGTATAAATCTTTTTTGCAGATATATATGTCGGTGTAACAAAACCATAGTCTTATTATTCTTCTGTTCCTCTTGGTGACTCCAGCTTGTATGTTCAGATACCAACCTATTTTACTATCAATCACCCTGAAGAAGTGGAATAAATTAAGTATATATTGCAGATTTTGAACGTTGCTTTATTATGAAAGAAAACAATCGTCACGTATTATTTATTTTTTGTTTCACGTATTAGTTTCTCATTTGCTTCACTTATTAACTTGTTTTTAGCCAGCTTTCGAAATAAAAGCAGCTACCTAGGCTGCACTCATGAAAGAAGTTTTTATTACTTCAAACAACAACAAATCTTCATCGATTTTACCTAAATCCTACTAGATACCGAAAATGACACCCGTTAAAATGTATATATAAATACATGTACGCAGCGGCCCCAATGTTTGTTTTATCGCCAGGAAACTTTATATATAACAAACGACTAGATGGGCTCGCTAAGCAGAAATGGGAAAAAGGGGCAGCAACAAGGAAGTACTTTCGAACAGTCAGGGAAAGGAAAAATTGTAGATGGCTTGAGACATCGCTAGCTACCTACATGTACAAAAGGTATAAAAAGCCCTATCACAGCAGATACGATACACGGGCTAGTTTTAAAAGGAAATTATAACTCTTTTCTTCATTTATTGACTCAAATTGAAAAAAATCGAGTTAAAGATTAATTTCTGCTTAAGTAATTTCATATGTTTACTCTTTTAAAAGTAACAAATTTCAAAATAATGAATTTATTTTCAAATACTTAACATTTATTTTATCAATTTCATTTCTTTGTTTATCTTCTTTTCTTAAATTTTTCTCTATTTATTTATTAACATTGTTATTAGGAATACCTTATTATCCGTAATTTGTTATACATATACTATGAATGTTAAATTATTATTACGAATAATTATTTATACCTTGTAGTGCTGTGAGTGGAGGTTGTTTTTATTGTGTGCATAAATAAATAAACGGGTTCGCTAACCAGTAAAATCTAAGTCTGTGTAACTGGGAGGGAGGGAAGTTACTCCGGACTCACATTATTAATACGCCACCTAATTGTCGAAACGTCTGCTACATTGCACCGGAACTCGGCATACATTGTACTCGTCTAAATAGTAAGATATATCGAAAAATAAATTAAGTCTATTGGGATTGGGGGTTTTCTTCAGATCCAAATTATTAATCTCCCCTTCTTTCGAATTATTAATTTCTCCTAACTTGCAACGATACTCTGTAGATATCATGGCCAAATAATGAGGAACATCTGTCACAAAGAAAAGCAAAATTATTCTATATAAAATTAAGGTTTAGTCCTGAACGAAATTAAATACCAAATTAAGAATTGTGGCACATGTACATCTATATATATAAAAATCACGTGTCTGCCTGTTTTTCTGTTTGTTTGTTCCTTATACAAATCCACACCGTTTGACCGATTTGGACCAAACTTGGCAGACAGGTAGGTCTTGATACGGGAAATCTCCTAGGCTAAGTCAAAAAAATCTACCAGCTGTCTGTCTGTATGTTTGTGCCTTATACAAATCCGCACCGTTCGTCCGATTTTGAATAAACTCGATACCGTCTCCACACCGTTCGTCCGATTTTGACTAAACTCGGTACACATGTAGATCTTAATCTGAGGAGTGTCGTAGGCTAAGTCAAAAACGTCTACCCGCTGTCTGTCAGTAAGTTTGTTCCCTATAAAATCAAAACCGTTCTATATGTTTTGATCAAACTGGGCAAACAGGTTGGTCTTGATCAGGGGATTGTCATAGGCCAAGTCAAAAACGTCTACCAGCTGCAGTCTGTATGTTTTTTTTTTTTTTTTTTTTTTTTTTTTTTTTTTTTTTTTTTTTTTTTTTTTTATTTATTTAAATCCACTCCGTTAGACCGATTTTCACCCAACTTGGCATAAATGTATGTCTTGATACGGAGGTGTTATAGGTTAGGTCAAAGTCGTCTAGGACTCAAAGTTGGGAGGTCACGGGTTCGAAACAGTTACAGGTTTGTGTGTTATTAGATTTTAATAATACTCTTTTGGTTTCTAATTTTTTCTGGGCTCTTCTATATGCAGAAAGTAGGTGTAGCATGGCACGCCGGGTAACAGCTAGTTACAAATATAAAAGGCTTAAATATTAGCGTTAGGTCTCGTATTCGCTGTCTTTTCTCTGGCAAAATAGTCAGGTTTCTCTACTGAATGTTACTGGGCAGGTGTTTAAATGTGGGATCATATCTTTCATATTAATTTAAAAATGTTTGAAGCTATAGCTTGAATTATTTATTGTACGAACAAAAATCATCATGCAACCACAGACCTTCGTAGTAGTGACCTTTTTAACCTTGGGTCGATGACCATTGTAGAAGAGTTCTATTACAGAATCCTGCGGTCTCCTGAAACCACATGCGGAAAACAAAGATATTGATTCCATCCTTCGAAACAAACCCCTAACAATCAACTGAGGGGAAACGAAGCATATTGTTATACATTTAAACAAAGGCAATGTTGCCACTATTGACCTCATTCTAAAATAAGGAGTAATTTTTCAAATCTATGATGATAAAAAAACTGCACAAGTTCGAGAGGATTGTCGCGTTAAATGTGACTGACCGTAATTTTTGTGGCTGCTAGCGCGGTTTCTTCTTCCCTCCATAGGAAGGAAACACGCTTATTAGGTTGATCTCATGGCGCCATCAGGAAGTGCCGAATAGAAAATTTCACGCTTCAGAACCCATAGATCACGAAAATAACGGTGGTTCAAATTTGTGGGTAAATATGTGCATATATACATATATATTTTATATATATATATATATATATATATATATATATATAAATATATATATATATATATATATATATATATATATATATATATATATATAATTTATTAACTGTTAAAAGGAAATGCTAAAAACAAAACATAATCATATAATCATCTTTTAGTATTATTTGTACGGAATTAAAAAATAAAAAATAATTGAGTGGGTAATAGATTCTGCACGAAGGAAAAAAATAACTCTCTAGAAAGGAACAATTTGGCGCGTTGGTAGAAGGAAAAAAAATCCACTTTCTAAGCAAGCAAACAGGTTCTAGGCTCGCCTGAAATGGCTCTCTAGGGCAAGTTTATTTTCACTTAATTTGCGGCTGTTTTCGAATAACTAAAAGTGGCGTTGTTCCAGACAGTAATTCTATACTATTTTTAATAATTAACTGGCCCTTTACTCGAATTAAGTGTGTGTTCGAAATAGCCGGATGATCAATAATACTTCAGTATACAATATTTATTTCTCTTCCCTACATGTTTCGCACTCTTAAAAGTGCCTCTTCAGGAGAAAATGTATTAAATGCAGCTTCAGCCTCAACTAAAGGAGGGCAATTTCATTTGATAAATAGTAATACTTCAACTGCTAGGGCCATGTGACTAGACGAATAGGGAGACGACATAAAGTTCTTGATAAAATGAGTGGCGGTCCAAATTCAGCGCTCCTTCTGGTAGACAATTTGAATATAATACAGAGTAAAATACAGAAACCCAAACTTCTAATGAACCGATTTAGTTTATTTTTAAAACACATCTTTCTCTTTGCATTCCCAAGACGTATGCCGAGTTTTGTTACAATATAACAGAAAGTACGTCCGGTTTGAGCAAATTGTTATTTGGGGCGTAAACCCCTCCCCCTCTGGTGGACTGATTTTGTCGTCTAACGAACTCGTTCTATTATTTGCTATATATACCATAGTTCCTTAGCGAAAAGTCTGGCGCATTTATATACATATATATATATATATATATATATATATATATATATATATATATATTTATATATATATATATGTATATATATATATATATATATATATATATACATTATTTATTCTTGTAGACGATCCAAAATATCTAAATTCTTTTTGATCTTAGGAGGCATGGGGTCGTTAAAGCAGTCTTCCTGTCTTCATATTACTTTATTTAACAGTCCCGACATGTTTCGTGCATATTTTCGCACCTTGACAGGGGCACTTCTTGCTAGGAAGTCCTCTCGTTACCATGTACTCGCTCTGGAGTAAATAAAGTAGTATGAATACAGGAAGACTACTTTAACGACCCCATGCCTCATAAGATCAAAAAGAATATATATATATATATATATATATATATATATATATATATATATATATACAAACACGCATACGTAGAATCAATGAATTTCTGTTTATCCGCGTTTGAAGGAGCTTTTAGCACACTTAAATGCATACTCAATAGCTACATTCCATCGAAATGCAGGAACAGAAACGTTTGGTATATCTTTAATTCAAAATATGAAAGTCAATCAGTTCGACTCTTAAATTATTTCATGGATATATTTCATTTTTTGTCGAATGAGTCATATTATATTGTTAAAAAAGTCGATTAAATAATACATAATTGGGGTATTTGTATGGCCAAACATGTATGGCCTGATTACGTCTAACTGCTATGAATACTGTCACAATAATTAACGTCCGTATTCAGTAGAACCTGCGTAATTAAGCGAATTCCTCAGAATGACACCGGTTATGACAAATATAAAAAGTTTTTTTTTAGCTACGTATATTTCTCATAACTTACTCTCTCGCTTAATTATTGTTAATAAAACTGCTGACCATCTAAAAATTGTATCAACTCATTCTTCTTGCTGGGATAGCCGTTCAGCCTAGTTTCTTAACGAATGTAGAAATTTCTATATTAAGGAAATATACATATCACTGCAATATTAACTACATTGTTAGTTACATTTAATTATTTATTCAGTGCGCCGAACAGCAAAGCCATTTTCTCACATAATTAATAAACAATTTAATATAAAAATAGGTAAAAGTAAAAATATAAGTCCAAATAAAGAATTCCAAATATATAAATTATACACAAAGGGCAAAATACATTTAACTTCAAACTTAACTATATTAGGCATTTAAAAAATGGACGAGGAATACGTACATATATATATATATATATATATATATATATATATATATATATATATATATATATATTTATATATACGCCCCTTTTTAATTAAATCTTCTTATTCAACAGAGTTCAAGTTCTACCTTGCACTACTGTTTTCATTTAGCCTATACCGGTTTCGAGCTAACAGCTCCTATCCAAAGGGCTTGCATTTGAGTAAAATAAAAGTCTGTACAGCAAGCACTTCGTCATCATAGCTTGTTTTCGACAAATCCCTATTCTTAATGTATTTTGAAAAGCTTAGAATATAATTTCTCTAAGAGTTGATGGACTATTTTATATCTACTATGTGTGTGTGTGTGTGTGTATACATTGTGTTGAATATGTCGCTGTATTGTGGTGTTTATTTATTTTAAGTGATTAAAAGATATTTTTCAATGTAAAGCTAAGTAACGCGGAAAACTATATTAGCTATCTCAAGAATGATTGGCTTGGTGTTCTCTGGTCCGTGTGACGCGTAGACGAACCAACACACCCATAAGACCTTGTACTAGGGCGTGACTTTTTTTTCTCGGAACTCTGCTTCATGGGAGAATATAAACCACAAATTATAATTTCCTTATTTAATAACATCAGATGCAAATCACACATAATCACGATCTTATGAAGACTAACGCGGGCAATCCCTTTCCGTATGAATCATGTTGGATCTATTCGTTCTTCCATCAACTCCAAACAAATGATTTCAGCTAAGAAATGCACTAGCATATACTAAGGATTTCAATACGTTTTAGTAATATTAGTGGACTTCAAGTTTTGTGACAAATCTTCATTCCGCAATATACAAATAATAATTCTCTTTAACCACAGGCTTTCCCTTTCAATATTTTTTTTTGTTTGATTTTTTAATGTAGTTGATTAAATATAAGAAAATATCACAAAAGCTTTTGATGATTTGATCCGCTGAGTGAGAAAAAAAAATAATTGGCTCAGAGAAAAGTCTTTATGATAAAGTTTTTCCCTACTATTCATAACAAGAATACAAAGAATGGATAAAGTCTAATACAATAGGTACAGTGAAAGTGATGTGAACAAAATGGTTAATACACTACTAAAACCGACAATTCAAAAAGGCTGCAATTTCCAATTGAAGTTATCTTGCAGTTTGAGAGTGCCTTAAATATTTGTACTCCTATCGTGTACGGATTAAATTTAAATTAAAAAAAAAAATCAGTCCCGTAACAGGCCACAGGGGCCCAGAGGGGCAGATACTGTAGAGGTATCTGATTCTTGACCATACGGCACACTAGGGGGATAGTGTGGTCAATACTATGCTCCGGCCGCCTGATTTTCCCCTTGGCTGCTTCGACTACTAGAGTCATTAGCACCCAAGGTACCCATTATTAATTAAATTAATTAAAGGCTGGGTGAGCCTAGGGACGATCTGGGACCCCAAATCCAACCCTCGAACGGCAGCACTAGAAGAAAAAATCTTTAGTGCGCGCTCGGGTTTTGAACCTGGTCCTCCAGTTCATTAGTCGAGTGCTCTACCACTGAGCTAACCTCGCCCCCTAAATTTAAATTAGGCTCTGATATTTATCGAGTTTAGTAACAGTCTTAACCTACAATTATCCCTAGCTGCACTAAATTCTTGGGATTTGACATATTCAAACCTATAGATTTTCAGCCGATCACCGAGCGTTGACACCTGGCAAATCGTGCCGTTCGCATTTATAAGGGTTGCAACTGGTAGGCTTGCCGATGGTAATAGCTTAGTACAGGGGTGCTCTAATTGCTGGCGATCAACCTCAATATTGTCAAACCAAGATCGATGGACTCAGAGAGGCTGCTGTATGTGTTATGCAGGATTAACATATAGGTAGGCTGTATCGTGGCATAGATACTTCTTTTCCGCGCAATATGCATTTAGTCAAGGTAAGTTTAGGTCTGCTGTAAAATGTTAATGGAAAACCCCATAACTATCGAAATTGTGAGTTGATTTGTTCTTACAAAACAAAATAGTTCTAGTGTCTAAACTTAACTAAACAATTACTGGGTGTTGAAGCGTGGGACTGCATGTCCTCAGCATACTTTTCATGAGATGGTACGTTATTGCCGAGTGCTAATCGTATTTATAAAGTGACACAACTAAAAAGAAAATCTCAACAGAAAATGAGCCACTCTTGCCTATGAAGAGGGAATAGCATCAAGACAGAAAGAGTGACACAAGCGCCCTTTAGCGTACATGCTCTGAAAAACATACAGTTTTGATGGTTGATAAAAAGATATTCCCCAATGTCTTTCATAGTCATAACTGAAAATACCGATTTTTGAGTTTTGTAACTTTAGAAATACTAGAGCGATATGTTCTTCAGTTATTCGATTGCGATATTCTGTCTTTATTATGTTCATTTGAGAAAATGGAGACTTGAACGAGTAAGTTGATCCAAAAATTGCCGCCAGCCAAAGGGCGATTTTCCTGAGATTCGGATATGTGTCATCATATATAAAACACCAGAATTTTGCATCAGATTCTTCGGCTTTGAGGTCTATATCTGATATAATCTGCGCTAACAGAACATAAGTCCATGTGAATATCTCATAAATTTGATATTTGCCAATTTACAGAAGTCATACAAACGTATTTCGAATTGGTCCATAACATTTGATAATTCTGCCTAATAAATACCATAACTCCACGGAGGAATCCTCGCTTTCAACGAAGGAAAATGTTTCAGATCTTTTCTTTTCAGATGATCCATCATAAGTTTGCAATTTTTTTAATGCGTTTATTGCGCTAATCATATCAATAATAGTTTTGTATTTACCTTGAAGCTTCAAGATAATGGTGTTTTAATTACCTATCTACTAAAACAAAATTTGTGAATAGTTTTATATCGGAAATTTTTTCTCGACTCAAAAAACACACGCGATCGACCGTTTGAGAACCCAAGGAGTTGAAGGGCCACGAAAAAAAATATCAAATTACTTATCAAATACATTTTTCCCAAGCACGGAACCGTTAAACGGCTGACGGAACTCTTTACCAGTAGCAAACTAGAAACATGCGAGCTACTCCATGCTGGTTGTACATCCCAAAATAACTAAACCTTCGCCTAAAAGGAACGGTCTGGCTTATGAATGAACCTGGGGAAAGAAGATCATGTTTTCAATAATACACTTCATGATAATAGTATTTTAAGTCCTAAATGGTAACGCTCAAGAATGCCAGACAAGTATTTTTTTCTTCTTTCTTTTGAGTTTTAATATAGTGAGTGCAAATCTATTGCGCTGAGAGTGTTTAAAACGATTTCGTTTTTTTATTCTTTGGTTTTCTTCTTTACAAGTCATTCAATATATTCGGTTTTTTATAGATTTTCTAGGTTTATAAAGTTAATCGAGTCAATGTTTTGAGAAGCAAATTTATATTGTGTTTTATGCTCCTGATGACGCCTCCTTTGGACGTGAAATATTCTGATTATACCAAATAAATGAGTTTTGAAGAATATTGTGTTTTAAATTTGTTTATCTTCTGACACGATAAGATTACAAAATGGTACGTTTATATTTATGTATGTCTATATACATATTCTGAATTGTTTCCGGTAGTTGCTTATTTCTAGAAGGTGACAAAAAAATCGTCCCTTTTTACACATATGTGCCATCATCAGGTATTAACAATAAAACAACATGCAGTAATATTATGCAACTGTAAGAACCTTAAACGCTAGTACATACTTATAAAAAAGACTAAAGGTTTTTAAAAATAACGATTTTAAATCGTATTACTGCAATTTAGAAGTTCCAAGATGAAAAGATGGTTTAAGGTGTTCGAAAATATATAAAACAAACCCATTAAAATTATGTAATTAAATAAAACAGTCACAATATGTTTTAAAGTTATTAATTGTTGTAGCAATGGGATTTAAGTGTTTCTATTTATGTACTAGTGCTTATGTTATTTACTTTTGCATAGTATTATTGTCAGCCCTTGTTGATGGCACACATTTGTGAAAGGCCGTGTGTGAAATAATGATGTTTTATGAGAATACAATAATTTGTTTTCACCTTCTGATATATATATATATATATATATATATATATATATATATATATATATATATATATATATATATAATATGTTTGCGAGCAAGTTTTATGATAGGTGTAAGCGGGATCATTTTGACACAAGTTGAAGAGTTGTAGTCAAAATAACGAAAAGTGAGATTTTCTAAAACCTTTCATATATAAAGTGGGTAGTGGGAGCTAAAATGTTTTACTGGATTAAGTTCCTAAACTTCTAAAACGTTCTTATGGTCAAATCCAAACCACTGAAAGAATTCGGAGTTTTGATAATACTTTTCATATTGGAAGTTCAAATAAGCGTTGGTGAAAGTAGCACACTTTCAAATAAAACAAATAGGCTGGACTGGAAGTCGCTTTGCAAATCACTTACTCCAGTGATGATAATGTAAATTTATAAACTGATTATTATATAATTATCGAGGAACGTCAGTTATATAATTTATAACTGACATTGTTTATTTAATGGTTGGAGAACAAACTAATGAATTACAGTCAGTAATACTTTTAAGCGTAATACTATAAACAAAATATCTTAAAAGCTCTTTTTCAGGCAATCAAATAAAGAAAATAATAGTTTTTTTAAAATCTCGTGTATTATTCCGAGGGATTTTCGTGTGAAAAATTTTCGACCAATGTAAAAAATACGTTATTTTTACAGAAAACATACATAAGAGACAAAACTCAACCAAAAGCATCATGAACTATAAAAATTAGTCGTACGTTTGCATAATGATTAATACAGACGAGTCCCGAAATCATACATTCACTGATGAGGTCAAATGGAGGCACTGTAATTTATGTATTGAAATTTATCTTCTTAATTAGTGCTATAAAGTTTAATATGTAAGCAATATATGCAATAAATATCTAAAATATATTCTTAGTTTATATGACTATACAACCATCGGATACGGAGATCCATTCCGTACTATTACCCCAAAGCTTAACTAACCCATGCGACATTAAAGTAAAAGAAATGTCAAATATTTATTAAAACGTCAAAATATCGAATGTGTCTTGTTGATAACGTTTTTTCATACGTTTCCCAATCGTTTTCTGATGTGATTCTATCTGACTGAATATAACGCTTGAAACTCGTCAAATAACTGTACATCTACACTAAGAGATATATTTAGAACGCGTGAAAAGGTCAGGGGAACCTTTCCAGCTGTGACTCCCTACTACTATACGGTTCCCATTCTTACAAAAAACGGCCACTAGGACTAGTCAATGATAAATACAAGAGTGTGACAATGTTTACGATTAAGTAGGATTACTTACTTTTCAACGTAGCCGCTAGAGCGAGGGCAAGTAGAGCGACGAGCGGCAAGAGTACCCTCCACGACGCGAGCATAGCAGAGACTGGCCCGTTGTAACTGGAGTCCAGGCTGTCGGCGCTCCACGTCCTTTCACTCCCTCTTTCACAAGGACTCTTTATCAACCATGCTCAAATTTCCTTTTAACTTAATTAAATTGACTTATTATTAACTTAGCTTTTATTTATTAATATATGTTCTAGTAATTTATTTAATTATTGTTTTCTGGACTATTCATATCTCAATACTCGGTTAATTATCTGTGCTGACTAATATTTTGGACCGGCATCGTTTAATGCAGCACCTACACCAGCTTACTACAAGCTATTAAATGCTATTCACCTAGAAGCGGAGCATTACCAATGAATAATTGAATTGATAAACACGTCGAAAAATATAATTTCTACTCATAAAAACTTAGGGTTTCGAAGTAGTTATTAATGGAAACTGTCAACTTATGATACAGACCAGTGTTGGTCCAAACATTCAGAATCTTGAATAATGACTAATGAATAAAACTGTTTTTTCATAAGGAATAATATTTTCATTCATTATTCGGTCATTCAATTACTAACGTAACATTTAATTTGTATTCTTTAGTAAATAAAAAAGTCCGACTCGCGTCATCTTAGCGCGGTTCCGATTATATCTCTAGTGCTATTAGTAAAGGAATAGTAGCAGTTAATGGTGGGGTTTCATCGTTCGTGAAAAATATAAAATAAAATCTCGAAGAGAAAATAGATTTGAGGCGCCACAACAGGACACTGACAGTATCATGGCGACTTCCCCCACCTTCTCAACGTTCGCTCTTGGACATTGTATAAGAATATTTCACATTTTCTTACATTGTTTTAGTCAAATACTCGTTTTACTGATTATTAAATTAAAATGGGAAACAACCAGTTAAAACTTTAGGTAAACAAATACAAAACCCATTCAAAAGAACAAAACTAACAATTACGAATTTTGAAATTCTTATTTCTCCGATTGACATCGCCCCATCGAAAATTACATCAGACATTTTTGTAGGGAATTTAGTAAGCTTTCGAATGTTTACTATCCACTTACCACGATTTCCCATCCGTTTTCGAGTTATTTTAGAAAAAATCCCAAAACTTTTCATGCCTGTTAATGAAATATTTTATTTCTAGTTCATCCTTAACTCCAAACGGAACCAAAATTTACCTATCATAGATTAGATGCATGGGCGTATATAAGGGGGGGCTGAGGGGGCTGCAGCCTCCCCCCCCCCAAAAATTTTGATTTGATGGTAAAAACTTGTCGTAAAACCCTTAAAAATAAATTAAAAAGATCACTTAGTTCATAAAAAATATTGTATTTTAAGTGTAATAGCGTTTTAGTTGCCTAAAACTAAACTACTCCAAGCTCTAAATGTTTAGTATTCCATAACCCGGAAATAACGAATAAAATCATCAACCCCCCCCCCCGAATGGTCTCAGCCCCCCGAAATTTTCCCAGCCCCTCCCGAAATTATTTTCTATATACGCCCATGATTAGATGAATATCAAACGTCTGGAACAAGTTCCAACTGAATTAATCGTTTCTCAAAACCCAAACTTTTTTCAAATTAGATGTGAAATTTTTTTTACCAAATTCTTAACATGATATTATTATTATTAATTAATATGATACCCGCCAAAAAAGTTTGGAATGAAGGGTTTTCAATGTTTCTCTAAAACGGTTACAGATATCGCTTTAAAAATGATTTTATTCGTTATTAAACGTTACGAAACCTTTAAAACGAATACCTGCAAGCATATCAACTCGAAAACGTAAGCGTTACGATTTTTTTTTTTTTTTTTTTTTGCGCGCGAATTGCGCCACAAGAAAGCATCTTCTGGTGGACAATTCTGCTGGTTATCGAACTCGGCCTTTCAAATTAGATGTTAAATTTTTTTTTACCAAATTCTTAACATGATATTATTATTATTAATTAACATGATACCCGCCAAAGTTTTTATGTTTTGTTGCCTCGAAACTTGATATGTATCATTCCCATAGTAAACAATTGGAGGAATTCGTTAACCAGCAAAATCGGTCCATTAGGAGACTCAAACTACTAATTTGTCCATACCGGCCGTAATGTTTGATATATTGCAACAAAACTTGGTATAAGTCGAACCTATCTAAAGAGAAAGATGTTCTGTAAAAATAAACTAAATCAATCCCTCTAGAAGATGGGTTTACTCTGGAACCAAATTATTAATTTCCCAATACCGGCCGTTATTTGTACTTCCTTGGAACGAAACTAGGTAGGCAAGATGCTCCACCAATGAGGAACATTGTCTGGTATTTTCTGTCGTTATGGCAGTTCTAACTGTAAATTTGTACATTTTTATCATTCATTATGATCGATAGAAAAAATGTGAAGTTTTCTTGTGTTTATTAAGTAGCTCGCAAACACAACTTACATGCGTGACTCGAACCTATATCTCTCGCATAAGAATCCAGCCATGGGGAGACCCACATTAAAAATTACTTATTTTTGAAAACATTTCTATCTAAGGGCGTTTCTACGTTTCACTAACCTTTTCTAAACTGTGCAGGAGTGACGTCATTATGTTTATTGAATGAATAAACCAGCAAGAGTCGAACAGCCCTAAGCTGGTGGCTCCTTCAGATCATTATCAATATAAATAAATAAAAATAAATCAATTTACATGAAACTTGTTCTAATCGCCATCGCTGCGGTCAAGCAACATAAATAACAATAATACATGAAAAATTGTCACTTTATTAACCATTAAGTAGGGAGGTGGTTTACACTAACGTAAGTAGGGAGGGCTCACAACACCCCAATGAAAAAAATCGCTCCCACAAAAAGGGGTCTTTAAAATTAGCATCTACTTTCTTATTTCACTTTTTTAAACCCATTACCTATATTATATAACCAAATAATTAATTAAAATTCTCAGATATAGTATTTTGTTAATAATAAAATTTTAATCGTTTTTGTTCATATGTATTTTTTTATTTAGTTGAATAATGAAAAATTCTTAATCAAGTTCAACTTGATTATTAAGGGATAGAAGAAGACAAAACAAGTACTTAATTTAAAATATATTCTTGCAAAGTATATTAATTTAATCTGTAAAATAGTGCATATTGCTAACTCTAAATATCCACAACTAATTTACTTCATGTCATTCATTTGCATAAATGTGTTCCAAAAAGAACAGAAGATCGTTGTTTTCTTATCTAAACTTTGCTTTCTGTGTGTCTTGAAGTAACGTTTCATCTACCAGACAGTCTGTGATCCGTTTTTGGTGCTGGTTCTGGTGTCATCTTCCTGGTCATTTTGGCCGCCGATGTATTTAGGAATCCAAGATTCTGATTCTTCTTCTTTTCAATTCGTGGTCTTATCAGTTTAAACCCAATACCTCTCAAGAACTCGACCTTCACCAGAGTTCGTAGTAGGATTATTTGCTACATATATTGCCCGAGAGTCAATGCTAAGTGGAGGATTCTAAAGAAGACAGTTAGAGGACAAGCCGAGATACAGGATATGTAGCGTACATCTTGTCAATGATGTCTACATCACCTTAAGGTAGATATAAAATGTTATTATTTCTAGCATCTCATCTTAGCCTGCTATAGTGATTCTTCATCCGACTGTTTACTTGATGTTTCAAGGAATGATTTTTCAAAAAAATATCTTTCCTCTTCTTCCGAATCAACAGACTCAACTTCTCCATCATCTTTGCATACCTACTTACTAAAAGTCCGACTCGCAGGAACTGCGTCATCTTAGCGCGGTTCCAGGTTTTTTTTTTTTTTTTTTTTTTTTTTTTTTTTTTTTTTTTTTTTTTTTTTTTTTTTTTTTACGGCACATCTACATCTACGTCATTAGCGCCGACATCCAGGGTGTAGCGAGGAATTTCACCAGCGAGCCGTGGGATGATAAAATTCCTGCCGGAGGTTGGGAATCGAACCCACCATCTCCCGCTTATGAATCCAAGGCGCTAGCCATTAGACCACGGGAGACCCCGGTTCCTGTTCATATCCCTATTCTCATTTGAAAAGCGTAGAATAGAAACAGATAATATTTTCCTCGGCCTTTGTTCAAAGGGTTTTATGGCTATACCTGGGGTCAGGTCCGCAAGACCCTAGAATCCTCTTCTACCGATACTTCATTTCATACGTTTCAATGAATTGGAAAATATCAAATATTTTCACACATTCCTGTGTTCTTTTACTATAGTAATAATTCTACAGATAAAATCAATTAAAAAATAAAATAAAAAAACCAACAGCATAAAGGCAATTGAAAATATTCAAAAGACGTCAACGAATCTTTTTCTCTTGGCAAGCTATATTTCTAACAATGAATTGTTTTTCTTATTTTGCCTAATCTGTTTTATTGTAAAATACATTATCCAACTATAAGCAATTAAAAAATAACAAGGAATAAAAACAGACAAAAAGAACAGTTCGAATAAGCAAAATCAATTACTTTAATGTTTTAAGCACTTATTTCTCCGATTGACATCGCCTAATCAAAACTTTTATCAGAACCTTTTTTGTAGAGCATTTAGTAAGCTTTCTAATGGTATTCTTTCGTTTACCAAGATTCTCAACCTTTTTCGAGATATTAAGGAAAATATACAAAGTTACCAAAACTTTTTAAGTCTGTTAATAAAATATTTTATTCTAACCCTTCCTTAACTCATGAATATTTAGTATATAACCTATTTTTGGATCTGTGTTTTTGGGGTGCTCTCCGCCTAGGCTTTGTATTTGTGTCGGCAGATACCTGGGGTATATTTACAGCTCTTGAGGATTAACTCTTAGCAGGTAAATTTCCTGCGGCCCCATTGTGTTCTACGGGCATTGAACCGCCATATACGCTCATAGTATCTAACCGTTGTGAAGTTTATTTTTTGGATTTAGGACTTAATATACATATGTACTAAATCATAGCAAGAAGTAATCCTCCGTCGTCGGTTCTTAACTATGTAGACTCGCTAATGTTATCCAATCTTAGATACATCGTATTTAAAATCCACAGCAAAAACACGACATTTCATCAGAATCCCCTGCTGAATAAAACTTATATAGAATAATATGCAAAATAAAGCCTATCTAGTGGATAAAAATAGAGGAAAAAAGCCGTTCGTGGTGGTAGAAAATCTTAAAAGTATTTCGCTCAGAAATCTCCGAAATATTGTCACTAATTTTACGTATCCTGTTTTATAGCCAAATAGATTTATATTCTATAATCAATAAGAAAAACCTACTAACAATAAAAAACTATGGGTAACAGATGAAAATAGGGAATACCAAGAATAATTCTAAAGAACGAAATCAACACCAGTACTGTAATCTAGATATTCATACGGCATCATCGAATTCTAACAAACAAAAAATTGATTCTAATTATACGTATCCTGTTTTATTGACAAATACATTTGACTACTATAAGCAATTAAAAACACTAGGGAATATGCCAAAGAACTCAGAGTAGGAGCCTCGACAGTTTCAAGACATTTGAAGGAAATCGACAAATCCAAAGCTGACATTACTTCGCTTATTCAAAACTTTCTTTAGAACCTTTCTTGTAGACCATTTAGTAAGCTTTCGAATGGTAACCTTTCGCTTCCCAAGATTTTCAACCGTTTTCGAGATATTAAGAAATTATACGAAGTTCCCAAAACTTTTCATTATTTCTGACAACAGAAAATTGGTCTCATTTTACCTATCCTGTTTTACACACACATACATTTTCCTTACAAATACAACATAAGAAATTAAAGAAATAAAAAGCAATAAAAAACCAAGGGAAAGAGACAAAAATTACAAAAAGAACGACAAAAACCCGTTCATAAGAACAAAACAGACGTATTTGAAGTTTTAAGCATTTATTTCTCCGATTGACATAACCTAATCAAAAATAGTTTTAGAATCATTTTTGTAGAGAATTTAGTAAGCTTTCAAATAGTTTCAATCCACTTACCACGATTTCCCAACCGTGTTCGAGATATTAATGAAAGTATACGAAGTTTCCAAAACTTTTCATATCTGTTCATAAAATATTTTATTCTAACCCTTCCTTAACTCCAAACGTAACATAACCTTCAACATATTAGTTTTAATGAAAGTAGAACATGCACATAATGTTTCAACTGAATCCCGTTATTCTAAGTACCCAAACCAAAAACGGTATTCAAAAACTGTTTTTCCAATTTTCTCGACAACGGTTAAAGCTATCGCCTTGAAAATGGTTTCATTCGTTTTCCTAGCCCAGGAATCATATAAAACGAGTACTTACAAGCTTATGAACTCAAAAAAGTAAGCGTTACGATTTTTTCTGCGGGAATTTCGCCCCAAACGCCATCTTCCAGTGGGCTGATTTTGCTGGTTAACGAACTTGACCTTTCAAATTGGACGACAGATTTTTGTACCAAATTTCATCAAAATCGGACCATTCGTCTTCTATTTAGAGAGCGAACAGACAAATATATATATATATATATATATATATATATATATATATATATATATATATAAATAAATATATACATATATATATATATATACAAATTTGAACCACCGTTATTTTCGGTTTCTAGGGGTTCTGAAACGCAAAATTTTCTAGTCGGCACTTCCGGATTGTTTCATTGTATCAACCTTATAAGCGGGGTTCCTCCCTATGGGGGAGGGAGGAACCGCGCTAAAACGTAAGCGTTACGATTTTTTTTGCGCGAATTTCGCCCCAAACGCCATCTTCCAGTAGGCGGATTTTGCTGGTTAACGAACTTGACCTTTCAAATTGGACGAAGGATTTTTGTACCAAATTTCATCAAAATCGGACCATTCGTCTTCTAGCTAGAGAGCGAACAGACAAATATATATATATATATATATATATATATATATATATATATATATATATATATAAATAAATATATACGTATATATATATATATATATATATATATATATATACAAATTTGAACCACCGTTATTTTCGGTCTCTAGGGGTTCTGAAACGCGAAATTTTCTAGTCGGCACTTCCGGATTGTTTCATTGTATCTACCCTATAAGCGGGGTTCCTCCCTATGGGGGAGGGAGGAACCGCGCTAAAAAAGATCATGAGTAAAAAAAATTCCAATAGACTTCTTCGTCGCGTATATTTTCGTTGCACACATTTTAGTACGTGATAAAACTCCTTGTAATAAAAAAATGTAGGAGTCTATTCCCATCGCTTATTAATTCAATGAAGCTTTACAAAGTATTGTGACGCCCTCCACACTAGGCCATAATTATTTGCATTCTAACAGTACTTAAGTTACCTGTAACAGTTACTTACGTTTCCTGTAATGATACGTAACAATGCTTATCTAATTAATTTCACTTATCTAGGAAAAAGAATCCCTTTACTATTCTACAATCATGGAGCGTTAATCCTATTGGAGATGACGTAGGAAACATTCAAATAACAAAAATGAAACAAACAAAGACATTTAAAAACCATTTTCGATCAATTAAGGTAATTTTAAAGGTAAGTCAATTGTATTGTTCCTACTTGAAAAAATTCCGCCGCGCAGGAGCTCAGCACATTCCGCATTCATCGTAGATTTGAAGAAAGTTTTCAAAAATTCCGTCAAAAGTGCAACCTCATTAGCTACATTTCTTCGGAAAGTGCTAAAAATACAGTTCAAGTTCAAGTTGCGACATTCTTTTTCACGTTTTTATTCTTAATTAGGTTGAAATTAAGAAGTATTTTGCAGTTTGACGAAAATCCGAGTTTGGGCACTAAAATCTCAATATTACCCAGACTTTAGATGTCAAGAATGATATAATAATGTGTAATTGAATATAAGAATGTTATGAATATTTATTACTCGTATTAAGGGTCATCGTACTTAACGGTTTCATACTCTCTTCTCTTAGATGAGATAATGGTCAGAGCTACCTTTGTTTGGATTTAATTTCTTCTAATAGATATATTGTCCTAAATCTTGTGGGGAATCCTGTCGTTATCTCGCACATTATAATTACTCATGGTGTACTATTTCTATACTTTCTGCTAACATAATCAAAAAACATTAAAGAAAGTCCGACTCACAGGAACTGCGTCATCTTAGCGCGTTTCCATAATTCATTTGGAAGGTTTGGAACTAAATTTTGTAAAACGTTAAATGCCTATTCCAACGAAATCTGGAAGAAAGTTAGCATTAAGGATCACAGAAAATGTACAGTAGCATTAATTACACTCTCGACGTCCGGTATCTTTACTATGTGGAAGCTCTATTACAAAAAAAAAAAAATTGTTTCACGTATCTGGTTTCACTGGCTAATTCATTTTACTGGTAAAAGCAAATAAATAAACAATAAGCAATGAAAAACAATGAGAACCAAAAACAAAGAACCATTTAAAGCAACATACATATACTGTATATGTATATGATATACATATGTAAACACACAAATTTGAACCTTCGGTGTTTTAGATCTGAAACATTGACATTTCTCGCTGAAATTGTGTCAAGAGCTTAACCTCATAAGCTCTCTCTTGAGGGAGGGAGGAAATGCGCTAAAATAGTGCAGTTTCAAAGCAAAGGACTTCTTAAATGTATATAGATTGTCTATCCCTAAAACTATATGACAAATAGAATTCAGAGGTTCATATTTTCTGTAAACGTCAAGGATAGGTAAGAAATCAATTTATTAAATATTGGATGGAGTGAATAAAAGCTAGGAATTGCTAGAACTAAGTATTTTCCAAGCAATTGCTAAGGGCCGAGTGAATAAATAAAAGTCCGACTCGCAGGAACTGCAGCATCTTAGCGCGGTTCCGTTCATGTCCCTAGTGCCATTTGATAAGCTTAGAAAAGAAATAAACTTATTTTTTTTATATATCTCGTGAAAATTGTCAAAATCCTCTCGAACATCTCGAATAAAAGTGATATTAAGGCGTCAGGGACACCGACAGTAGCTAACTTTTACACAGAAGCGGAAATTACAGAATCTGGCTCTCATTCTAAAGTAAAGCTCTATAAATCAATACAAAATATGCCTAATAAAGCCTTTCTAGAGGATACAGAAGCATGGGCGTATATGAGGGGGGGGGCTGAGGGGGCTGCAGCCCCTCCCGAAATTTTGAATTGATGATAAAAACTTCTCGTAAAACCCTTAAAAATAAATTAAATAAGATCACTTAGTTCATAAAACATATTTTATTTTACGTGTAATAGCGTTTTAGTTGCCTAAAACTATTCCAAGCTCTAAATATTTAGTATTCCATACCCTGGAAATGGTCTCAGCCCCCCCCCGAAATTGTTTTTATATACGCCCATGTACAGAAGGATCAAGAAGATGTACACAAGATTGAGTAGAATACCCTGCCTAATATAGCCTATATAGAATAATATGCCGAATAAAGCCTATCTAGTAAATACACAAGGACAAATAAAAGTCTTGACGAATAACAAGTCAAGAAAAAAAACTTTATTTAACAAAATAAAACAAAGTTTAGTTGCCCAACTAAAATAGAATAATATACTTAATTAAGTCTATGGAGTAGACACAAATGGACCAAAAACAAGTCTTGTGGAATATTGTTTTTTTTTCTAATTAAATACTTTTTATCAATATTTAGTATATAACCTTTGTTGAAAACTATTGATTGCTAATTGATGAATCGGTTTACAACTAAGTAGTCTTTATGAATATTTAGTATATAACCTATGTTTGGATCTGTGTTTTTTTGGTGCTCTCCGCCTAGGCTTTGTATTTGTGTCGGCAGATACCTGGGGTATATTTACAGCTCTTGAGGATTAACTCTTAGCAGGTAAATTTCCTGCGGACCTTCTGCTTCTACGGGCATTGAACCGGCATATTCGCTCATAGTATCTAACCGTTGTGAAGTTTATTTTTTGGATTTAGGACTTAATATACATATGTAGACTAAATCATAGCAAGAAGTAATCCTCCGTCGTCGGTTCTTAACTATGTAGACTCGCTAATGTTATCCAATCTTAGATACATCGTATTTAAAATCCACAGCAAAAACACGACATTTCATCAGAATCCCCTGCTGAATAAAACTTATATAGACTAATATGCAAAATAAAGCCTATCTAGTGGATAAAAATAGAGGAAAAAAGCCGTTCGTGGTGGTAGAAAATCTTAAAAGTATTTCGCTCAGAAATCTCCGAAATATTGTCACTAATTTTACGTATCCTGTTTTATAGCCAAATAGATTTATATTCTATAATCAATAAGAAAAACCTACTAACAATAAAAAACTATGGGTAACAGATGAAAATAGGGAATACCAAGTATAATTCTAAAGAACGAAATCAACACTAGTACTGTAATCTAGATATTCATACGGCATCTTCGAATTCTAACAAACAAAATATTGATTCTAATTATACGTATGCTGTTTTATTGACAAATACATTTGACTACTATAAGCAATTAAAAACACTAGGGAATATGCCAAAGAACTCGGAATAGGAGCCTCGACAGTTTCAAGACATTTGAAGGAAATCGACAAATCCAAAACTGACATTTCATACGGTACAGCCTGATATATTTTTAACAATGAATTGCTTTTCTTATTTTAATTAATCTGTTTTATTGTCAAATACATTATCCTACTATAACCAATGAAAAAACAACAAGGAATAAAAACAAACAAGAAGAACCGTTCGAATAAACGAAATCAATTACTTCAAAGTTTAAGCACTTATTTCTCCGATTGACATAGCCTAATCAAAAATTGTTTTAGAATCTTTTTTGTAGAACATTTAGTAAGCTTTCGCATGGTAACCCTCCGTTTACCAATATTCCTAACCGTCTTCGAGATATCAGGGAATGTATACGAAGTTCCCAAAACATTTCATGTCTGTTAATAAAATATTTTATTCTAATCCTTCCTTAGCTCCAAACGTAACCGAAATTTCAACATATTAGTGTTGATGAAATTCAAACATGCAGAAAATGTTTCAACTGAATCCCATAATTTTAAGTATCAAAATCAAAGACAAAAAGAACAGCTCGAATAAGCGAAATCAATTACTTTAAAGTTTTAAGCACTTATTTCTCCGATTGACATCGCCTAATCAAAACTTTCATTAGAACCTTTTTTGTAGAGCATTTAGTAAACTTTCCAATGGTATTCTTCCGTTTCCCAAGATTCTTAACCTTTTTCGAGATATTAAGGAAAGTATACAAAGTTACCAAAACTTTTTTATGTCTGTTAATAAAATATTTTATTCTAACCCTTCCTTAACTCCAAACGCAACCAACATTTCAACATATTAGTTTTAATGAAAGTAGAAGATGCAGTAAATGTTTCAACTGAATCCCATGATTCTACCCAAACCAAAAACGGCATTCAAAAATTATTTTTTCAGTTTTCTCGAAAACGGTTAAAGCTATCGCCTTGAAAATGGTTTCATTCGTTTTCCTAGCCCAAGAAGCCTATAAAACGAGTACTTACAAGCTTATGAACTCAAAAACGTAAGCGTTACGATTTTTTTTGTGCGAATTTCGCCCCATACGCCATCTTCCAGTGGGCGGATTTTGCTGGTTAACGAACTTGACCTTTCAAATTGGACGACAGATTTTTGTACCAAATTTCATCAAAATCGGACCATCAGGGAAGCCAGAAATGAGCGAACAGACAAATATATATATATATATATATATATATATATATATATATATATATATATAAATATATACATATATATATATATATATATATATATATATATACAAATTTGAACCACCGTTATTTTCGGTCTCTAGGGGTTCTGAAACGCGAAATTTTCTTGTCGGCACTTCCGGATTGTTTCATTGTATCAACCTTATAAGCGGGGTTCCTCCCTATGGGGGAGGGAGGAACCGCGCTAAAAGGTTAGCTGCAGCTAGGCCTAGCATTTGCTTAGTTTATCACGGTTCCTAGCTGCAGCTAGGTAGAAGGTGTGAATAAAGAGCTCTGACTAGGTTCTAAGGTTAGCAATTGCTAAGGGAAAAGCTAGTCTGGTCTGGCTCATGCTAGCTTTTAGCGCGGTTCCTCCCTCCCCCATAGGGAGGAACCCCGCTTATAAGGTTGATACAATGAAACAATCCGGAAGTGCCGACTAGAAAATTTTGCGTTTCAGAACCCCTAGAAACCGAAAATAACGGTGGTTCAAATTTGTATATATATATATATGTATATATTTATTTATATATATATATATATATATATATATATATATATATATATATATATATATATATATATATATTTGTCTGTTCGCTCTCTAAATAGAAGACGAATGGTCCGATTTTGATGAAATTTGGTACAAAAATCTGTCGTCCAATTTGAAAGGTCAAGTTCGTTAACCAGCAAAATCAGCCCACTGGAAGATGGCGTTTGGGGCGAAATTCGCGCAGAAAAAATCGTAACGCTTACTTTTTTGAGTTCATAAGCTTGTAAGTACTCGTTTTATAGGCTTCTTGGGCTAGAAAAACGAATGAAACCATTTTCAAGGCGATAGATTTAACCGTTGTCGAGAAAATTGGAAAAATAGTTTTTGAATACCGTTTTTGGTTTGGGTACTTAGAATAACGGGATTCAGTTGAAACATTATGTGCATGTTCTACTTTCATTAAAACTAATATGTTGAAAGTTATGTTACGTTTGGAGTTAAGGAAGGGTTAGAATAAAATATTTTATGAACAGATATGAAAAGTTTTGGAAACTTCGTATACTTTCATTAATATCTCGAACACGGTTGGGAAATCGTGGTAAGTGGATTGAAACTATTTGAAAGCTTACTAAATTCTCTACAAAAATGATTCTAAAACTATTTTTGATTAGGTTATGTCAATCGGAGAAATAAATGCTTAAAACTTCAAATACGTCTGTTTTGTTCTTATGAACGGGTTTTTGTCGTTCTTTTTGTAATTTTTGTCTCTTTCCCTTGGTTTTTTATTGCTTTTTATTTCTTTAATTTCTTATGTTGTATTTGTAAGGAAAATGTATGTGTGTGTAAAACAGGATAGGTAAAATGAGACCAATTTTCTGTTGTCAGAAATAATGAAAAGTTTTGGGAACTTCGTATAATTTCTTAATATCTCGAAAACGGTTGAAAATCTTGGGAAGCGAAAGGTTACCATTCGTAAAGCTTACTAAATGGTCTACAAGAAAGGTTCTAAAGAAAGTTTTGAATAAGCGAAGTAATGTCAGCTTTGGATTTGTCGATTTCCTTCAAATGTCTTGAAACTGTCGAGGCTCCTACTCTGAGTTCTTTGGCATATTCCCTAGTGTTTTTAATTGCTTATAGTAGTCAAATGTATTTGTCAATAAAACAGGATACGTATAATTAGAATCAATTTTTTGTTTGTTAGAATTCGATGATGCCGTATGAATATCTAGATTACAGTACTGGTGTTGATTTCGTTCTTTAGAATTATTCTTGGTATTCCCTATTTTCATCTGTTACCCATAGTTTTTTATTGTTAGTAGGTTTTTCTTATTGATTATAGAATATAAATCTATTTGGCTATAAAACAGGATACGTAAAATTAGTGACAATATTTCGGAGATTTCTGAGCGAAATACTTTTAAGATTTTCTACCACCACGAACGGCTTTTTTCCTCTATTTTTATCCACTAGATAGGCTTTATTTTGCATATTATTCTATATAAGTTTTATTCAGCAGGGGATTCTGATGAAATGTCGTGTTTTTGCTGTGGATTTTAAATACGATGTATCTAAGATTGGATAACATTAGCGAGTCTACATAGTTAAGAACCGACGACGGAGGATTACTTCTTGCTATGATTTAGTCTACATATGTATATTAAGTCCTAAATCCAAAAAATAAACTTCACAACGGTTAGATACTATGAGCGTATATGGCGGTTCAATGCCCGTAGAACAAAATGGGGCCGCAGGAAATTTACCTGCTAAGAGTTAATCCTCAAGAGCTGTAAATATACCCCAGGTATCTGCCGACACAAATACAAAGCCTAGGCGGAGAGCACCCCAAAAACACAGATCCAAAAATAGGTTATATACTAAATATTCATAAAGACTACTTAGTTGTAAACCGATTCATCAATTAGCAATCAATAATTTTCAACAAAGGTTATATACTAAATATTGATAAAAAGTATTTAATTAGAAAAAAAAACAATATTCCACAAGACTTGTTTTTGGTCCATTTGTGTCTACTCCATAGACTTAATTAAGTATATTATTCTATTTTAGTTGGGCAACTAAACTTTGTTTTATTTTGTTAAATAAAGTTTTTTTTCTTGACTTGTTATTCGTCAAGACTTTTATTTGTCCTTGTGTATTTACGAGATACGTTTTATTCGGCATATTATTCTATATAGGCTATATTAGGCAGGGTATTCTACTCAATCTTGTGTACTTCTTCTTGATCCTTCTGTACATGGGCGTATATAAAAACAATTTCGGGGGGGGGGGCTGAGACCATTTCCAGGGTATGGAATACTAAATATTTAGAGCTTGGAATAGTTTTAGGCAACTAAAACGCTATTGCACGTAAAATAAAATATGTTTTATGAACTAAGTGATCTTATTTAATTTATTTTTAAGGGTTTTACGAGAAGTTTTTATCATCAATTCAAAATTTCGGGAGGGGCTGCAGCCCCCTCAGCCCCCCCCCCCCCCTCATATACGCCCATGCTTCTGTATCCTCTAGAAAGGCTTTATTAGGCATATTTTGTATTGATTTATAGAGCTTTGCTTTAGAATGAGAGCCAGATTCTGTAATTTCCGCTTCTGTGTAAAAGTTAGCTACTGTCGGTGTCCCTGACGCCTTAATATCACTTTTATTCGAGATGTTCGAGAGGATTTTGACAATTTTCACGAGATATATAAAAAAAATAAGTTTATTTCTTTTCTAAGCTTATCAAATGGCACTAGGGACATGAACGGAACCGCGCTAAGATGCTGCAGTTCCTGCGAGTCGGACTTTTTAGTTAGTCGTTTCTTTTCGCTCAATCATGGCGGCGTTTACGCATGTTCGTAAGGAAAAGGAGTATTATATGCGCCGGGACGTGATCACGTTATATATATTCGTCTTTTAGCGCGGTTCCTCCCTCCCCCATAGGGAGGAACCCCGCTTATAAGGTTGATACAATGAAACAATCCGGAAGTGCCGACAAGAAAATTTCGCGTTTCAGAACCCCTAGAGACCGAAAATAACGGTGGTTCAAATTTGTATATATATATATGTATATATTTATATTTATATATATATATATATTTGTCTGTTCGCTCATTTCTGGCTTCCCTGATGGTCCGATTTTGATGAAATTTGGTACAAAAATCTGTCGTCCAATTTGAAAGGTCAAGTTCGTTAACCAGCAAAATCCGCCCACTGGAAGATGGCGTTTGGGGCGAAATTCGCGCAAAAAAAATCGTAACGCTTACGTTTTTGAGTTCATAAGCTTGTAAGTACTCGTTTTATAGGCTTCTTGGGCTAGGAAAACGAATGAAACCATTTTCAAGGCGATAGCTTTAACCGTTTTCGAGAAAACTGAAAAAATAATTTTTGAATGCCGTTTTTGGTTTGGGTACTTAGAATCATGGGATTCAGTTGAAACATTTTCTGCATGTTCTACTTTCATTAAAACTAATATGTTGAAATTATTGTTACGTTTGGAGTTAAGGAAGGGTTAGAATAAAATATTTTATTAACAGACATAAAAAATTTTGGTAACTTTGTATACTTTCCTTAATATTTCGAAAAAGGTTGAGAATCTTGCGAAACGTAAGATCACCATTAGAAAGATTACTAAATGCTCTACAAAAATGGTTCTAATGAAAGTTTTGATTAGGCGATGTCAATCGGAGAAATAAGTGCTTAAACCTTTAAAGGAATTGATTTCGCTTATTCGAACTGTTCTTTTTGTCTTTGATTTTGGTACTTAGAATTATGGGATTCAGGTGAAACATTTTCTGCATGTTCTACTTTCATTAAAACGAATATGTTGAAATTTTTGTTACTTTTGGAGTTAAGGAAGGGTTAGAATAAAATATTTTATTAACAGACATAAAAAGTTTTGGTAACTTTGTATACTTTCGTTAGTATCTCGAAAACCGTTGACAATCTTGGGAAGTGGAAGGTTACCATTCGTAAGATTACTAAATGCTCTACAAAAAAGGTTTTGAAGAAAGTTTTAATTAGGTGATGTCAATCGGAGAAATAAGTGCTTAAAACTTTAAAGTAATTTATTTCGTTTATTCGAAAGGTTCTTTTTGTCTGTTTTATTCCTTGTTATTTTTAAATTGCTTATAGTCGGATAATGTATTTGACAATAAAACAGATTAAGTAAAATAAGAAGATCAATATATTGTTAAAAATGTAGCGTTCAAAGAGAGAGATCCCAAGGCTTTCCAACTGCCTGAATGAATGAAAAGTTTTATTCTTATTCCGGGACAGAAGTCCCATAGGAATAATTTTGAAATTACAAAATAATTTTGAATTTTACGTATAAACTTAAAAACTTATAAATGCTATCAGTATCAATATATAGCGTACAGCTTCAATATAGACTAGGTGTTGGGTAAAACTTGGAGGGATAGAAGGTGGTAGAAGAGTCGGGATTTAAAGGTTTCTAGGTTGGTAGAATGGCGGACAAACGAAGGCAAGGAATTCCATAGCGAGGTGGCACGGGTGACGAATGATTTTTCGAATATTGCTGTTCGGTGGGAAGGAATATAAAGATCGGAAGGACGAGATCGGGTGTTACGGGAGTGAACCGAGGATTTAAATTTAAGAATTTGAAAACTATAAGAAGGTCTACGGGATTGAATTACTTGGTAAAGTACTGAGCCGAGGAAGTACTGACGACGATAAAGAGGGAATAGCCAATTTAGCTCCTGGTAGAAATGTCATATGTGGGAGTCTCTGGGGATCCCGACGATAAAACGAATGAAACAGTTCATGAGGCGTTTGAGTTTTGCCTCGAGATCGCCAGAAAGTCCACCGTACACCAAACAACCATAGTCAAACTGGGGGAATAATAGGGAAGTTACGAGGAGTTGACGGGTCTTTGTTGGCAGGAGATGGCGGGAGAGGTTGAGCTGTCTCAGGATAAATATGGACCGACGGGAAATTTGGGAAATATGATTTTTCCAGAAAAGGTTCTGATCAAATATGATCCCAAGATTTTTAACTGATTTACAATATTTTATAGGGATGCTGTTAAGGTAAAGGGCTGGAAAAGGGGAAGTAGAACTTATGAGGGATTGGGAGCCTATAACAATGGCTTTGGATTTGTCTGGATTCAGGGAAAGCTTATTAGCTGCGGCCCAAGCATTGATGTTATTAAGATCTACTTGCAGCTTGTCTACAGCATCTCCTAGCAAAGAGGGCTTAAAGGATAGGTAGATTTGGGTATCGTCAGCGTAAAGATGAAACTTGGAATGAACTATGGAAAGAGGAAGAGGGCTAGAAGGATTGCTGTCGGGGATGACCATGTATTGGGATCGATTGGATAGAAAGGATTGGAACCAGCTAATGGCACTGTTGGAAAAGGAAAGAGATTGGAGTTTGGTGAGGAGGATTTGATGGTCTACGGTATCAAATGCTTTTTAAAAATCTAGGAGAACTAGAATAGTGAGCTGTTGGTTATCTATGGCAGTTTGAATGTCATGGGTGATTTTTATGAGCGCTGATTGAGTGGAGTATGACGGACGGAAGCCAGATTGGAGAGGGTTAAGGAGATTATTTTGTTCAAGGTGGTTGGATACTTGAGATTGGACCAGGCGCTCTAAAGGTTTGGAAAGATTGGAAATCCTTCGGAGAGCAGGGGTTTGATATTTTGTTAAGAGGGCGAACCAACGCTGTTTTCCATTGAGAAGGAAAAGTCGAGTTTTGAAGGGAATAGTTGTATATGTGGAGAAGGATAGGAAGGATTGCGGGTAAGCAGGCCTTAATCAGTTTAACTGGAACAGAGTCTGGACCGTAGTCATTGGTTCGGGATTGAAGGACCGCGGTTAGAAGATCTTCTGGGGTAATATAGGAGAAGTAGAAGTTGTTGGAATTAAAAGGTAGTTTGGAAGGTATAGGAGGACTGGATATGACTGAGGGAGAAGATACAAAGTGAGCATTAAGAACATCAGGGGATAATAAGATAGAGCAAGGACGGTTAGTTTTGCAAAGGGAAAGTTTACGAAGGATTGACCATTTTGTTTTAGAGTGAGGAGCATTGGATAAGGATTGGTGGACGTAGAGGGACTTAGCTCGACGGATGGAGGATTGGGTGAGGTTACGCAAGTATTTGTAGGAGGAGTAATCTTGAGGAAGACGGGTCCGTCTAAATTTTCTTCTCGCTGCTTCTCTTCTTTTTATTAATGATTTGAGATCGGGTGTAAGCCAGGGAGCAGGAGGACGGTTGAACCGGCGGGTTTGAAGAGGAGCATGGGAATCTAAAAGGGAGTGGAGGTGATGAGTTAAGGAGTTAACCATGTCATCTATGGAGTCAGAGGAATAAATGGAATCGTAAGGAAAGTTTTCTAAATCAGGTTCTAATTGTTCAAAGGACAGAGAATTAAGGTTACGAAACGTAAAGAATTTGTTTGTGATAGTAGGGATAGGTAAATCAAAAGTTATTTGAATAAGATCATGAGAAGAAAGGAAGGGCACAGGGTGTTGAGATGAGGCGAGGAGTTTATCCTGGGAGTCGAGGATAAAGAGATCAAGCCAGGTATCAGAGGACTGGGTGTGATGGGTAGGTGAATAGGGAACCACAAAAAGATTGAGCGAAAAGAATAGTTCAGAAAGGTAGGTAACGTCAGGGGATTCGACAAGAAGATTGGTATTGAAGTCACCAGCAAGAATTACATGGGAATAACCGGGGACTAACTGATAAAGGAAGGTTTCAAAAGATTGGTCATAAGGCACACGGGGAGGACGATATACAACGGAAAAGAGGAGAGGTGAAGAAGACGTTGATATCTCGGCAAAAATATACTCCAGGTGAGGAAGATCAGACGGAGGTGAAAGAAAAAGGATTTTAGACTTTAAACTATCATGAACAAAGAGGCCGACACCTCCTCCTGTTCTGTCTTCCCTGTCATGACGTAAGAGGGTATAGTTGGGAAGGGAAACTCGAGAGGAAGGGATAAAAGGTTTGAGCCAGGTTTCCGTAACAGCTATAATATGATGAAAATTTTCGTTAAAATAGAGGAGGAATTCATCGTAGTGTGCAAGAAGGGATTGGGCGTTAACGTGACAGGATATCAGGACATTAGTCATGACGGGGATTTATGGAAAACTGAACTCAGGAAGAAGGTGTTGGGTATGGAACTGATGGAAGAGGAAAAGGAAGTAGATGGAACATACAATATACAAATACTAATTACATTCGAATAATTATAAAAACCAAAAACTAAATATTTACCAAAATAGCAATAATTAAAATCAAAATAATAATGCTGACCAGTATAAAATAAGTAACAAAAACATCTGGATACTAAGTGAAAATTACTTCTGGCAGATGAATAAATATAATTTCTAATTATATAGCATATAAAAGTCCTTAATAAAAATATAAATATTAAATTTGTTTTAATGAAAAATAAAAGTAAATAAAAGGCTCTAATAGGGGAAAAGATGAGGAGACTGATAAAATTGCGTCAAGGAAATACATCAAGATCTTCGGAACTGTTAACAATAACAACCGGATGACCATCACTTCGACGGCACTTGACTCGACCACCGCTAAACCAGAGGTACTTGATCTTGTCTGCAAATTTCTTCTGTCTGGCCAACCAATAAAGGTGTTTATTTGTAGGAGTCATCGCTTCACCGATGTAGATTCTGTTGGAGTCGATGTCCGTCGAATCTAAGTGTCGGGTAGAAAAGTCTCTCTTTACTTTTCTCAGGCGGATAACCTCCTCAGGTAAGATTGTAAATCAAGACCTTTCAAGACTGGTTTGTTTGAGATTTCATTTGGATAGGTGTTTCGCTATTGATCTAAACAAAGTAATAACTGTTTCTATTTTATGGCTTCATAAACACTAAAGATAAGAACGGAACCGCGCTAAGATGACGCAGTTCCTGCGAATCGGACTTTTTTATTTGCAATTTGTTGTGAAGCAGTGTTGGGTTCCTACTTCCTTGTTAGACGCTTGTTGGTGAAGTCATTTGAATTCTTCCTGGGATTTTTGCCCTTGATCAATAATTTGTAAAAATCTTTTCCCTACTGCTTCAATTTTATAGGCTTATTGCCGGTGGCTTTTTGGTCGGTTTTCTTCTTTATGCTTGATTTAATGTTACTCAGCAACTTATTATCTGTGCAACAGTGACCTTTCGCCCTATGGAAAATTCATTACTAATGCTGTCCCAAGCAGGTTTTCTTTCTTTAATAGCAGCTAGTAATTTAGATTTTTCCATTGCCACAGGATCATTGACTAATACTGTTATAAAAAGTGACCGGTCCAGGTCAGCATGGGCGTATATAGAAAATAATTTCGGGAGAGGCTGGGAGTATTTGTGGGGAGGGCTGAGAGAATTTGGGGGTTATGGAATATTATCAATCTAGATCTTGGAATAGTTAGCCAATTAAAATGATATTGCACCAAAAAATTATTTAAAAAATTATTTTTTTTGACCAAAGTGGTCTCATTTAATTTATTTGTATGGTTTTTTTTTACCAAATCTTTACCGATTTCGAAGGGGACTGCAGCCCCCCCCCTAATGGGGCCCATGCGTGTTGACAGTTGCACAAGACACACGCAGCCCGATGAGGAGAGAGAGAGACAAGCAACAAACCCTGACAGGAAGGAAGAGGGATGAGGGAGGGAGGTAGGAATCCTAGCTGCAGCTAGGGGTTAGCAAAAGCTACCCTTAGAATCAGGCCCCAGTTGTCAGGCAATACCTTCTGCAAAATCCTCTGTGGATGGGAACTGAATGAACCAAAAACAGATAGGGTGCATTACTAGAAATAATAGCCTACTATGAAATGTTCAAATTTGGATTTACGATGTTCCGAATGCTCTGAAACCGAGAGCCACAACTTCTTGTAGCTTACAGTCATTTTTTAAAATGAGAAATCCTGATGTGAGGTATTGATAAGCATTCTAAAACTCTGTTCTTTTGTGTCTGACTCTTTAGTCTCATGAGCAAAATATTTTGTCTTAAGTTCTCTTCAGTGGATTATGTCTATTTGAAATCGTACTGAATTTTTTTTCAGTAATGAACATTTTTGGAGTTTAGAATGGTATAAATAAAAGAAATTGCATTCATATACTTTTGACTTGCCAGCATAAAAAAGTAATCAATTCAATTAATCCTTTTTCTTTTTTAAATTTTCTTAAGGAAAACACTAAGAAAACACGCCTGCTCAATAGACAGATAACCTCCCTAGGTTAATATTATTGCAGTTGCACTAGGTTAATAATTTGATTAGTTGATATGAAATTCCTTGAAATTTTTACTAGGGTCAAGAATGAGTTTTACTTGGGTCAAGAATGATTTTTCAAAACAAAATAAAATTTAAATGTAATTTTCTATTAATTAGTTTTGAATTATGAAATCAAAGAAGACCACAATAATAAAATAATAAACCTTTTTGAATAAGGATGAAAAAACAAGGAATATTCTATTACCTATCCACATAGCAAGACATTTTGCTAACATTTAACTTACTAAAATTTTAGTTCAATGTTGTCTTTCCTTTCAAAATTATTATTAAAAATTAAGAGTATAAATAAAGTAAATACATGTACTTACAGGTGGTATCTGAGAGATATAAGAGTGCACCAACAGAATGGTCTGCACTCCCATTAGAATCAGGGAGAACAAAATCACGTATGGATCGACATGAATGATGTGGGGCTGTATATTCTGTTATAACTGGCAAAAAAATTCAAATATTAATATTTAGATGTTCTACTATATATAAGAATATATCCAAAAATCCCAAGAAATAGTTCTTTCCTATTTTCCTCGGCAACAGATATAGAAGATATGGCCTTAAGATAAAAATTTCTTATGTATATCAGACAAAACTGGCCACTAAAAAGAAAGAAACTACATAAATAAAATATTTCTATGGTTTTTAAAATACAAAAGTAATTTACCAAGCAATTAAAAATCGGTATAAATAAAAATTTCATATGAAGGGGAAATAAATACATTTTTCTATTTTTTTTATTTTTACTATTTCCCCAGTACATGGACTGCCGAAGAAATTAGCTCCAGTCTACCTACATGTTACTTCCCTTTCTAATGGTTATGGAGGGTCCTCTTCCTACAAGCATGTCACTGAAAGAAGCAGGGCCATTCCAGGCTGGATTTGAACCTGTGGCTTAATGTTTTGCCAATACAAAGACTCTAACAGGTGAGCTCCTACTTGTTTATTATTTTCAATTAATAATTTAAATTTTCATTGTTTATTTAATTAATTGCCATGAATATTTATTCGTTAATGCAGAATTTTAATGGGCAAATTTGAAGACAGCCTACAAAATTTGAAACCCTGACAAAAAAAAATCATGTCATTATTCTCTATGCGCCAGTATACTCCAAAGGTTCTTCCAGATGACACTTGGAAGGTGTCTGGATAGTGCTGCTGTTCAGTGGCTCTTTTACGAACTACGTGGAGGGGTGTCATGCAGGAGAGCTTGAATTTGTAAGTCCATCCTATAGGAGTTGAATAAACTGCACACATCATTCTATAGGCAATCACTACAATACAAAAAACGTTTTGCTACTTTAGATTTCATTTAACCTTTTTATTAAAAAAATCCTTCCAGGAATCAACCTACTTTTACAATGTTACTAGTTTATCTAAAGACATATTTCCTAATAGTTACAAGTCCAAAAATGTGTATTTCGTTGGAAACAAATGCAGAAATTACAGTTGCACATTTATATTTAAGTTTGGAGTAGTTTGTAACCATTTCATCTAGGTCATTTATATCATTGTAATAGCATTTATTTTTACATTGAAAATATTGTATTGAAATAATATTAACACTTTGACTACCAATGGCTTCAAAAATCATGTCAAGGTTGAAAAAAAGTATTGTCTGTCCAACTGAAAACAAACACAGAAAACTATGGCAAAACCTTTTTTTTTTTTTCTTTTTTTTCTTTTTTTTACGCCGCATCGCCATCTAGGCCATTAGCGCCGACATCCAGGGTGCATCGAGGAATTTCCCCAACGAGCCGTGGGATGAGAAAATTCCTGCCGCCGGTGGGAATCGAATCCACCATCTCCCGCTTATGAATCTAAGGCTCTAGCGACTAGACCACGGGAGACCCATTTTTGAAGGCAAGAGTTACACAAAAAAAAAAGTCCCACTCGCAGGAACAGTGTTTCCAATCTTATCCCTAGAGTCATTTGGAAAGCTTAAAATAGAAACGGTTAATGTTTTCTCTTAATCTTTCGTGAAAAATGTAAACTCATGTAAAAATGTACAATGAAATCTTTAAGCGAAGCAAGGCCTTAGGCTCTACAACTGAAAACTGACATTAATATAAAAAAAAAAAAAGAATGAGCCGATTTATCCGAATGAGATCGCTCTATCAAAAATCTAATAAAGATCGTATTTGTTGGAAATTTAATAAGTTTTCGAATAGATGTTTTACATTTACTACGATTTCCCAACCGGTTTCCAGATATAAGTATAAGAATTCTGCGATCCTTCTAACCCTCTTCTCATCCGCTGTACCCCGTCCTCTACAACCAACCCTTACACCCGGTCCTATCAACTGGCATTCATTTCAGCTCAACCTAGAGCGCTCCATAGACCTAACCGTTTCCCTAAAAACCCCTTCAGACCTAGACAAAGCCACTGAATTGTTTACTAAAGCCATTCAGGACAGTGCCCGCAATTCATGCCGACCAAGGACAAGGTTACCTCCTTCACCCAAACTGCAACTTCCAACCCACATCCAAGAACTTCTTGCAGCCAAGCGTCGGGCCAGAGCTCTATGGCAAAGATCACGCTATCCCTCCGACAGAAACGCATACAACAGACTGACGCGACAACTAAAATCTTCCCTATCTCAATTCCGTTCAGAATCCTTTAACGAATACCTTTCATCCCTCTCTACACAAGACTGTTCTTTGTGGACAGTCACTCGTAAAATCCTCAGGTTTCACCAAATTCCTTCCCCACTCAAACGCAGCGATGGGTCCTGGGCCAGAAGTGATGAAGAAAAGGCGCTCCTTCTCTCCACACACCTTACTTCAGTATTTTCCCCTAATCCTCTAACGAACCCCTCTCATGATGATGATATCGTAGACTACCTGAATTCTCCTTTACCCTTGTCTTTCCCTCCCAAAGCTTTCCATCCGTCCGAAGTAAAATACATCATCAAACACCTCCCTAGGAAATCTCCCGGTTACGACCTCATCACCTCCACAATTCTCAAAAACCTCCCCCAGAAGGCCATTATATTCCTTACATACCTGTACAACTCGATCCTTAGAACAACCCATTTCCCGAACCCCTGGAAACACTCAGTTATTATCGTTATTCCCAAACCTTTTAAACCTCCCGACTGCCCTTCTTCCTATCGACCAATCAGCCTTCTGCCGTTAATGTCTAAAATATTTGAAAAACTGCTTTACAAAAGAATCCTTCCTATCATAGAATCCTCGAAGAAAATCCCCAACCACCAATTTGGTTTCCGCTCCCAGCATTCCACCATACAACAGTGTTTACGAGTTGTAGACTCAATATCCTCCTCACTTGAACGTAAGAGTTTTTGCACGAGTGCCTTTCTCGACGTTGCTCAAGCATTCGATCGGGTTTGGCACCCGGGATTACTTTACAAAGTAAAGCTTATACTTCCTCACACCTATTTCCTTATCCTCAAATCCTACCTTTCAAACAGATCCTTTCAAGTTAAACAAGGTACAGGTCTTTCCCCGACCTGCCCCATAAACGCTGGTGTCCCTCAAGGGAGTATTATTGGTCCTCTCCTTTTCCTCCTTTATACTGCGGATATTCCCACACACCCTCATACCTTACTGACCACCTACGCAGATGATACTGCCATCCTATCAACTTCCCCTGATCCCTCAGTAGCATCCCAACACCTGCAGGAACATCTTACCGCCATTCAGCATTGGAGTGACCGATGGAGAGTTAAAATCAACCCTGAAAAATGTAAACAGGTTACATTCACTCTAAACCGGAGATCATGTCCTACAGTCTACCTCAAAAACACTCCACTACCAGTATCCAGCGAGGTTCGATATCTAGGATTATACCTTGACAGCCGACTGACATGGAACCCTCACACGAGACTGAAAAGACAAGAACTGAACAAACGATACGGACTACTTAGACGACTCCTTGGACCCTCATCTAAATTATCAATACAGAACAAACTAACGATATACAAAACAATCATTCGGCCAATATGGACATACGGACTTGAACTCTGGGGATCTGCAAAACCATCCAACATCAACAGAATACAGGCATTCCAGTCAAAAGTCCTCCGTAAAATTGTAAATGCCCCCTTTTATGTATCCAACAAAACCCTACACAATGACCTAAACATCCCATTTGTCCTTGACCTCGCTAAAACCCGTTTCCAAACGTTCCACTCCAAATTGTCTCACCATCCTAATCCTGAAGGTCAATCCTTATCATCCCAATCCCATCCAGACAGACCCCCAGGCGGCTCAAGAGACAGTGGCCTCGAGACAATTTACTTGCCTGATCTTTTTACGATCAATAAAATATTTACTGAGGCACCTCTGGAAGTGCCAACAATGGTTGGCTTCTTCCAAATTTTGTATTTTTTTATTTTTTTTTTTTTTACTTTGGTCAGTTTTATCAACTTGTACATAATATCTGGATCAACATACTTGATCATTGTACTGTTATCTGTACAGATTTCAAATAAATAAATAAATAAATAAAAAAGTATAAGAATATATCCTAAAATCCTAAAAAACTGGTTGTTTCCCATTTTTCTCGTCAAAGGTTATAAATATGCGCCTGAAAGTGGTTTCGTTAGATTCCCCACGTACAATTACTTATAAAACGTGTACCTGCAAGCAAATTAACGCGTAAACATAAGCACTACGATTTTATCCGCGCGATTTTCCTCTCCGGAACCTCGTTCCGGTGGACGGATATCGAACTTGGCCTTTCAAATTAGACGTAGGACTGTTGTATCAAATTTGAATAAAATAGGTTAATTTTTGAGGCAGCTCCAGAATGGACACACAAATAGAAATTTATAAAAATTTGAACCACCGTTATTTTTGTGATCTATGTGTTCTGAAACTTGAAATTTTCTTATAAGCTACTCCCGGTTTGCGTCTTGAGAACCACAAAAAAAAAACAAAAAAAAAAACTAAAATTCGCAAAGAGGACCCAATAGATGACCACATATCATATGTTTGTCAGTGAATTACAGAGAAATGGCTATACGTGCAGGAATCCCCTACCGTTTTTAGACGGTTAGTTGCCTCACGAGTGACATAGGAGGGTCAGCTGTTAGATTGAGAGTCAGGGACTTATTAACAGGTTGTTATTACAAGATTTTTACAACATTTACCTCACCACTTAATATTCGGATGCAATAATTAATACCTAAAGGTGACACCATATTATTGTATCCTATATTAACAAAAAAATATAATACAGAATTCGAGCCCTATTTGAAAGAAGCTTTACAATACACCTATCCAGTGATTTTTTTTTTTTTTTTTTTCTGAGAATCGGCCAAGTAATTTTACCGCAAATTATTTTCGGACAAGGTGTTCTTGTATAGATATCAAAACTCTAGTCAATCCAACTCGCTAAAATTAATAGAATTCTATTCATTTTAGCGAGTTGGATTGACTACAGTTTTGATATCTTCTTGAGCGAGCGGAAACGCATAGCACGTATGCCCCTAAGCGACAGGAAGCCCTTAAAATTTACAATTATTTTTGAATAAATAGTTTATCAACATTTCAAATTTGAGAGAAACAAAAAATTTCCTCGGCGCCGATTATTTTGAAATATAACGTATTTTGATGGACCAAACACGAAAAAAAGTCGCTCTCAAGTAGGAATGAAGTTATTAAGGGCTAAAGTTCACTGTTATGCGGGTTAAGGAAGCTAACGTAAACAACTATATTTGTCAACATACCCGGGTATGGAAAAGTCCATAATAAAGAAGTCTAATTGAAATTTACCATCAATTATTTAAATTTATCGTCAGTTATTTATTCAGAAACGTTTTTTAAATAATGAAACATTCTTCAAATTTTTTGTTTGGCTCGTTTGAACATTTGAAATGTTGATAAACTGTTGAGTACTTGATCCATCATCTTTAAAACCAGAGGTGTTTACTTGTCCAAATAGTATATATAAATACTTTAAAGGAAGTCCTTGGATCAAATAGAAATAGTATGGAGATTACTTAGGACAACATGACATCATAGCATGAAGCAATATAACCATCGGCAAGATATTTTTTTTTAACAACTATTATGAGGAGCCTGGAGTGTTGAAGTCTAATTTCTTATAACTAGGGAACGGATGTTCATGTATTTACATATTTTTTTTTATTCTTAAATCGTAATTCTTGATGAAATTCTGCATGTTTTAAGTTATTTTAAAGCATTTAAACAGGTGTTTATTTTACATATTTTGTCAAAAATCCATATTTTTTACATATTCTGCCATAAATACATATTTTTGCTTCATATTTTGATATTCTTTTTATTTTATAATTGAAAAAATAAAGGGAAAACCGAGAAAGAAAAAAAGACTTTACCTTATTGGGCCTAGCAGACTGAGGTATAGTTAATTTTGACTGATGCGGCTCCATAGATGATCAAAACAGGTAATGTCTTGAACGATTTTTACCCGAAAATGATTCATCTAACCTGTTTGGCCCATGCTATGCACCGTATTGCTGAAACAGTAAGGGCACAGTTTTTGATGTGGATGAATTGGTATCGACAGTTAATAAATTATTTCTTAAATCTCCTAGCTGGGTAAGTATTTTAAAGGAGAAATATCCCGAAATGCCTTTACCTCCTCAACCAGTAATTACTCGTTGGGGCACTTGGCTGGACGCAGCACAATACTACAGTCGGAACTTCAATAAAATAAAATATGTTGTTTCACAATTTGATCCAGAGCCGTAGCAGTAGATACAGCTAAGTTATTGATGGAAAAATCTAGCTTGAAGGACGACCTTGCCTATGTCTCTTCAAATGTATATTTTATATCTTCTACTATATCAAGACTAGAGACAAAAGACCTTGCCTACGTCTCTTCAAATGTATATTTTATATCTTCTACTATATCAAGACTAGAGACAAAAGACCTTGCCTTCGTCTCTTCAAATGTCTATTTTATATCTTTTACTATATCAAGACTAGAGACAAAAGACCTTGCCTACGTCTCTTCAAATGTCTATTTTATATCTTTTACTATATCAAGACTAGAGACAAAAGACCTTGCCTACGTCTCTTCAAATGTCTATTTTATATCTTTTACTATATCAAGACTAGAGACAAAAGACCTTGCCTACGTCTCTTCAAATGTCTATTTTATATCTTTTACTATATCAAGACTAGAGACAAAAGACCTTGCCTACGTCTCTTCAAATGTCTATTTTATATCTTTTACTATATCAAGACTAGAGACAAAAGACCTTGCCTACGTCTCTTCAAATGTCTGTTTTATATCTTTTACTATATCAAGACTAGAGACAAAAGGCCTCGCCTACGTCTCTTCAAATGTCTATTTTATATCTTTTACTATATCAAGACTAGAGACAAAAGACCTTGCCTACGTCTCTTCAAATGTCTATTTTATATCTTTTACTATATCAAGACTAGAGACAAAAGACCTTGCCTACGTCTCTTCAAATGTCTATTTTATATCTTTTACTATATCAAGACTAGAGACAAAAGACCTTGCCTACGTCTCTTCAAATGTCTATTTTATATCTTTTACTATATCAAGACTAGAGACAAAAGGCATGTTGTTAGTGGATAGCATTGCAATCATATAGGGAGTAATATAGGAAATCCAGGTTTTAGAAGGAGATACTGGAAATAAATTTAAAAAAAAAATGTTAAAAGACTGTCTTGGAAAAAAACCTGGATGAAAAGATATCCAGATTACTGAGGACATCCACAACGGCAAAACAGAAAGTAGATGTTTAACAGTTGAGTAGAATCCCTTGGAGGTCACAGGCTTCAAATACACACCAGCCACTTCAGTAGATGTTGAAGGATCCTTCAGTCGTTTTAAAAATATTCTCACATCTCACCGGTGCCATTTCATGTTTGACAGTTTAAAAATACATGTTATTGCAAACAATTTTATAAAATAATGCACATCTATTAAAATGTTTCAACTTCCTTTTTCCCCTTTTGTAAGTTCCTAATTTTAATTTATACTTTGTTTTTCTATATGTTATAGAGTTTAAGTCATTTTATTCTATCCATTAATAATAACAGAGTTTCTAGTTATTATTTATGCTTTTCTTTTTAATATTGTATAGTGTTTTAGGTATTTTTTACTACATATTTTCAATTTTTGATTACATATTTCATTATAAATAGTTACATATGTATGTACATATTTTGAATTTTATTTTACTTGAACATCCGTTCCCTACTTATAACATTTGACCTGAATGTAACGACTACTTGTACTATGAAACCCAGGACTATCTATCATCTACAGGTTTACCATTTCATAATATGATTTTAAAATACCAATTGTATTTATTTACATTTTTTATTTACATATTATGTACTTGTTGCACACTCTTCTAGGTAGTTCTAAGGAGCGATAAAACCCATTACACTAACAATTCAACCTAATTGTACTCAGACGAACCTTCATCAACATTAGCCAAGTCAAACTTCAGGGAAGAAAGAAGTACAAAGTAAAAGAATATTAAGTATTAACATTTGTCGGTCTGCTTTGATAATTCTTAGGCCAATGGATTATTTCTCGATATATATATATATATATATATATATATATATATATATATATATATATATATATATATATATATACATACACACACACACACACACACACACACACACACACACACACACACACATACATACACATACAAGCATTCTCTTGCGATGCCACTGAAACATAAGAGCCTCCTCTATTAACCTGTCCCAAGAATTTTTTTAATTCCCCCACCAGGAAAGGTAAACCTGAAAGTCGCCGAGCGTTCTGTTGGTTGGACAGTTCAGTCTATCTTCGGCCTTGGTCAGTGGAGAAGCCTCAGGTGGCTAAACGTATGTCATTCTCGCTTTACTGTATTAACATTTTTTATTCAATTTATTTCAGTTTACTTGATACTAGATATTTATATTGTGTGTTATTTTCAAAATTAAATTGTTTCCTCCGTTGTCATTTTCATTATTTGGAGTGGCCCAGCTTTTCTGATTGGAATTTAGTTTTAATAAACTCTAGTTGAAAATAATTATTATTATGTATCTTGTTACTATAGATATGGAATAGAATGATAATTTCTGAGTTTTACTAATCAAGAACAACAATGATCATGTCTGATTTGATTGCAATAATATCAAATCAGACGGCTTCGCGGTATCACTTCGTTAACAGTCGGCTATTTTATTTTTAGTCTAAATATATTTATTCATTTCAGTTTGTTACATTTTGGTGTAAAAACTAGTTGTTCTTTTTTAATTTAATATCTATAGTAATCCAACTTAGTTCTTCTTTCTTAGTCATCTACTATAGTATGATACGTAGAAATTAAATTAAAAATTGTAAGTTATAAATTCTATTCCAAATTTTTTGACAAAAAGGATCCAATCGTTCAATCTATCCCTCAATAAACTTCCACTTCATTTGCAAAGATTTAATGCTTACTAAGTGTAAACGTTTTTCTGTAAGAAGTGAATCTGTAATCCGTTAGGGGGCTGAGGGAGAAACCTCTAATTCATCGAGAAAAACAGACGTTATTGGACGTCCAGAAAGTATCTTCTAACAATGGGTTTAGTGAATTAAATCACTCCTTTCCCAAAGAAAATGTTGTCTATTTTATGATAGCATAATTAAAATTAATTATATTGAACACATATATTTTCTTAAGTAAAAATAAAAAAACAAATGTCTGTTAACACGATGCACGCCATAGTTTTTTTTTTCGGCACTAAACTTTGTATATAGCAGTCCCCTAACAAACTATGTAACGCATTCGTTAACAAGCAAAATCTGTACATCTGGAAAGGGGTTCACTCCGGACCGGATTACCAATTTTCCCATATCGGCAGTAATTTCTGTAATATTGCAACGAAACATGCTAAATGTCGTGGGAATCTAAACAGAAAGATGTTTTGTAAATATAAACTAAATCGGTCAGTCTAAAATGGTGGTTTACTCCGGACCCAAATTACTAACTTGGTCATACCGGTCGTAATTCATGTCATATTATAACGAAACGCTATACGATGTGGGTACATAAACAGACAGATGTGTTTTAAAATGTAAGTATTATGTTTAAACCGAATTAAGCCGCCAAACCTCGGGATTGGTTTATACTTCTACTACTAGGGGCACTGTATCTGGTTTCTCCGTTGTTATGGCTGTGGAATATTCTTTTTTCATGAGAACGCTTTTATTATTCATTTAGATAAAAAACAAACATGTGAAATTTATCTGTATTTATTTGCTATTGTATCACTTCGCATACACAACACTCCGGAAGAAAATCTCCCCCCCCCAAAAAAAAACTCCGATATATTATAAAATTTCTAGCATTCAAAGATTCAAGCCCTTAGGGTAATGATTCAGGGTTATTTTAAACTCTCTGATTACTTAAACTGATCTGGGTTGTAATAAATCTCTCTATGTAAATTAAAACGGTCATCATTTAACGAAAACTGTCCATGTTGAAAATACACAAATAAGTGAGAGTATTATTAGGTTATTGGCAAGGTATTAAGGGCCTAATATGACCCTTTGTTTTTCATCTTCGATCTCCTTGATAAGAAGTTGATTTATTAATGTATCTTTTTAGAAATTGAGAACATCCGTTTTAAGCAAAGCATTTTTAACAAACAATTTCATCAAAATCGGGACACTTTTGGAGGCAAGAGAGAGTGAATACACACACACATTTTATATATATATATATATATATAAAAAAAATCAGTCCCGTAACAGGCCACAAGGGCCCAGAGGGGCAGATACTGTAGAGGTATCTGATTCTTGACCATACGGCACATTAGGGAGATAGTGTGGTCAATACTATGCTCCGGCCGCCTGATTTTCCCCTTGGCTGCTTCGACTGCTAGAGTCATTAGCACCCAAGGTACCCATTATTAATTAAATTAATTAAAGGCTGGGTGAGCCTAGGGACGATCTGGGACCCCAAATCCAACCCTCGAACGGCAGCACTAGAAGAAAAAATCTTTTGTGCGCGCTCGGGTTTTGAACCTGGTCCTCCAGTTCATTAGTCGAGTGCTCTACCACTGAGCTAACCTCGCCCCCATATATATATATATATATATATATATATATATACATATATATATATATATATATATATATATATATATATACATATATATATATATATATATATATATATATATATATATATATATATATATATATCCTATTTGAGGTTTCTTCGCTGGGAAGTACTATTGTCACTCTCTCTCTCTCTCTCTCTCTCTCTCTCTCTCTCTCTCTCTCTCTCTCTCTCTCTCTCTCAAAAAAAAAAAAAAATAAAAATAAAAAATAAAAAAAAAAAAAAAACTGACTGCTGGACAATGCCGTATCAACAAAAAAATATATACACACACTCACGCACACACGTACACGCACGCACTAACGTTGAACGACCAGATATATCGCAACCCATGATTTATAAATCGTCGGGCCTTTCTCGTCAGCGTTGGATGATTGCGCCAATTGGGTTGAGGCCATATGCGTTTTTCCTCCCAATAGGGAGATAGGAAACACGCTGATAATATCCTCACACGATAGACCCTAATAGTCTTTAACCTCTCGAAATGCAAGAAGTATCTTTTTCCTCAATTACTTAATGTTAATGTATTCCAGGGGAATTTCCTCTCGCAGGGAATTAGTATTCGTGCAAAGGTCTCAGCCGTCTCTTATTTTTTCTCAATGATTCTGAGTAGAAATAGTGATGATGCCACTAATAAGAAACAATAAAAGATGCCGTTGAAAAATAGAAACAATTGTTCACATTGAAGGAGGTTTCCGATAAACCTATAAGAAGGGAATCTCCTTATTATGTTGAACTGCATGAAGCGGACTGCGTCTTGGGAGCCAAAACGTTGAAGAGGGATGATGTCAAGGAATGGTTGCGTTTCGCTATGAGAAAGCCTCAGATTTTCGGAAAAAAACTATATTTCGAACCTTTCGGCGGGCTCTTTGGCAGCCTTCTTCAGCAATAATTGCCTAGGAGTTGGAGAGCGACCAAAATAACCTTCAGGTGACCATGGATAGAGGGCCTACACTTATCCATGGTCACCTAAAAGTTATCGTGGTCTTTGTCCATTACTCGCTAGTAGTAAATTGTACGAGAATTACTAGTTGGAAGTGTAAGAGAATTATATATATAAAGTAAAACCTCGTTTATCAACTGGGACCAGGGCCGATCCGATTTAACGAAAATCCAGGTTATCCGGAGAATAGCGGTAAAACGAAAAAAAACCCATATAAATCACCGAAATATTTTTCACGGAGCTTAGAAATTATTATTGACACACTTTCACCTAATAACACGTACACTGTATGTACTGTAATAGCCTATGTATTTGTACTGTACTCAATATAGCTACAAACTAGTCTGTAGTGAACAAGGCAGTGAGCTTCTGCTGTCTCAGTTTAGTGTATCGCTTACGAGCTGCGCGATCTCGCACCCGCTTTAACATTAGGAGTTCATTTGGCAATTTTTCGGCTTGACTCTCGAAATACACCACCAAATTCTCAATGTTTGCTACTCCTGCCTGGATCACAACATCCATAAATTGTCCTTAGAAATTATCTTTAAACAAAAGTCTTCAATGTGTTTTCTGTTCTTTTTTCTACCAGATAAGGTCGACGTTCCTACTCCAAACTCTGCTTCAATGTTCTTTAACAATTCTCCATTATATATTCTTGTAAATGCTTCCATCTTTTTCTCCATAGTCACAACAGTGTTTTTACGTTTCGTCTAAATCGCGGACAACGATCAAACGATCAAACGATCTGGAAGCAGCAAAACGATACAGTACCTCGACCGAGACGCTAGGAAAACTCGCGTAATTTACCTACTGGGAATAGCAATTTATCGTCTGTAAAAAACGTCTTGAGTTACTACACTGAACAACACAGTAATTATGCTGAACGAAATTATTTCGTTTTCAAAACCGGTTCGGGTTATCCGGACGTCCGTGTTAAAGAGGTCCGGGTAAACGAGGTTTTACTGTATACATATTCACACATATATATGTATGTACATTATATATTTATCATTAGTAATGGACACTAGGATTTTTGTTTTTTGATGAGGTTATATAGAAATTGGATTTAAGTAAAAGTTTTTGTATTTTGTTCTTTCATTAGTTTTGTCTTGAGGGATTTTACTCGCTTTCATAAAACAAAACAGAATTATAACATTTATTATTTAAAAATATCACAGAGAAGTTGTGACAACGTCTTATGATTGGAGGCTGTTACAAAATTGTCTGCCCATCCAAAATAACTTACAATACATAACATATAAATAAATATGTATATAAATTGGTTTTATGTGTCCATGAACCATGTATGAAGCTTATCAAATATCTCAGAATATACAAATGCATTCACCTGTGATGAGAGATAATTATTGCCAGCTGGAAATACCTGTAATAAAAGCCCGGCCTTCCTGATGAATGAGTCAGCGTGGGCTGTGGGATTGAACCAATCAGTGCCTTCCAAGAGGCAGAGCAGCTTAGGAAGGCCCTTTCCTCGTTCTTTATCCACTTTACTACCTCGCCTCAAGGGGCAGGGAACCCGGATATTTGCTCAGGGTGGCATTTTACCTGCAATGTTAAGAAAAGAAAAGGCCCGACTGGCAGGAGCTGCGTCATCTTAGCGCATTCGGCGCATCGACATTAGTGCCTGGCAATCTCACTAGCGCATTTGAAGTGTAGGGAAAAATGTTAAATATTTTAGTGTAAAATGGTTAGTTTAAGGTCCTGTAGACGCCTAGTAGAACAAGGTAAATCTAGAAGACATTTTTTGATGTTATAAGGTTTTTATACATGAAATGTCCTCACCAAAACAACATTCCGGGGGGGGGGGGTGCGTCCCCCTCAGCCCCCTTCCTTATTAGGCTCATGGACAATCTATAGATAGTCAGTCACCTTTCCTAAACATCCATGGCGGAGCAGGAAATCTGTTCAACGCGCCCTGAAATGAAAATACCATACCTGCTGCAGGCGGGACTCGAACCCACATCTCCCTCGTGAGAATCCGAAGTGTTAGTCACTGGACCACCAGGAACTGCGTCATCTTGGCCCTTTTTCGCCGTTGACCCTAGTGCCATTTGGACAGCTTGGAATAAAAACAGTTAATGTTTTGTATTCAACATTCGTAAAAAATACGCAGCAAGATCTTAGACGACACAACAGCAAACTGACAGTATCCTAAGCGGAACTTACTCCATTTAAGCAACGATTTCTCCGCATGAGATCGCTCGATAAAAAATCGCATAGGAACCGTATCTGTAGGAAATTTAGTAAGCATTCGAATAGATGTTTTACATTTCCTACGATTCCCCATAGGTTTCGAGATATATAAGAATATATCCGAAATCCCCCCCCCCCAAGAAAACCTAGGTTGTTTTTCCTTAACAACGGTTATAGATATGATCTTGTAAATAGTTTCATTAGATACCCCAAATCAAATTACTTACAAAACGTGCACCTGGAACCCTAGTAACGCAAAAATGTATACGTTGCAATCTTTCCCCCTGAAGTTCGCCCAAAAACCATGTTCTTTTGTAGGGATGTAGCTGGCTAAGGAACTAAACCTTTGAATTTAGAAGAAACTATTTGAAGATGGCCACTAGAGCCAAAACGCCTTATATATTGAGAAAGATATTTAGAGGCTTACAGTGACCTATTATTTTACAACCCACAACTAAGTCATAGCCAAGTAACAAATTTGAAGTGATTACACACAAATATAAACTTGAGCATGAGTGATACACTTCAATAAAGTCAACCCTAAATGAACATCAATAAACAAATATTATCTGTGGAATTGTTTCATATAATACTTCGGAGAAGGATGTACTCAGCTCTACTGGCTTCTTCTGAATTGTTAAAACAACAATTGAACTCATCTTGTGCTTAATACAAACCATTTTCTTCTAATCTCTTTGCAAAATATTTAAGCATCTGTTAAAACTTTCCTGTTTTCTTATATCAATAAAGTATTCGTAAAACTCAATTTTACTAGAATATCTTACTTTTGATTGTATGAAGCACAGATAAAAGAAATTAAAAGTGAACATTGAAAATAATAAATTTTCATTAAAACCAAATACTTCTACTATATTTTTAAATAATTATTAATGTATCATACATTTCAGGTGAAATTTTCAAGAAAATATGCTTTCCCAAAAATGTGTCCTCATCTGTGGCGTAATGGCTTGTTTCTTACCCTGGCTTCTTGGTAAGATCCTATATTTGAATTTATTTATTTTTTAAAAGCATATCATCCTGGAGGCTTGGTGGCCTTGAGAGCTAAGGCATATACCAAAGGTCATGGGTTCAATTCCCACTAGGGATGGTGCCTTTTCTTTTTTCGAAAGAAAAGGCACCATCCCTAGTGTCCCTAGCCAGGATGCCCTATCCTGGCTAGAAAAGAATGGTAACCTATAGATAACCCATCCCCTTAAATTATTCCTTAATAATAAATGGGCGTACAAATTTAAATAAATAAAAGTAATGCCAGCCGATACCACAAGGCACCTTCCATTATTCTATTGAGCAAGATATCTTGTTATGAGCTTGGAATTGAGGTCCTGTCCAGTAGGGCTAGACTCTAAAGACTTTGCAAGCTCTTTTAATGTTATGGAGTTGTTTATTTTACATATTCTACTAATCAAAAATTGTACTCTTTACTTTGACTTACTTTTGTAAATGTGAGGCATGAAATCAGTTCACAAAGGTCATAGATCTCTTTTAAGAGTAACCGAAAAGATATCAAAGGAGCACTAACCTGCTAAATAATATGGAATTCATGATTTTGTTGTTTTGATGTTAGGTCAGTTGTTAGAAAGTCGGAAAGTTCTTGGCTCAATGAAAATACGTCAAATGATTGACCATTTAACCCCAAAGACATTATTTTATTTACAAATTAAATAAATGAAAGACTGTAAATAAAAAAAATGAACTTGTACATTTCTTTCAAGCTTTCAGCCCAGTAAATACCTCGATCTTTGTAAAGATTACCTTGCATTAAAGTAATTTTTAACTATGTTTATAGTGACACAGTGTCTGCTATTGCTTAGGATGCTAACTTTTTCCTTAACTATAAATAGTTATCAAAATTCATCATAAAGAAAACATATTTTCTTTTCAGCTGAAAAATCAGTTCTCTGTTATATGGCAGCATGGTCAGTAGGCAGACCAGACCTTGGGAAATTCTCTGTACTAGATGCTGATACAGATCATTGCACTCACATTGTATACGCATTTATGGGACTTGATGAAGCTACCAATGAAATAAAAAGTATCGAGCCATACATTGATTTGGATGTACAAGGACTTGGACAAAGTAAGTTTATTGTTTCCTCATCATATAGAGTCATTAGCCAATTATTAGTAATTCAAAATTCAAAACAATTTGAAAAATTTCAAAGTTTCATGTTGAAACGTACAATAATATTAAAATATCAAACATCTATCAACATTGGTGCTAATGACCAAGCAGTCTGAGCACATATAATTAAAAAAAACTATCAACAATTTTTTTCTTTTTTTGTTTCTAAGAAACAGTATTAGTTTCTTCTATTCTATCAATTAAAACTTTAGGCGGGATTTCAGTAATCCAAAAATTTAAAAAGCAAAATATATTTATTTTGGCGGACATACTTTTGGTTCTTGGTGAAGGTTGCTGGTATCTTAAAGACAAAAAACATTAAACAATGTATATACTACTTTAATTGCAGATCAACTCATTAAGCTGAAACAGTTAAAGTTTTCAAACCCTAAAGTAAAATTACTGGTTAGCATTGGGGGATGGAATGAAGCAGGCAAGAAATTTTCAAGCATGGCGCAATCAGCAGAAAACAGGCAGATATTTATTCAAAGTGTAACAAAATTTCTCAGGTAAGGTACATGGTACAATAATCATCTTATTAGCTCTTTTTAAGAAAATATATATATATATATATATATATATATATATATGTAGGGGAAAGTGTTATACCTCTGACCATATTGGGCCTTTGACCACTGAGGCTGTGGTGGCATGTAGCAACATTGTATAAATTTTGGTGTAATTAGTGTTTAGGTCCTTCACTAGAGTGCTTGTGTAACCTACTTTTGTGTAGTCATGTCAAAGAGGATTCTTGCAAAAAATACTTATCTATGTCTATCATAAAAATGTAAGTTATTTATTGATGATGTTTTGCCTCATAATATTTTTTGTATTATGTCTTTTTAGATGGAAATCATTTGAACAAGTAGCTATTACAATAAGAAAAATGGTGTAGCTTCTGAAATTGATTTATCTTAACCCTAAAATTTTTAGCATGCTTTTTAATTTGCACTACCAGGTTGTTGTACCTCTAACCATGATTAGTTGTTGTTCCTTTGACCAGATCAAAGGTACAACGCACCTGAGTAATTTTTTCATAATTCAACTTTTATGTTCTTCTGCTACAACTGTTTTTAAATAATTAATATTGGTTGCTTCAATTGTTCAAAAAAATTATAAAATAATAAATGAAATAAGTTCAAACTTACTTTATCAATCCTCAGTGTAGCGGTTCAAACCTATCGCCTCTTATCGTTACCTGAAGTTGTAAGGCCTCATCGAAAAGCGCAGGCAAGGAAAATATCAAATAGGGGCCAGCCTAAAGGGAAACCTCGTATCCTGACAGATATTCCGGAAAAGCTAATTATTGAAGCCAAAAAATAAAACGAAAGCACCACCCTAAACGAAAGATACCACATACAAATAAACCCCTTCCTAAAAAAGTGGTAAATAAAAAGAAAATTATTCTAATGGCAGTTCAGATTCTGAAACTGACACAGAAATTTCTTCAGGAGAAAGTGACGTTGATCTATCTGATAAATGGCGTGAGTTAAGTCGATAACCAGCAACAATTTGAAAAATATGATTTGGAAAAAGGAGCTTTTATACTTGTTTAAAAATAAAAGTAAAATGACTATTACATATATAGTCGCAGAGATCTATGGTATTAAATGCCCAATGTTTAAGATCCAATATTTGAAAAAAAAAACTTTAAGTGACAACTTTAAGTGACAAGATGAAAATTTTTATGACATTAAAGTTGAAGACATTGTGTCTAAACTCACATACCCTACTATTGCTAGTAGATCTGCTTGACAGTTAAAACATTTATCGATTGGACTGGATTTTTCAGCATATTAAGTATAACATAATACCAATAATAGATTTTTATTATGATTACATCCTTGTCCTGTATTTATTTAACTTACAATTATTTACAATATTACTATTTTTTTGCTGTACTTCTGTGTTGTTTTTACGTGGTCAGAGGTACAACTACATGTTGTATATATATATATATATATATATATATATATATATATATATATATATATATATGTATGTGTGTGTGTGTGTGTTTTAAATATTTTATTTTCATGAAAAATTATTTGCACAATGAGCCATGAAATGGGTTTTCCCAGGCCAAAGAGTAACAAACAACAATGGATAGCTCTCAAAACGTAATTAAGTCAGTTAAGTTAATAGTCAGTATAGTTAATAAAATTATTTTTTAAAACAAAACTGTGTTTTTGTTGTCAGCCTTTTAGCCTGAATTTTGAGCCTATTTATCGTCTGTATTCAATTGTTATTTTTTTTTTTTTTTTTTATTTTTTTTTTACGGCGCATCGACATAATTCTTGGCCATTAGCGCCGAGATCCAGGGTGCAACCAGGAATTTTCTCAGCGAGCCCTGAGATGAGAAAATTTCTGGCGCCGGCGGTGATCGAACCCACCATCTCCCGCTTATGAATCTAGCGCGCTAGCCACTAGACCACGGGAGACCCCTTCAATTGTTATTATTACTTATTTACTTATTTTTTAATTAATTGGTAATCTGCCCAATTACGTTTATAGCCCTGATAAAGGCTTGAAATTCAAGCCGAAAGATAGGTAATAAAAATTCATTTTTATTTTAAAATGTAGTTTATTAAGTCATCCATAGATCTTTAGAAATGTAGTCACACTATCACAGTACTTTCTCTATATTTCATTCCTGTTTAAACTTGTTTTACTCCATGCAGTAACTTTTTCAAATGTTCAATAATGATCTTTTGTTTATGTTTATAGTAAATATGAACTCGATGGCCTTGATTTCTGTTGGCAGTTCCCTGGTCAAAGGGGTGGAAGGCCTATTGATAAAGAGAACTCCATAACACTTTTTAGGGTACTATTTTTATTTTTTTTTTTTTTTCTCCTTAAATACTCTTAAATTAAATCGAGCCTTATATTTTGAAGCGGTCCAGATTTTGTAATGAGAATGGCTAGAAATGCTTGATACCTTATATAGGTATAACACATTTCAATATTAGCTGATTTATAGAAAATAATGAAAACACAAATGTTATAAAAGAATAATATCGTCTTCTTAAGAAAATATTAAATAGTTTGCTTATGATTGTTTTATTTCTAAAAATGCAATTCCGATGATTTAATTTTAAATAGGAAAATGAATTAATATTAAATATAATTGAAATACAACATTGGTAGCATCTATGCTACTTATGTATCAATAATTTTTAAGTTACAGCTGAGAGGCTCCCCATGGCCCAGTGGCTAATGTCTTGGATTCTCATGCGAGCTGTGGTCATTAGAGATGCAGGTGCGAGTCCCGCCTGCGGTAGGTTAAGTTTTTTCAATGAAATCTTTCCGGCGCTAATGGCCTAAATTTTGAAGAGTGGTAAAAAAAAAATAACAAAATCAAATGAAAAATAGGTAAAACATTATAATTAAATTGTGAAATTTGGATTTTTTCAAATTGTCTCTCGGACCGGATCAAATCTTACAGCAGGCCGGATTGGGCCCGTGGACTGGTTGTTCCCCACATGTGGTCTACAGTCTATACTGTGTTCATTATGCTTCAAAGCAGCTATACAATAAAACATGCATTGGTCCTTGTACCCTGGTTATTTCACTTCTTCATCATATATTATTTAATTTTTTCAGGAATTGAAGGAAGCTTTTGAACCACAAGGATGGCTTTTAACTGTTCACATAATTGGAAAACGCTATGTCATGGACAGTTATGACATAAAAGCTGTGTCCGATATTGTTGACTTTATAAATTTGGCAGCAGTAGAGTATAATGGTCCTTGGGAACGTAAAACTGGAGCGATGGCACCACTAAGTTCCAAAAATGAATTGAATGTTGTAAGTATTCTGCAATAATCTTATAATGAAAATACCATGCCTACTTTAGCAGGTCTGATTTTATTGATATTTCCCCTGTTAGCGCGGTTCCTCCCTCCCCCATAGGGAGGAACCCCGCTTATAAGGTTGATACAATGAAACAATCCGGAAGTGCCGACTAGAAAATTTCGCGTTTCAGAACCCCTAGAGACCGAAAATAACGGTGGTTCAAATTTGTATATATGTATATATATATATATATATATATATATATATATTTGTCTGTTCGCTCTGTAGCTCCCAGACGAATGGTCCGATTTTGATGAAATTCGGTACAAAAATCTTTCGTCTAATTTGAAAGGTCAAGTTCGTTAACCAGCAAAATCCGCCTACTGGAAGATGGCGTTTGGGGCGAAATTCGCGCAACAAAAATCGTAACGCTTACGTTTTTGAATTCATAAGCTTTTAAGTAATCGTTTTATATGCTTCCTGGGCTAGGAAAACGAATGAAACCATTTTCAATGCGATAGCTTTAACCGTTTTCGAGAAAATTGGAAAAATAGTTTTTGAATACCGTTTTTGGTTTGGGTACTTAGAATAACGGGATTCAGTTGAAACATTATCTGCATGTTCTACTTTCATTAAAACTAGTATGTTGAAAATTATGTTACGTTTGGAGTTAAGGAAGGGTTAGAATAAAATATTTTATGAACAGACATGAAAAGTTTTGGAAACTTCGTATACTTTCATTAATATCTCGAACACGGTTGGGAAATCGTGGTAAGTGGATTGAAACTATTTGAAAGCTTACTAAATTCTCTACAAAAATGATTCTAAAACTATTTTTGATTAGGTTATGTCAATCGGAGAAATAAGTGCTTAAAACTTCAAATATGTCTGTTTTGTTCTTATGAACGGGTTTTTGTCGTTCTTTTTGTCTCTTTCCCTTGGTTTTTTATTGCTTTTTATTTTTGTAATTTCTTATGTTGTATTTGTAAGGAAAATGTATGTGTGTGTAAAACAGGATAGGTAAAATGAGACCAATTTTCTGTTGTCAGAAATAATAAAAAGTTTTGGGAACTTCGTATAATTTCTTAATATCTCGAAAACGGTTGAAAATCTTGGGAAGCGAAAGGTTACCATTCGAAAGCTTACTAAATGGTCTACAAGAATGGTTTTAAAGAAAGTTTTGAATAAGCGATGTCAATCGGAGAAATAAGTGCTTAAAACTTTTAAGTAATTGATTTCGCTTATTCGAACTTTTCTTTTTGTCTGTTTTATTCCTTGTTATTTTTAAATTGCTTATAGTCAGATAATGTATTTGACAATAAAACAGATTAAGTAAAATAAGAAGATCAATTTATTGTTAGAAATGTAGCGTTTAAAGAGAGAGATCCCAAGGCTTTCCAAATGCCTCTGAGCGGAGGCCTTTCTGCCCGACTTATGGGAGAGCTGACCCATACAGGTATGATTGTAAATCAACAAAGACCATTTAGACCAACAAAGAGCATTTAAAGATTATTAAATGCTCTAAAAAAAAGGATCTAATGAAAGTTTTGATTAGGCGACGTCAATCGGAGAAATAAAGAGCTTAAAACTTTAATGTAATTGATTTCGCTTATTCGAACTGTTCTTTTTGTCTGTTTTTTATTCCTTGTTATTTTTTAATTGCTTATAGTTGGATAATGTATTTGAAAATAAAACAGGTTAAGAAAAATAAGAAAAACAATTTAATGTTAGTGATATGGATTTCCAAGCTATAGCTTTTCAACTGACTAGCGTCCTTCCTAGGGAGGGTTGTTTGTCTTTGATTTTGGTACTTAGAATTATGGGATACAGTTGAAACATTTTCTGCATGTTCGAATTTCATCAACACTAATATGTTGAAATTTTTGTTACGTTTAGAGTAAAGGAAGGGTTAGAATAAAATATTTTATTAACAGACAAAAAAAGTTTTGGTAACTTTGTATACTTTCGTTAGTATCTCGAAAACCGTTGACAATCTTGTGAAGCGGAAGATTACCACTCGAAAGCTTACTAAATGCTCTACAAAAAAGGTTCTGAAGAAAGTTTTAATTAGGCGATGTCAATCGGAGAAATAAGTGCTTAAAACTTTAAATTAATTGATTTCGTTTATTCGAATGGTTCTTTTTGTCTGTTTTATTCCTTGTTATTTTTTAATTGCTTATAGTTGGATAATGTATTTGACAATAAAACTGGTTAAGTAAAATAACAAAAACAATTTATTGTTAGAAATATAGATTTCCAGGATTCCAAGACCTTGTCACTAGCGGGTCCGTTTCTAGTGTTAGCCGACCCTTCCAGGTAAGATTGTAAATCATGACCTTTCAAGACTTTACTACACACAGGAATGGCGTTAGTGACCTTAAGGGTTGACACGCCATTATAATAATTAATTTAAAAAATAAGACTGGTGGAACCAAAATAATAACTGCTTCTATTTTAATCTTTCCAAATTAGACTAGGGATATGAACGGAACCGCGCTAAAATGATGCAGTTCCTGCGAGACGGACTTTTTTTCCTCTCCCCTTACAATTAGGACAATAGGAATCTGGTAACCTGGCTTATAATAGGGTGAGGACGTGCTGCAATAAATATACTTTTGCAAAGACTACTTGTAAAAATATGTCAGAAATTAGCCTAATATTAGAAAATAATAAAAGGAAATAGCCCAAAGGTTTCATAAGAGATTTTATGACCTTGATTGGCCATTTCAACTAGGCTACCCTGCTGGATATAGAATTATTTAGCTCTACAACAAGAAATAGGTAAAACAGATAGTGGTGTACTAATATTTCATAGAATATGTACTAATATTTCATTAGTTTAACTAATATTTGTTATTGAGAACTGTACTGGTTAAACTCCTGTTACTGCTAACCTATAGATAACGGGTATCTCTACGTTATCTGTTTCTTGACACTGGTCCGGAGCGCCCCAATATCAAGAAACATTACACTTTGATTACTTATCAATTGATGAATAACTTATAGTATATAACATATTCTCTCCTCATAAAATATTAAGTTTTCAATCTAATACGTACGTCTTCTCATTCCCAAACTCAGTCTAAAACTGATATTATTTCTACCATGCTTATTGATCAGAAATGTGCCAGTTAAAACAAGAGAATTTAAAGCCATTGAGGCTCCTCTCATCTGATACTCGTTAGTTTTTTCCTATGTTATTATTTTTCAAATATTTGAATGTTTTAGGAATTTTCTGTTGATTACATGCTTAAAAAAGGAGCTGATCGTAGTAAATTACTTCTGGGTCTTCCGACTTATGGACATGCCTATCTCCTTCCGCAGCCACCAAAGGATCAATATATTGGACTATTCTCTAATGAAACATTTTCCTCACAGTGGACAAATGAGTTTGGCATTACTGGGTATCATGAGGTAAATGTGTAGGTTTATTTATTTTACATTGTACTCAAGAGCAGAGGTGAATTTTGAACAACCAACAAACAAAAATGAATCAATATTTATTTTCTTTCTGTTATCTTGATTCTAGACATGCTACAATATGAAAAACAATGAGGGTTGGCAAGAAGTATGGGATGAGAAGTCACAAACTCCTTTCGCTTTTAAGGAGAGGAAGTTAATTTCATTTGACAATGAAAAAAGTCTCCTTTTAAAGGTAACTAAGTGTCTATTAACAACATTTTAATATAATGTTAATTTTTTTAGAAGGAAAACTTTAGTTTTATTTTGAACTTATTGTTAAAAATAAATAAACCAAGTTTTTTTCTAAAAATGGGGAGATTTGATAATATACTTAATTAATAATGTATTTTTTTCATAGACTATAAAAACAAAAAAATATATAACAATAAAAGTATTTGGTCTTTAAAGGATCTGCAGGTCATAGTGTGGCTCGATCTTAGTGGCCAAGACATGCTGATTAGCAGAACACCCATCCTAAGTGGCCTACTCCTACGAACAGACTTCAGCCTAAAGGCTTAGGCAGATAAGCGAGCCGGTAAATTAGAGCTTGAGTAAAAGGGAGAGGCACCGGTACTAATGACCTTAGACGCCTACCATCAGAATAAACAAAATTAAGGGATGTTTTAACTTAGTCGGAGAGCTGGTAACGCACATTTCATGAAGTGTTTTATGCACCTTGAAACTTTGCTATAATGTACCTCTTGGGTAGATAAGAAAGTAAATATGTGTTTCTTGGACATAACTTGGAACACCAGGTACTGCGCATAGGGGAAAGGTGCAAACAATATTGCCCAAAAATAGTGTTTTATTCAGAAGCCAACTATCATTATTGTAAAAAAATTGCAATTTAAGGTAATTTTAAAATGAATAATAAATAAGGCGAAACTTTTAAGGTGGTTAAAATGTAAATTAAAAAAAGTACTTTATTTACGCTGCGATTTAAACAGCGTCTTCAATAAACATATATGAAAATAATTACAAAAGGGCAGACACTTTTGTGGGGTTTAATTATCAGGAAATATAAAAATAAATGTTGCCTATGATAGACTGCAATACATTGCATGTAACTGTAAGAGTGAAAGAATGCACCGTGCAGTTGTGGTTGTTCTCTGCACTCTCATTGGTTCTTGCTCACATGATCTTGTACAGCTGTTCCAGTAAATGGCAGCGTGAATAAAATTCTCGTTTAATATTAGAATAAAAACAATTAGGTAAGGTGTTTTTTTTTTTTTTTTTTTTGTTTTTTTTTACGTGTTATACCCCTTAAAAATGTCTGCCTTCTTAATTATTCATTGTAAAATTGTCTTAATTTAGATAGTTGGCTTCTGAATAAAACACTATTTTTGGGAAATATTTTTTTGCACCTTTCCCCAATGCGCAGTACCTGGTATTCCACAGTAAGCCTAGCCAACACATATATACCTTCTTATCAACCCAAGAGGTACAAAATTGCAAGGTGCATAAAACACTTCATGAAACGTGCGGTTACTGGCTCTCGGACTAACTCTGGAGATAATGTATTTATAAATGTGCAAATTACCTCCTAATTTAGATATTACAAGCAAAATAAATTCAAATACTCAAAATATACATTATTTTAACCATCAATTTTTTTCATAATGAATACACCACTTATGAACCTTCCAGCAGATGGGTTTACTGAGTACTCCAGGCTCCATTTTTTGGCTACCAAAAACTTGATTCCCCAATCTCCAGTTGGGTTGCAGAACTATTCTTCGACAGTGCTCAGTTTTCTTTCTAGATCACGACCTTTCCCTTAGAGTGTGAGGTCTTCAGCCTAGGTGATATTTTTTATCAATTTTGGCTCTCCTATCAGTGGCTGAGGACATTTTCAGTGGCCCTTGACTTATTTTGATCTACTCCTTTCTGTGACTGGCTCCTTTTTGTGACTGGCTACTGAACTTGTTGTGGATAACTGTTTATCGGGATCTACCCTGATTATTCAGTAGAAAGTGGATCTCTTTGTGCTGAGGCCAAAATCCAACCAGCCTGCAACCGAGTAGAAGACTGGGAGAAGAGAAGAACTAATATTAGTGAAGTTCTCATTGACACACGAACAGAGATGGCCCAAGGTCAAGTCAACCAACTTACTTGAAGTAACTAAGGTGGGATTACTGCAAAAAATGTTACCACAACATCAAAGACTGCTGAAGAGTGTAGCAGAGGTTCCTACATCTAAAGATCAAATATTATGATATATAAAATAATTGCTATTGTTTACAAATAAGTAAATAGTTACTTATGGTTAATAATGTAAGGAGGCCCGTTCGCTGTAAGTGCCAAGGCGTATGCACGCCGTGCCTTAGGTCGTGGGTTCGATTCCCATTATAAAAGTGTGGTAATCTATAGATAACTCATCCTAAAATTCCTAAAATAAATTGACTCATCCTAAAATAAATTGCCGTTAAAATTCAAATAAATAAATAATAATGTAACACATTTAGTGTTTAAGCAGATATATTCTTTATAAACATACACATATAAATATATTCTAAAAATTTCAGTAATTAAAGTAATTTTATTTTTACAGGCTGATCTTGTATGGTCTAGATTACTTGGTGGCGTAATGATATGGTCACTTGATATGGATGATTTTCGAGGGCTTTGCAATGGCATTTCTTACCCATTAGTAACTGCTGTTACCAATCATATAAATAACGAAGACCTTATCACTACTTCTGAAGCTACTAATGCTGTAAGTACTGGGAAGCCCAGCAGTAACTACAAGCCTTTGATTAATGATGCAAATGACGATAAGCTTGGCAATACTTCTAGCTACAAGCCTGTAACTGATGACTTAAGTGATGATACACCCATTATCTTCAATGATATCGATAACGACAGAAAAATGAACAGTACTTCCAAACCCTTTAATGATTTCAACGAAGAGAAGCATAGTACTTCCCCAAGTACTTCTACTGTTGATTTAAATGAAGGGAAGGATAAGAATTCATCTGCTACAAATCTTGATAACAATAAGGAGCAAAGTTTTCAATCTGAAAATTATCCAGATGTACAAAATTCAGGTACTACTGACTGGTCGAATTCCTGGCAAGAGCTGGTGGCCGAATCCCTCTCATCATTCATCAAGTTTTTCAATTCTATTTTTAGGTTATTTTCTGCGTATTAACTTGTATCACTTGACAACTATCTACATTCTATTTTTGTTTTTACTTTTATAAAATTGAAAATACACATAACATAGAGTATTGTCAATATTACCTTCTATTAATGATCATGTAAATGATTTCCAATATGATGTCATTTCAAGGTTAAATTTTGAAACTACACAGACTGTTAAAGTAGGTGCCAAATAATTGAGAAGTTGAAACCCCACTAAATACAGGCAATTGAGAGAAAAAAATCAGTCCCATAACAGGCCACGAGGGGCAGATACTATAGAAGTATCTGATTCATGACCATACGGCACACTAGGGAGATAGGGCCACCTGATTTCCCCTTGGCTGCTTTGACTGCTAGAGTCATTAGCACCCAAGGTACCCATTGATAAATTTATTAAAAGCTGGGTTGGCCTAGGGACGGTCAGGGAGGCCGAATTCAATCCATGAACGAAGACACTAGAAGAAAAAGTGCTTTCTCGGGATTTGAACTCAGGTCCTCCAATTTATTAGTCCAGTGTTCTACCACTGAGCTAACTTCGCCCCTGCAGGTAATTGAGAGGGTGGTAAAATCTATAACTATTATATGTGGGGGTCTCCCGTGGTCTAGTGGCTAGCGCGCTAGATTCATAAGCGGGAGATGGTGGGTTCGATCCCCACCGGCGACAGGAATTTTCTCATCTCAGGGCTCGCTGAGAAAATTCCTGGCTGCACCCTGGTCGTCGGCCCTAATGGCCACGATTTGTCGATGCGCCGTAAAAAAAAAAAAAAAAAAAAAAAAAAAAAAAAAAAAAAAAAAAAAAAATTACGTGTGGTTGCACTTTAAACATTTCCATCAAGAGTTTGAAATGAATACACACACACACACATATATATATATATATATATATATATACACACATATATGTACAATACAATATTATCCGGTTGTCCTCCTCAAGGGAGCACACCACGGCCGTGCGACCTATTGTGCTGACCTGTTGTCTCTCCCCAGAGTACTACCTTCCAATAATCCAGAAGTTATCGATATTTTGCTTGGGTCAAGGCTGGTATCCTTAGTGTCACCAAAGTACCTAAAGAGTATTTGATCAGATGGGGGAGTTGGCTATCTTCATCCTATGAAGGTCCTTGTTCAATTTGCAATGTCCTGTAATTATTCCAATAGCCTCCCGAAGTTCTACTCTGTTAAGAAGCTTCAGCTAGGATATGTCTTCTCAGACAGAAAATTTGTGCAATCTGACCCACACTAAAGATATTACCCATTTGTAATGATTTTTCTCCTCAAATACACAATTCATCTTTACAAAAGAGGTGCCAACATGTTCAGAATTTATCAGAGATTAAATTGAATTAAAATTTTACTTTAAAATCTGACAAAGGGGGAGAGGGGATGGTAAATTTTGAAATTTTACATGGAGGTTTTTGGTGGTCCTCACACTCATAAATGATCACAATAAAATCATTGCTATGGATGTGTTTCAAACAGCTGGCTTTCAAGTTTTTATTCTGATTGTTGTGAAAACCTTGACTCTGTAAAATGTCAAAAAAGTGGTTTCATGCCCTGCCCCCTCTTTGGGCTAGTGAAGTGAAATGTGGATTTAATTTTTTTCTCTGGAAAATCGTAAAATGTTAAAATGGGTGAGATCGGTTTTAATGTAGGTACATGCCTTTCTGAGATCTCAAGACATGTCAGTTTGCCCTAAAATTGCTTATGCTATCATAAAATTTGTATTACTCGATACTTTGTTTTTATTTAAAGCCTTGATTTAAGTCAAGGATACTTAGAAATACTTTTGAAATGTCTAAGCCACAATGTTTAACTTGAGCCACAACTAAGCAAATATCTAAGAAACGTTTGATGGAAATACAGATAAAAAATTGCTTAAGGGTAGATTTGGTAAGCATTCTAGCCGATGATTACCTTGTTGGCTGCTCCTCTGAAGTGGTTGAAATATTAATGTTGATCTCCTCATTTCTTTCGTCAGAGTCCACGTCTCGCTGGTCTACACAACAACCATGAAAATGGGCTCTACATATAGCCCATGAATATATCCTGTGTAAATTTTGTCTTGAAACTTTGAATTTATCTGTTTATTTCCTTTTTTACCTAACTTAACTAATGAAAAATCTACGGGGGTCATTTTCGGTATGTACTAGCTGGATTTAAGGGGGGGGGGGGCGAAGTTAGCTCAGTGGCAGAGCACTTGACTAATGAACTGGAGATTGAACCTGGGAGGACCACGGTTCAAAACCTGAGCGTGCACTAAAGATTTTTAACTTCTAGTGTCGTCATTCGTGCGTTGGTCTTGGGATTCCAGATCGTCCCTAGGCTCACCCAGCCTTCAATTAATTAATGGGTACCTGCAAAGAGAAAAATCAGGTGGCCGGAGCATAGTACCACACTATCTCCCTAGAGTGCTGTAGGGTCATGAATCAGATATCTCTACAGTATCTGCCCCTCTGACCCCTTAGTGGCCTCTTATGGGACAGATTTTTTATTTTTTTTTGACTAGCTAGGTGGATTGATGAAGATTTGAATATAATTTTCAAATGTTCTATCATTAGTGCAACCTCAATAGCTACATTCCTGTAAAGTGGTAAAAGTCCAACCCACAGAAACTGGCTTAGAAAAATTTTTGTAGGAAATTTAGTAAGCTTTCGAATGGTTACCGTCCACTTATCAGGATTTCCCAACTGTTTTAGAGATATTTAAACAAATATGCGAAAATCCTAAAACCCACTCGTCTGTTCATATATTTCGTCGTCTGTAGAAAAAGTTTCAACTGAACCCATCGCTTCGAAGTCCCAAAACAGAAACTTAGTTAGGAAAACTAGTTTTATTCACTTTTTTCGTAAACCATTACAGATATCGCCTTAAAAATGGTTTCAATCATTTTCCAACGTTAGAAAATCTATTTAAAGTGTCCCTAGAAGCCTTAAAAAAAAAACCGCAAGCGCTACGATTATATATATATATATATATATATATATATATATATATATATATATATATATATATATACACACATACATACATACACACACACACACACACACATAAAAATTTAAACCACCGTTATTTTCGTGATTTATGAGTTCTGATAATTGGAATTTTCTAATCGGCATTTCCGGATAGCGTCATGACTTTACCCTTTTAAGCGGTTCTCTTCTGAATATCATGGGCGTATATCGAAAATAATTTCGGAGGGGGCTGGGAAAATTTCGGGGGGGACTGAGTCCATTTCCGGTGTATGGAATACTCACAATTTAGACCTTGGAAGAGTTTTAGCCAACTTAAACGCTATTACACCCAAAATAGAATATGTTTTATGAACTAAATGATTTTATTTGATTTATTTTTAAGGGTTTTATGAAATTTTTACCGATCAAATCAACATTTCGGGGGGGGGGCTGCAGCCTCCTCAGCCGCCCCCTTTATATACGCCCATGCTGAATATCTGTTAGTATTGAACTCTTTGAAAGGACGTTATTTCAAGTTAAAAGTTGGGCGCCTTAATATTGACTGCCGTGAAAAGACAAGAACATTGGAAAAATAAATGCGTATGGATTTGCCCTCCCAGACTGTATGATTCCTGGCGGGAATCCCCCCGTTCGCATGTCGATACCCCACCAAAAGGGAAGATGTGGGTTTCCTGCAGTTCCTGCTCAGTCTAGTACGAGCAGCTCCTCGCAATACTACCAGTGAGAGCCTTTGGATTTTCATAAAAAAAAAACTCAAGGTAAACTTAATGAACAATTTTATTGCCACTTTAGTTTATCTATTTTCAATTTATCGTAAATAATACGATAAGAGCTTTAATGAGTGGCTGACGGGGGTCTCCCGTGGTCTAGTGGCAAGCGCCTTAGTTTCATAAGTGGGAGATGGTGGGTTCGATCCCCACCGGCGGCAGGAATTTTCTCATCTCAGGGCTGGTTGAGAAAATTCCTGGCTGCACCCTGGATGTCGGCGCTAATGGCTCAGATTTGTCGATGCGTTAAAAAAATAAGTGACTGATTGTTTTAAAAAATGCAGCTTCTCGTTTTATGAGAAATGTTACAAGCTTTCAAGATATACCCTTTCCCTAACTCTATCTTCAATAATTATCGCTATTGCTGTAGCCGAATATTACTTGCGGCCTTACGTAAAATATATCAATTCTAAAGGTTTTGGTGTTTCCGACAACACCAAACATTGGTCCCCGACAACAAGAGCAACTTACTTTACTTGTGGGGGCAAATAAAACATTTTTTTTTTGTCTTGAAACCCGTATTGCAAAACCCAAGAACTTTTCGATTCCTTATTTATTCTTTTTATTATCGGTAAATTGTAATATTAAAAGTTTACCTAACACATAAATTAAATTAAATTTGAGTCTTAACCATTCCGTAATTGAAAATACGAGCAAGAGTTACGGTATCTTAATATTTACTGTTCGAACAGATGGGAGTCAGTGTTTATCGTGATTACGATTATAATCACAGATCCTAGAGGTGTGATTATGATTACGATTATAATCACAACCATTGGAGATGTTATTACAATTACGGTTATAAATTAGTCTAATATTAGAAAATAAAAAAAGTAAATAGCCCAAAGGTTTATAAGAGATTTTATGACCTTGATCAGGCATGGGCGTATATAAGGGGGCTGCATCCCCCCCCCCCCTCCCGAAATTTTGAGTTAATTGGTAAATATATGTCATAAAAACCTTAAAAATAAATTAAATAAGATCACTTAGTTTAGAAATAATAATTTTGTTATGGGTGTAATAGCGTTTTAGTTGGCTAACTATTCCAAATTTTAGATTGTTAGCATTCCATACCCCCCAAATGTGCCCAGCCCCCCAAAATAATTTTCTATATAGGCCCATGTTACGATTACACTTGTAATCACCCGTTTGATTATAATTACGGTCGTAATCCCGACAGTTTTCTGTGATTACAGCTGTTATCACCAAGACTTTTCCGTGATTACAACTGTAGATATAATCAATGGTGTGGAATCGTAATTGCGATTGTAATCTTTGATTACAATCGTAATCACATCTGGAAAGCCTATGATTATAACCTTCTTTGCACATATCCTGTATGAAGTAACTTATATTCCTTTAGGAGAAATTCCTATACACAATAACCCTAGTTCTTTCATTGTTAAAAATGAATTATGTAAGAAAAGAAATGTTTATTATGAAGAAAGTGCTTGTTTATAACAGGCAAAAATCTGTTTTCGCATTCATTCCTGCAATACTCAATAGACTGCAATGAAAAGAAAAAACAGTACGATAAAGTTGGTTGAGTTATAGATAAACAGTGCGTGTGTTTAGAGAGATTGTCAGTGTCTATTTGCAGCTACTGAGATTCCACCCATCGTCTCACTCTCTCTCTCTATCTCTCTCTCTCTCTCTCTCTATATATATATATATATATATATATATATATATATATATATATATATATATATATATATATAGTTGAATATTTTGGTTTGCTCTCATCCAAATAAGATATTGATCCTTCAATTTAATACAAGAAAACCATTAAAGCCGAACAAGTGGAAATAGATGGTTTAACCGAAAGAATAAATTATATAAATAATTAAAATTTCAGGTTTAACAATCCAGCTGCCCCTTTTAGCGGGTTTCCTCCCTCCCCCATTGGGAGGAAACCCGCTTATGAGGTTGACACCATGACGAACTCCAGAAGTGCCTACTAGGAAATTTCACGTTTCAGAACCCATAGAAAATAACAGTGCTTCAAATTTGTATGTATATCAATGTATAGAGAGAGAGAGAGGAGATGGTGTAAATATGAGCACTCTCTTTTGTATTTTATTTAAAGTTACTTTAATTTTGAAAATTCTAATTTTTTCTTTCATTCAATGCGAGAATGGAAAACAATGATTAGCATCAATTATTTCATTTTGGAAACAATGATTTACTAAAGTTTCATCGTAATGTGATGGGTCCGATGATGAATCGTATCGTTTCTTGGATCGATTTTTCTCTTTGGAAAACATTTCTTCTTCACACGCCTGCCCCCTGACCTTTCTTTTAGGCCGGTAAACTCAAGGACGTCTTCTTGAGAGCACTTTTGTCAAGCTACTTGGTCAACAGATCGTTGTATGATGATCCAGTCATAAGGCTGGAACATGTTGCTTTGCGTTCATGAGTAGTGGTTCTCTTCTTGAACGAGTTACGAATCAAAATACTTCATACTTATTGACAAAAGAGGAGAATCGGAAGTGTAGGCTGGAAATACCTTGCACTCATATATCACGACTTGGGTAATGAATGAGGTCATCAAGGCGCACGGTAGTGCGCCAGGCCAAGTTCCGGCCTAAGCATACTGTGAGTATATTACAGGCGGTCTTAGAGCCGATTTTTACCCTCTCATAACTTTCAACCAGGTAAAGATAAAGTTATGAAATTTTACACAGGTATTATACTACTAGATGTGAGTAAAACTGGAAAATTTCACAATTCTACATCGAATAGTTTCTGAGATAGAAGCGATCGAAAATCGGGATTTATAGGACTCACTCACTCACTGACTCATCAAAATTATTAGGCACTTCCCATGATGCTAGGGACTTGAAATTTTGCATGAAGATAGATATGAAGACGTTATTAAAGGAAAAAATCGAAAAATCGCGAAAAGTTGTGTTTTACTCTGCTTCCGGGGCGGAGGCATGCCAGTTTTGTACTTCCTTCGGAAACCCATCATTCCGTCCGAAACCCATGATGTGGGGTATCAAATGAATTGTCTCGGTATGAAGAACCTATATTTGATGTTTTAAGAAACAATTAGACGCATATAGGCTCGGTCAAAATCTTATACCAGCTGTCTGTCTGTATGTTTGTTCCTCTTACAAATCCGTACCGTTTGACCGATTTTGACCAAACTTGGGACACAAATGGGTCTTGATACGGGGAGAATCATAAGCTAGGTTAAATTGTCTATCAGCTGTCTGTCTGTCTGTCTGTTTGTTCCTTATACAAATACACACCGTTTGACCGATTTTGACAAAATTTGACACACATGTCGGTCTTTCTCCGGGTAGTTTCATAAGCCAGTCAAAATCGTCTATCAGTTGTCTGTCTGCATGTTTGTTCCTTACACAAATTCACTCCATTTGACCGATTTTGACCAAACTTGGCACACAGGTAGGTCTTGATACGAGGAATGCACTAGGCTAGGTAAAAAAAGGTCTTTCAGCTGTCTGTCTGTATGCTTGTTCCTTATACAAATTCACACCGTTTGGCCTATTTTGACCAAACTTGGCACTCAGGTAGGTCTTGATACGGGAGTGTCATATTACCTATGACGTTTTCTACTTGTTGTTCCATCGAAATGCCATCATTCCTTCTGAACCCCATCATGTGGGCTATGAAATTTATCGTCTTGGTAAGGAGAACCTATATTTGATGTTTTAAAAAACATTTCGACGCATCTTAACAAAAACAGTTGTGACTTCTTTCTTAAATGTAGTAAATAAAGTCGTAGGGGTTCACTGCATAATATACTTCAAAGCAGATACTAAGTTTTTCAAAGTCGAGCCATCTAAATTACAAAGTTTAGGATCACAAACCCAAAATGTATCGTCTTTGTTCATATAATTTTCTTGAAGGCCTTCTGCACTTTCCCTATTGTGATCTTTATCCTCGGGATAAGGTTCCTGTGTTTTACAGTATAATAGTTTAGTTAAGAGAGCAATCAATTTGTCCTCTAGAGTAATGTCATCTGGAAGAGCTTCTAACTTTTCTAGTCTAGTGATTAGATGTATGTAGGTTGATAATTGGTATCAAATATCAAGCAGTAAGGAGAACCTTATGCAGAATCCAAAGACCCTGGTTTTATATGAAGTACAAAAGCCAGTAGGTATGCGGCAACTAAATTCTATTTAATACTTAGAAAAAAGTAATGAGATCCCCAAAAAAAACATAAATGTGAAATAGAGGCCAAGTTCCTGCCCCACAAAGAAACACTCCCTTCCTCAAAAATATCCCCTCCTAAAACCCCCCAAAAACGCCTTACCATTCTACACTCCAAAAAAGTAGTATGAGTTGGTGTATTAATTCAACCAAAAATATTTGCCAATACAAGAGATGATACAAGAAAGAAATGTCCAAGTTCATTACTTGGAAGACCTCATAGTTACTTACTAAGAACAGTAAAGACACTTCAACTGACCTTTAAAAACAACAATAAAAATACTTATATCCAGTTACTAAAATATCACTTTCCTCAACCAGGTATATTCTTAAACTTGGCAATGTTTTTTTTGTGCCGAAATTATCTTTAAAGAAAAACTAAACATTGCCAAGTTTAAGATTATACCTGGTTGAGGAAAGTGATATTTTAGTAACTGGATATAAGTATTTTTATTGTTGTTTTTAAAGGTCAGTTGAAGTGTCTTTACTGTTCTTAGTAAGTAACTATGAGGTCTTCCAAGTAATGAACTTGGACATTTCTTTCTTGTATCATCTCTTGTATTGGCAAATATTTTTGGTTGAATTAATACACCAACTCATACTACTTTTTTGGAGTGTAGAATGGTAAGGCGTTTTTGGGGGGTTTTAGGAGGGGATATTTTTGAGGAAGGGAGTGTTTCTTTGTGGGGCAGGAACTTGGCCTCTATTTCACATTTATGTTTTTTTTTTGGGGTCAGTACATTTCAGGACCTTGGAAGAGTAAGGGCGAATCAGAAAAATCGACTATTATTTTTTTTTTTATTCAGAAAGATGTAGGTAAATGACGCTTCGCCTTGTTTCTCTGATTTGCCTTTAGTTCTCCCGCAGAGTCATGCTAAAGTGAATAGCAGCATCATCAAGAAAAATTCAATGTCCTATTTCAAGGGTGAATCCCGGGTCTGGAACGTCTCTCCTAGCATTTTGTTACACATAGATCACTTGTAAAAATTGGAATTAAAACATTCAATTTCAATCATGGGCGTATATAGAAAATAATTTCGGGGGGGGGGCTAAGAAAATTTCGGGGGTATGGAATACTAAAAATTTAGAGCTTGGAATAGTTTTAGGCAACTAAAACGCCATTACACATAAAATAAAATATTTTTTATGAACTAAGAGATCTTATTTAATTTATTTTTAAGGGTTTACGTCAAGTTTTTACCATCAAATCAAAATTTCAAGGGGGTGCTGCAGCCCCCTCAGCCCCACCTTATGAACGCCCATGATTTCAATTGCATACTTTTAGCACTTTCCTCCGAAGGAAAGTAGCTATTGAGGTTGGACTCATGACGGAATTTTTGAAAAATTTCATCAAATCTTTATCGATCCTACCTAGTAGACGCCGCAAATGACCCCCGTTAAAATTTATATATATCTACATATATATATATACATATATATATGCATATATATATATATATATATATATATATATATATATATATATGTGTGTGTGTGTGTGTCTGTTAACACGATAGCGGCCAGAGTTTTTGTTTTTTCGTCACGAAACTTGGTATATAGCATTCAATTAGCAAACGATTGAACGAGTTCGTTAACCACCAAAGTCGGTCCACCAGAAGGGGGGGTTTACCCCGAACCCAAAACACTAATTTGACCATGTCAGCCGTAATATTTGTTATATTTCAACGAAACTTGGTATTCGTAGTGTTAATATAGAGAGAAAAGTGAGATATAAATATGAACTAAATCGGTTCATTAGGAGGGGGGGGTTTACTCCGGACCCACAATACCAATTCGCCACTACCAGCCGTGATTTTTGGTATATTTCTACGAAACTCGGTATTCGTAGCGGTAATCTACAGGTAAATATGTGTTGTAAAAATAAACTAAATTGGTTTATTAGAAGGGGGGGGGGGGTTTACTCCGGACCCAAATTCCTAATATACTCATACCGGTCGTAATTTCTGCTGTATTGTAACGAAACGCGGTATACGTCGTGGGTAACTCATGAGAAAGAAGTGTTGTAAAAATGAGCTGAATCGGTCAATCGGAAAGCGGGGTTTTACTTAGTCATATATTTCAATAGAAAAGCCCGCCAGACGTAGGTTCACAAAGCCGCCGCAAGGAGCGCTTTCTACCACTAGAGGGACTGTATCCTGTTCCTGCGTTAGATCAAAATACGATAATATGAGGTTTTTTGTATTTATTACGTAGTGCAGTAGGTACCATGTGTAAACATAACTCTGGAAGCAAATTAATAATTGATCAGTTACTCATTACAAATTTAAAAGAGAACTATTCATGTTTTTTATTTTATTTATGTAGGATATTTTAAGCAAATTGTTCTGGAAAGCAGTCTACACCACCCAAATTCTGAGGAAAGCGCTTAGTTATGCAGCTTCTGCGTGACGGACTTTTTTAATCAGATTTATGAATCAGCATTCCATAGAGTAATCATTTGCCCTTGCTATCCTGAAGCGCTTCTAGAACTAACTTCCATTTCCCAACATACGGAATTCCTGATTCGCCCTTACTCTTCCAAGGTCCTGATTTGAACCCACCAAAATAATAAACAAAAAATGTTTTACATTTAGGCTCCTAAAAATTAATTTTAAACGCGCTCTTAATATTATTTGAAAATAATTTTCCTTCAAAAGGAATTCGATTTTATAAAATCTATTTATTATTCCGTTTATTCAGTAGGACAATCATTTTTAATTCAGTGACTAATCTTCTCCTGAATAATCGAATTTTATGTTTGTATTCTATTGATATTTTAATCTGCAAACTGTAATGCTACGTAGTATATGATCCTCAGTTATTACGTGCTCTTACTGGGGATGATTAGCCTACGTTCCATTAGGCTGTATTTAATTTTTGGCTCCTGAAAGATTCATGTTTCGGATCTAGGAGTGCGAATTTCAATAAATTTGCTTATGTGCTAATTTAAATTTATTGACCTAGTGTCTGCATAAGAACAACTTTTGACATTATAATCACTATTTTATTGATAAGAAAAAAAACCTGAGGAACGTAAATCATACCGCATGCCAATGCATGGAATAAGGAAATAAACGAATTAATAAACTAGGAAAAACAAGGACATTTATTTATTTTAGTCTTATTTTGATATAAAATTGAAATGAGGAAAGGGCGAACTATGCTTGATAAAAACTGTCGGTAAGGAAGTGAAGATGACTCAGGTGAGCCTACTGTGAATTTTTGGGGAATATCAGATCATGATCATGAACATTTACGTCATTAGGCGGTTTCTTCTTTGTTCAAGACAACTAACTTTGTTTTGCGAAATTCTATTTTCTTACACTATGTGAAATAAAGTTTCAACTTTCAAATCGCACACTATCTGTGAACTGACCACTACTTCTACATCGTTATTAATTCGATTCCTCTTTCCATATGGAAATCCCCAAAGCAGAACCTCTTTAATCTTTCTGCAACGGAATTTGAAAAACCCAAAAATTTTCTGCAGCCCATGCGGTTCAAGTTGCGTGAAATATGAACCGCGAGCGAGATAATCTTGACGAATAATCGGAAATAAATAAGTGCTTGTAATATAATTGACTTTCTACAGACTATCTTTCTGCAAAAAATATTTTTTTTTAAGGTAGGGATTGTCGGGGTTCGGTCACTGCTACTTAATAAAACTACATTTTATCATAAAAATGGTTTTATTGTGCCGACGTTTCGGCTTGAACTTCAAGCCTTCATCAGGGCTGTAAAAAACAAGTAGGACGGATGTAGTACTGAAATATACACACATATATATATATATATATATATATATATATATATATATATATATACATATGCCTACAAACATAAATACACATACATATATACATACATACATATGTGGAAAAAGACAAAAACATAAAATACTAGAACATAATATATAGTGTTTGGAAGAACATAATATATAGTGTTTGGATTATTAGGAAAACAGATATAAGAATAACAGATTACATATTAGATTAGATATAAGAATAACAATATGGGCTTACCGATGGGAAGATAGAGAACTATTCCTCACAAATGCGGGATCATTTCTGACAGTTAATACAGGGAAATATAGGAAGAAAGGAGTTGGTGAGGGGGAGGGGGGTTCTGGACCACCCAAATGGACAGAGAACATAGAAGATGAAAGAAAGAGCGGCAAAGTACAGTAAGGGGTCATAAAGTCATAAAATGCTGTGTTAATGGAAAGGGAGGCAGGTATAAAGGGCTATATTGCAGGCGGTATAGGGGATTAGGATGGAGTTTTTAATAAATGGAAGATGTTGGAGTAGGTAGAGGAGATGACTTCTTTGTCAATTTTGTCATTAACTGGATTATTTTCTAGGTGGATAAAAATTGATTCGGAAAGAAGGCGTTTTTCTTCGTTGGATTCAGTGGAAAGGATGGAGTATTGGTCAAAACCAAAGTCATGTCCGTCTGTGATGGCATGTCTAGTTAAAGCTGTCTTTATGTCTTTATTCCGTACATCATTTTTGTGGTTGTTGATACGTTTTCTTACTGGGTTTTTAGTCTGTCCAATGTACGCACTATTGCAGTTGGGTGTGATGCAGGGGATTCTGTAGACTACATTGGTCCTGTCTTTTTGTGGGATAGGGTCTTTAAGAGTCGTATGTAAGTTTTTCAGTTTGTTCTGTGTCGATAGTCCTAGTTTTAGAGTGGGGAAAGTATCGCGTAGGGATTTTTGGATTTTTTCTGTGAGGTTTGGGATATATGGGAGGCCTCTGAATTGAGGGACAATATTATCTTGGGTAGTGGGGATGGGTTTAGGGTTATTAAAAGAATTTATGAGACGGGTGATAATGTTCGTAGGAAATCCATTGGTAGTAAGAATATCGAGGAGTCGGGATTTGTTGGCAGGGTGAAATTTGGTGTTGGATAGGGAGAGGGCTCGATTTATTAGGTTGCTGGCAGTATTGAGGATTTGGTGTTTGGGGTGTGAGGAAAGGTAATGGAGAAGTCGTCCCGAGTAAGTGGGTTTGGTATACCAATCAGTGGATATAGAGCCGTCTGTATTTCTAATAAGGAGTATGTCAAGGAAAGGGAGGGAGTTGTTAGTTTCGGTCTCGATGGTGAATATTAACCGGGGGTGGTAGGAGTTAAAGGCTGTCTTTTTCCACATATGTATGTATGTATATATGTATGTGTATTTATGTTTGTAGGCATATGTATATATATATATATATATATATATATATATATATATATATATATATGTGTGTGTATATTTCAGTACTACATCCGTCCTACTTGTTTTTTACAGCCCTGATGAAGGCTTGAAGTTCAAGCCGAAACGTCGGCACAATAAAACCATTTTTATGATAAAATGTAGTTTTATTAAGTAGCAGTGACCGAACCCCGACAATCCCTACCTTGCATCATCAACGGTCAACGATCTCCTCTCAATCAAAAAATATTTTTTTTTTACTTTTCCTGCAGCCAATATTTAAAAAAAACGGTCGGTCAGGCTGATCTTTCTGCAGCCCTTGTCGTCTTTCTTCGACAATGTCGCTCATAGTTCTGCTATGGGGATGGAAATTAATATCCCCATGATTATCTGATCCCTAGATCCCCGGCATAAATATTGAAGTTTTATAACCATAGGCTTGAGGAAGGCAATCATTCAAACATAATATTTATTTTATACAAACACACACACATCATATATATATATATATATATATATATATATATATATATATATATATATATATATACACAGGGTGTCCCGTAAATGTCTAGTCATATTGTGGGGGTGGGGGGGTGATAGAGGACCCTTAGGGGAACAAACCCCCCACAATATGACTAGACATTCTAGAAAAAAAAAAATACTTCCACAAATATAAAAAAAAAAATCCAGGAGGTGGCCATTAATGAACCCCAACCATACATTAACCTCAAAAAATTCTATTTTTACCTAGATCACGCATTTGAACACATTCAAATGCGTGATCTAGAACTGATCTGATGCGTGATCAAAATCGTCATAGAACATTTTTTGTTCCCCTAAGGGTCCTCTATCACCCCCCACAATATGACTAGACATTTATGGGACACCCTGTATATATAGGTATATATAAGGAGAGGATAATGTTTAGGAATTTTATTCTTGACCTTTTGGTACTAAAGAGATAGTGTTGTTGGAACTATGCTCCTGATTTTCTCCTTCACAGGTACCCTTTTGATTGATTCATGGGACGGCCTGGGATCCCGATTCCAAACCTCGAAGAATATACTATAACCAAACCTCGTGTTATGATACTATAACATTTTCCGCCCGAGTTTCGTACTCATCTCGCTAAAATGTGATGCTGTGACTACTAAGGGAAACTCGACCATACTCTCCCATACATAAAAACTGCTGTTAGCTGTCTAAGGTCCAGGAATGTGGTCAGATTTCGATGATACATTCGTATCATCTGTAACCCAACAGCTCCAGTGAAATTATTTTTCCTTAGAACAAATGCTCAATTTTAAAAGAGAGGAAATAATAATTAATCGTAATACTTACGTAATAAATATTTTTTTTTATTCTATGAAGAGCTCTTAACTCAAGACTGCACATTTAAAAGTTAGATACTTTTTCTGATGTTTTTATGTCAGGCAAGTAAAAGATGGTGCAATAGAATTTTCCAGTTCATTTCTTTAAATTATTTGGAGTAATACCTAAGCAATTCGATGCATGGAAATGATTTTGGTCATTATTACTTGTGTCAAATGTTGTATTACAAGAAGCTTTGATTTTTCTTATAAATAGAACAGTGGAATTCAACTTCAGGCCAATTTTCTTACTTGGGGGTTAGAAAATTTCCAAACAAGTGTAGTCGAATTCAAATTCTATTAAAAATTCTCTATTTCATTTTATTTTTTGCAGCTAAGCCATTATATTCAGAGTTTGTTAAAAATTAATGATCGAAGGGCTTGTAATGGGGGGGGGGGTTAACTCAGCAAAACAAGTGAAGACCATGCTCAAAGAAAAAAGAATCTTCTTTCAATATAGATGTTGGTTTTCCATTCTCTTATATTCTTCTTTCTAATTTCTAATCTTCATTGAAATCAATATTCCAAACAACATTTTGTATGAAATTCACTTACCATTACCAACTAAACAGTTTATACTGAAATATCATAGTATGCCAAAATTAATTATCAATAATTATAAAAATTATTTGTTTCAGGAAAACTATTGTGAAAATGAAGGAACACTGGCTCATTTTAGGCTTAGCTGCTACATTTACATCTTATATTTATGGTGATCTTCAAAAATATTTATTAACAAAACGTTTTTCTTATAATCTACATTCAATTGACGAATCAAAATGTATTGAACTCTAAATTATTTGTCTTTCAAACTGCGAAACAAAACGAAAATATTAGTTTTGAATTTCGATGAATTCATGCGAATCTGATAATTTCTGGTAAAATAATCCTTAATAGTCTTGAATTCTGAACTTTAATCACCTATGTAAAGTGAAGGTTCTGTTTGTAAATGTTAATGTCTTGACACCGATTCTTATAGTTATAAGCGTCTGATGAGGTATATTGGGCATGAAACATGCAACAATAAACACTTTGAGCGGAGAACTCTTTTTTTTTTAATACAGTTCCTCCCACTATAGGAAGGAACTTATGAGATTGATGCAATATAGAAGTGCTGACTAGAAAATTTCATATTTAGAAGCCATAGAACACGAAAATAACGGTGGTTCAAATTTCTGTATATATTTATATTTGTCTGGTCACTCTAACACTGTCGTTCTTCTTTTAAATTGCCTTTAACAGTAAAATGAGTAGTTTAGTAAATATATATATATATATATATATATATATATATATATAAGAAAATAGTGTTTACGTTGAGGAGGCAGGGGAAATAATTTCCGCTTAAGATAGTGTCAGCTTCCCATCATGTCACCTAAAATCTTACTTCTCCTTGAGATTTCATTTTAAATTTTTCACGAAAAAATCAAAACCTATCAATAAATGCCTCAATTCCTTTACTAATGGCACTAAGGATATGAACAGAACCGCCCTAAGATGACACAGTTCGTTGTTGACCTTCTACCTTGCATAAGTGATTTCAGTGATATAATACACATCATCTAATTTTCATCTTCGTTCTTATGGCATAGCAAATAAAAAGAGTATTATTTTAAGGCACACTCCAAAAAGAATATTGGAGGCGTGAGCACTTAACACTCCGTGCTGAATTGTCGTGGGTTCGATTCCCACTAGGTGTGGTGGCTTTTCTTTAGAAAAAAGAAAATGATTCAGCCCTATCCTGGCTAGAAAAGGGTGGTAACCTATAGATAACCCACCCTAAAATTCTTAGTTAATAATAAATGGACATTAAAATTTAATAAATAAAAAAAAATATAGTATTGATTCTGATCTTGATTTGGCACATTAACAAGTAAGAAAAACTTAAATATAAAAACAACATTTTCATATTTTTGCCTTTTTCAGCTCAAGGCAGCTCAAAAGCAGTTGTATGTTACATGGCTGCATGGTCAGTAGGCAGACCAGGACTTGGGAAATTTTCTGTACTGGATGCTGATTCAGAACATTGCACGCACATTATATATGCATTTATGGGACTTGATGAAGCTACCAATGAAATAAAAAGTATAGATCCATACATTGATTTGGATGCAAAAGGACTTGGACAGAGTATGTTGATATTCATTATCATTTTATGATTTGTGTAATTTTATTTTATTTAAATTTTAACATCCATTTATTATTAACTACGATTTCTGAAATTTAATCATTTATATTTAACACAAACATTAAATTTTTGCTTCATTTCACATTGGTTCAAAGTTAATGAGATAGAAACTCCTTTATTTATTTTTCGATGCTCCGCTTTTCTATGATGAATGGCTTTATGGTGTTCATGGTTATGTGCCGTGCAAAGGGCTACCTTAAAAACAAGACTTTTATAGACATCACTTTGTTAATACTTTTTTTCAGTAAGTTCATTACAAGCAATATAAAGCAATTAAAATATTTTTTTCTAGATCAGCTCATAAAGCTACAACAGCTGAAGATTACGCACCCGAATATAAAATTACTAGTGAGTGTTGGTGGTTGGAATGAAGGAGGAAAGAAATTTTCAGTCATGGCTGCATCTGCAGAAAAAAGACTGACATTTATAAATAGTGTTAAACATTTCCTCAGGTAAATAGTGTAATGTTTTATAAATCATTTATAAATAAATCTAAGATTTATAATGCTTGGATAAAAAAAATTCCAACTCGCAGGAACTGCATTATCTTAGCGCGGTTCCATTCTTACCCCTATTGTCATATGGAAAGATTGTAGAAATAGTTATTATTTTGGTTCGACCAGCTCAATGGAGGGAGAAACCACGCTAAAAGTATCAGATTACTTATTAATTGTTTGTAGAAATAAATGATCAGCTTTTTAATGTTACTTGATGTGCTTGAATATTTACAATTCAATTATGTTTTCTATGATCAATACTGAACGTCATGGCACTCAACGTCATGTAAGATTACCATGTATGGAGATAGAAAGTCTGTTAAGATGCAATAAACATCGAATTGTAGAATCAAATGTTATTAAACATATTGCCAACCAACAAAAAATAATGAAATGATTAATAAATTTTATTAATTCTGAGAAGGAATATGCAATTTTAAAAGTTTTTTATATGTAAATTGAGTTTTCTATCTTCCTTCTTCCAGTCGATATGAGCTAGATGGGCTAGACATCTGTTGGCAATTTCCTGGGACAAGAGGTGGAGCTCCTGAAGATAAAGAAAATTCTATTATCCTTTTTCAGGTAAGTTATTTTAGTTTTAACTGTAACAAGAAATAAAGTATCAATTTTAACCTTATTTTTAAAGAAAAGATAGAGTGTTGTAAAATATTAAATGTTCTAAAAAAAATAATTTCTATTTATAGGAGATAAAAAAGGCATTTGAATGGGAAAATTGGCTTTTGACAGTTCACATTATTGGAAAACGTTATGTCATGGATTCTTATAACTTAAAAGAGGTATCTGATATTGTGGATTTCATAAATTTAGCGCCCTTTGAATATAATGGACCTTGGGAGCGAAAAACCGGTCCAATGGCCCCTCTCATTTCAAAAAATGAACTGAATGTGGTAAGCATTTTTATAATTAGTTACTCATAGTTTATAAAATATATGAACTTTGCACACCACCTTCGCTATACAGCAAATCATAGTAACAGATGTTATGAATCATATTGTCGAACATCATAGAGTAATCAAAATACTAATAAATATTGTAATAAGTTTTGACTAATAAATATTATGAATAATAATATAATTTTCAATAATACAATTTAATTGTTATTATATCTAGGCGCACTGTAGTGCGCCAGGCCAAGTTCCGGCCTAAGCATACTGTGTGTATATTACAGGAGGTCTTAGAGCCGATTTTTACTTTCTCATAACTTTCAACCAGGTAAAGATAAAGTTTTGAAATTTTACACAGGTATTATACTACTAGATGTGAGTAAAACTGGAAATTTTCATTATTCTACATCGAATAGTTTCTGAGATATAAGCGATCGAAAATCGGGATTTATAGGACTCACTCACTCACTCACCAAAATTATTAGGCACTTCCCATGATGCTAGAGACTTGAAATTTTGCATGATGATAGATATGGAGGTGTTATTAAAGGAAAAAATCGAAAAATCCTGAATAGTTGTGTTTGACTCCGCTTCCGGGGCGGGGGCGTGCCAGTTTTGTACTTCCTTCGGAAACCCGTCATTCCGTCCGAAACCCATGATGTGGGGTATCAAATGAATCGTCTCGGTATGAAGAACCTATATTTGATGTTTTAAGAAACAATTAGACGCATATAGGCTCGGTCAAAATCTTATACCAGCGGTCTGTCTGTATGTTTGTTCCTTATACAAATCCGTACCGTTTGACCGATTTTGATCAAACCTGGGACACAGATGGGTCTTGATATGGGGAGAATCATAGGCTAGGTTAAATTGTCTATCAGCTGTCTGTCTGTCTGTTTGTTCCTTATACATATATACACCGTTTGGCCGATTTTGACAAAATTTGACACACATGTCGGTCTTGATCCGGGGAGTGTCATAGGCTAGTTCAAAATCGTCTATCAGCTGTTTGCCTAACTGTTTATTCCTTATACAAATCCACACGATTTGACCGATTTTGACCAACATGGTACATAGGTAGGTCTTTATCCGGGTAGTGTCATAGGCTAGGTCAAAATTGTCTATCAGCTGTCTGTCTGCATGTTTGTTCCTTACACAAAATCACTCTGTATGACCGATTTTGACCAAACTTGGCACACAGGTAGGCCTTGGTTCGGGGAATGCACTAGGCTAGGTAAAAAAGGTCTTTCAGCTGTCTGTCTGTATGTTTGTTCCTTATACAAATTTACACCGTTTGACCTGTTTTGACCAAACTTGGCATGCAGGTAGGTCTTGATACGGGAGTGTCATATTTCCTATGACGTTTTGTACTTTTTGTTCCATCGGAAAGCCATCATTCCTTCTGAAACCCATCATGTGGGGTATCAAATGAATCGTCTTGGTAAGGAGAACCTATATTTGATGTTTTAACGAACATTTCGACGCATCTTAACAACAACAGTTGTGACTTCTTTCTTAAATGTAGTAAATAAAGTCGTAGGGGTTAACTGCATAATATACTTGACAGCAGATACTAAGTTTTTCAAAGTCGAGCCATCTAAATTCCAAAGTTTAGGATCACAAACCCAAAATGTATCGTCTTTGTTCTTATCTTTTTCTTGAAGGCCTTCTACACTTTCCCTATTGTGATCTTTATCCTCGGGATAAGGTTCCTGTGTTTTACAGTGTAATAGTTTAGTTAAGAGAGCAATCAATTTGTCCTCTAGAGTAATGTCATCTGGAAGAGCTTCTAACTTTTCTAGGCTAGTGATTAGATGTATGTAGGTTGATTATTGGTATCAAATGATCAAGCAGTAAGGAGAACTTTATGCAGAATCCAAAGACCCTGGTTTTATATGAAGTACAAAAAGCCAGTAGGTATGCGGCAACTAAATTTTAATTAATACTTAGAAAAAAGTAATGAGATCCCCAAAAAAAAACATAAATGTGAAATAGAGGCCACGTTCATTGCACCCCACAAAGAAACACTCCCTTCCCCAAAAATATCCTCTCCTAAACCCCCCCCCCCAAAACGCCTTACCATCCTACACTCCAAAAAAGTAGTATGAGTTAGTGTATTAAGAGCACCATATTTTCAACCAAAAATATTTGCCAATACAAGAGATGATACAAGAAAGAAATGTCCAAGTTCATTACTTGAAAGACCTCATAGTTACTTACTAAGAACAGTAAAGACACTTCAACTGACCTTTAAAAACAACAATAAAAATACTTATATCCAGTTACTAAAATATCACTTTCCTCAACCAGGTATATTCTTAAACTTGGCAATGTTTAGTTTTCTCTCTAAAGATAACTTTGGCACAAATAAAACATTACCAAGTTTAAGAATATACCTGGTTGAGGAAAGTGATATTTTAGTAACTGGATAAAAGTATTTTTATTGTTGTTTTTAAAGGTCAGTTGAAGCGTCTTTACTGTTCTTAGTAAGTAACTATGAGGTCTTTCAAGTAATGAACTTGGACATTTCTTTCTTGTATCATCTCTTGTATTGGCAAATATTTTTGGTTGAAAATATGGTGCTCTTAATACACTAACTCATACTACTTTTTTGGAGTGTAGGATGGTAAGGCGTTTTGGGGGGGGGGGGGGGTTTTGGAGGGGATATTTTTGGGGAAGGGAGTGTTTCTTTGTGGGGGGAGGAACTTGGCCTCTATTTCACATTTATGTTTTTTTTGGGATATTATTTTCAATGTGTATTTTATGTGCCAGAAGGTCAAATTACATTCTAGTAATCATCCATACATTCCAGTCAGACAGTTTTTTATGTGCTCCTGAAGAGACGTCAGAGAGGCGTGAGAGATGTGCAAAGTAATGGAAGACTGATGAATGGTGTGTAGTTAATGTAATTTGACCTTCTGCCACATAAAAGGACCACAATATTCTAATATTATTTTCAATAATTAAATAATATAGTGCCAGGTTGGCTCTAAAAATGCTAAACTTTAAAAAGAGTGCAAGATCCAACCTTGTCCTTAGGATTTTAATATGATTTTTATTAAAAAATTCCTTTGCCTTAGCATTTATTAGAGTGAAAGTGAAGCCCTTCAGGTAAATAATGCTTCTCTAATTGTTTTTTTTTTTTTTTTTTTTTTTTTTTTTTTAATGTCCATTAATAAATTACACAGATTTTAATTGGACATTTTATCTACAGGTTAGCACCCTTCTCTAGTCATGATAAAGCTGATGCCTTTCCTTTTTTTCAAAATAAAAGCTACCACCCCTAGTGGGAATTGAACCCGCTATACTAGGAATGGTCTGTTAAAAACTTTAAAACTACTCATGGCTTCTAATTATCAAAATTAGACAATCATTGATATCCATTAACTCTTAAAAAGTTTTAACTCACTTTTTTGTATAGTCTTTTTGGGAAAGGCTTTACATGGTGAAGCATAAGGACATGAAGTAATTGCCTGATGGCCTGAGTGTGTAAGTAATTATTAAACTAAAAAATAATTGAAGTGAAAGTATTAAAAATAAGACAAGAAGAATGTTAATATTCTTAAAAAGACTCTAGAAATCAGGGAATTCAATTAATTTTCACTGGCTGACCTAGAAGTCATGAAACTTAGAATTTAAATGGGATTAACCTCATAGTAGAAAGGGAAGAATGCTAATAATATAATCATATCCAAATTCCTATAAAGTATTTTTTAAGAGTTTTTGTTTATTCAAGTCTTATTACTATAATTGTCATTACCCTTGTGATTGTAGAACTTTGCTGTGGACTACATGCTCAAGGAAGGAGTTGCACATTATAAATTACTCCTAGGTCTTCCGACATATGGGCATGCCTACCTTCTTCCTGAACCAGTACGAGATAATTATATTGGTCTTTTTAGCAATCAGACATTTGCCTCACAGTGGACACAGGAGTCTGGTATAATTGGATACAATGAGGTAGTTTCTTGTTTGATTTAGAATTAGAATTAGTAAATGAATCCTTAGAGCTATTTTTTTTCTTCTAAGTACTAGTTAAAAATTCAAAAAGTACATCAATTACTATTATAAATTTATAGGTATTATCCCACACACAGTGTATTGAAAGATTCATCTAGAGTTCGACCTGTTTATGAAGTAGCCATCCCCTTTAGAAAGTCCTGCAGTTTTTTAGTAATATATTTTCTATTCAAGTGAGTGTTCTTCGAGGAAAAAAATAAACAGTACCTAGCAGATTGAAAATTGGACTCTGGTTATATAGTCATGGCTATCTTACGTCCTATCTCTGTCCGCTGCAATCACTCAATGCAGCTGAACTAAGTGCCAGCCCGTGTACAACTGCTAAATGTATACAAGTGATTTGGCACCAAGAATAACGGAAATATTATAAGACAATGAGCAATTGGTCATGTCTTTGTCTTGTTTAAACAACAACAAACTATAATCAGGCCCACAGTTATACACAATAGTAAAACCTGGGATATGACTGTTGCCAGTGAAGATAAGCTAAGGATATGGGAAATAAAATTCCTTAGGAAAATATTTGGGCCCATTAGAGACAGTAAAGGATATGGGAAAATTCTCAATTAAAAGAGTTATTTTCGCAGCCTGATTTATAAAGAATTAACAAGAAAAAAAACACAAATATTTATTTCATTTTTTTTTTTCTTTTTTTCATAAAAATATGAGTTTTATATGAGATTTCGGATGCCAACAAACTGGTTCGGGTAACATTTCTTCTCTACTGTCTTGATTTATAATTGACCCATTTTTCATTTGACTGATTGCTTTTGACTAATAGTGGTAACGGAATCAATGGTTGTCTGCAGACGATGAGTCAAAACCAATTCCAAATCCTGACTGCCACCCCAAAAAGGTCATGTTGGTGATTTTTTGGACACAAAATGGATTAGTTGTCTAGGAGCTCTTAAATTAACTTCAATCAATAAATTCAGATGAATACTGTGAAATATTGTATCACTGTCCAAATAAACTTAAGAATTTTGAGCCTGGATTGGTGGACAGAAAAGGTTCCCATTACTGGCTCGGGGATGATAGTGCCCTCTGCTATCTTTGCAACATGAAACAATCCGAAGATATCATCCATTTCCTAGCTGTATGCCCAATCCTCTCCGAGATAAGAGTAAACATCTTCCATAGAAATAGATTAACCCACACGCAAGCAATAGACTATTTGAATGGCCAGGACTACTCAAAACGATACCACTACGTTAAAGAAGCAATGAATTTTAAATTTGATTATCAGGAATAAGGAGGATCAATTTTTGTTTTACTTATTTATTTGTTTTTATATTATTTAAAATCACTCATATTGTTTTTATTTTATTTTCATGTGTATAATATTATGTGGTGTCGCTTAGCTGATGGATTATATCCAAGCTTATGTAAATTTATTGTGAATTTCTCAAGGACTTATTATTTGTACATGTATATAATCAAATTTACTTTACTACTACTACTACTACTGGTTCGGGGCTATGTCCAGAGAAAAAGTGACCAAAGACAAATTTATGAACTTAGATTAGCAAACTCCTTATTCTCCTGACCTTTACCAACAGACTACCACCTTTTCACAACTTTATATGATAGGCTAAGGCAAAGATTATTAAAAATGACCTGAGTCGGGTTGTAAAACATTTTCCATAGTAAAGAAAAAATGTTTCTTCAAAATATTTGAGACATGGGCAGTAAGTTGGAGACAAAAATTGAATGTAATGGTGAATAAATGTTTTATTTCGTATTTGACTTATTATAACAGAAAAAACTAAGATAACCATACTTTTTCGAAGTCACGGTACACAAAATGTTTTTACTATAACTCTAAGAATGTATGGAAATACATGAGAACTTCAAAAATTACCCTCAGGTCTCATTGTTATTCACTTTGAATTACTTTCTTACACATTATCCACCTTCACAGCTTCTTCAATTGAAATAGTACTCTGAATTGTAGCACATAATCCATATTTTTGGTTTGATAATGTTAGACTTTCTTATTTATTTTTTTATTATCATAAGGAAGAATTTAAAATTGATCTCAATGTGTATACTTGAGGGCAAGACCGTATTACTTTTTTATTGTCTGTACTTTATTTTAGTGAGAAAAATATATATGTTTTTATTTCTTTTAGATTTGCTATGACATGAAAAACAATGAAGGTTGGCATACAGTGTGGGATATAGATTCACAAACTCCTTTTGCATATAAAGGTGATAAGCTCATTTCTTACGACAATAAAAGAAGCCTCCTTTTAAAGGTACATACATCCAATACAATGTTTCTGCACATTGAAGTTGTCTGATAATACATCTTTCTTAATGTATACACATTTTAGAATGCTAGCTAAGTAAATATTTTATACAACCTAAGCTTCCTAATTCAAATTGAGAAAAAAAAAAAAAAAAAAAAAAAAAAAAAAAAAAAAAAAAAAAAAAAAAATACTATAAGGCTAGTTTTGTTGAACAACCCAAAAACCATGTTCCGGTGGATGGATTCTGCTGGTTAACTTGACCTTTCAAATTAGGCAAAACATTTTTGCACAAAATTTCAGTAAAATTAGACCATTTTTGAGGCTGTGAGAGAGTGCACAGACAAACATATATATATATATATATATATATATATATATATATATATATATATATATATATATATATACATATATATATATATATATATATATATATATACATATATATATATATATATATATATACATATATATATATATATATATATATATATATATATATATATATGTTGTTGTTTCGGCATCTGTCTCCAGCGGTATTGCTCCTCCTGTCATCGCGATATTTCGCCGGATTCCTCTCCGGCTTCTTCTGGCCGTCAATCATCCTTGCTGGTTGGTAAGGGAATGAGCTCGTCAGCGGTTTGGGCCCTTCTTATCCTTCTTGGTCGGAGACTATGCGAGCCAATGAACTGGGGAGGCTCTGGGCCAATCGGGTTCCATCTGTCTATGTTAACTTCCTCGGTCGTCCGTTCGGGGCGCTGGTGGTCCTGTATGAGTGGATTGTCTCCAGTCTTCTTCAAGATGGCCCGCCAGGTGTTGGAGAGGATGAGTCCTTCTTCTCTATTGAAGTTGGCTGGATTTTTGTGGATCTCAATCGCTTCTCTGATGAGTCTCCTGTTCAGCGTGTCTTCCTTAGCCAGGGTCTTGGCTTGATCAAACAGGACTTGTCTGGGGCACTCTTCTCCATTTGTTGCCACCGCAGAAGTTTTGGTGCGTCCCAGCCTGTAGTCTGCAGCGTGTTGCGCGATTCGAGTGGCTACCTTCTTCCCTGTCTGTCCTATATACACTTTCCCGCAGTCACATTGTAGAAGATATACACCCTGGTCTTGCAACCGCTGCTTGTCCTTGATTTTGCTCAGCCAATCCCCGATTTTGTTCAGCGGCTTGTAGGCGACCTCCATATCCTGTTTCCTAAATAGTCTGCCTAGCTTCTCGCTGACCCCGCTGACATACGGTAGGGTAATTCTGCTTCTGGTTTGTGTTTCCCTCCGGTTACTCTCATCTCGGTGGCGATTTTCCACCATCCTTATCGTTCGGGCCAACTTCTTCCTGTCGTATCCATTCCCGGCTAAGTCATCCGTCAGTTGACTGAGTTCTGATCTTAGGAGTGATTCATTACTGCACAGAGTTATAGCTCTGTGTGCCAGTGTCTTAACCACTCCCATTTTTTGTGCCGTGTGGTGGTGAGAATCGGCATGGAGGTATCTTCCTGTGGCCGTGGGTTTTCTGTATACAGTGAGCTCCAGTTCACCGTTGGTTCCTTTCATGATCAGGAGGTCCAGGAAAGGCAATCTGCCGTCCTTCTCTTCTTCGATGGTAAATCTGATGGCCGGGTGCAAATTGTTCATGAGATGGAGGAATTTTTTGAGTTCCTCTGCACCATGTTGCCAGATTGCGAAGACATCGTCCACGTATCGTAGCCAAAGCTTCGGTTTGTGTTCGCTGCCCTCGATCAGTCGCCTTTCGAAGTCATCCATGAATATGTCAGCCACAACTGGTGATAGGGGACTACCCATGGCCACTCCATCCTTCTGCTTATAGATGATTCCCTTGTACTGGAAGTAGCAGGAAGTTAGAACTAGTTCAGCTAGTTCCATCATCCCTCCCTCCAAGAATTTATTGTCTTTGATGATCTGGGTAGCATCTTTAGCTGGAAGGTTGGTGAAGAGGGACTCCACATCAAAGCTCACCATCAGGTCTCCTTCTTCGAGCCTTGTGTTTTTTAGGATTTCCACCAAATGAATCGAATTTCTTACTGCCGAAAAGGACTGGCCTGTGTATGGAGAAGAAGGACTCATCCTCTCCAACACCTGGTGGGCCATCTTGAAGAAGACTGGAGACAATCCACTCATACAGGATCACCAGCGCCCCGAACGGACGACCGAGGAAGTTAACATAGACAGACGGAACCCGATTGGCCCAGAGCCTCCCCAGTTCATTGGCTCGCATAGTCTCCGACCAAGAAGGATAAGAAGGGCCCAAACCGCTGACGAGCTCATCATTCCTTCATGAACTCCTGTTCTGAACACATCGTCTGCTTACTTGGAACTCTTCTACCTCGTCACAGCTCTTGTGCATTCGCCGGCAGCTCTCCAGTGATCTCCAGCAGGACCAGCTACTCAAGAAGCTAGGCCCCGAGCACCCGCTCGGTCAGTAAGCTCGTAAGAGCAGAAGCGCCTGGTGTAGCAGCCAGGACCAGCAGCAGTTGCAGAAGAAGAGAGTAAGGGGCACATCCAGGATCTCTAAGCAAGCCGTTGGGTCCGGACCCACAAGGGAATTGCTAAGGGGTTCTGCTTTCCGGGGCTTTGCCCACCCGTCTGTCGGTCGGTACAGGTACGACCGCAGGCGGCCCCCACCACAAGGGTACCCCCACTCTGACTCTCCCCTCTCTCTTTTAACCCCTCTTCACGCCACGCCCACCCCCACCATGTTTTCACATGAGCACCCTCACACAACCCACAAAACACGCTCTGACACACCACCCCCCACCACCAATACACACAAGCCTTTAGCAAACATGTCACAAAAACAGCTCACTGAAACTCTTGCCAGCAGGACACTCACTTCAGAAGAATTAGAAAAACTCTTCACCCTCTTGGCCCCTGAATCTCCCATGGAGCAGGGAGTAGACACAGCAGATTTCCCTGCCCTCCCCCCAGCACACAAACGACCTATAATTTCCAGCTCAGATAGTGAAACGGGCACCGACAGTGAAATCTTTACCGAAGTAAACTCAAAAAGGCACAAACAAAGGAAAGTTACGCCTAAACCCCAGAACACCACCAACACACCACCCCCAGTCCCTACACATAACAAGTATGAACCTTTGACCAAGATCAAGCCCCCACCAATAGTACTACCACCTCACTATACAGATGCAAACAGCCTAGTTAGAAAACTCAACACAGCCGGTTGCAAGAATTTTACTGTACAACGTTGTAAAACCGGGAACAAAATATTTGCCCAAGACATCAAGACACATGAACTCATTAGAAACCAACTGACAAATAACAAGACACAATTTTTCACCTACACACCGAAGGGCTCCCCTAAAAATCAACTGTTGGTACTCCTCGGGCTGGACTCAGACCACCCGCTGGACAACATTGCCGCGCAGCTCAACACGGAACATATCGTGTCCGTGAAAAGAATGAGCAAGACCCAAACCGACGGTACTAGGGTCCCCATTTCCCCCCTTCTTTGTACCTTTACGCACAAATTTAACCCATCACACCTCAAATCGATCACCTCGATCGATCAAATCAAAATTAATTTTAAACCCTACAGGGAGGACAAAGGCATCTCCCAGTGTTTTAGGTGTCAGCGCTTCGGGCACACCAAAAACAATTGTAACCTCCGCGAGCGCTGTGTCCGCTGTGGCAGTAACCACACATCCAAGGATTGTGATCGAGTCCAAAACGCCCTAAAATGCACCAACTGTGGTGAACAGCATCCCGCCTCCTACAGGCAATGTACAGCCCGGCTTCAACTCCTCGAGAAGAGCCGAACAGCCCGCCAGACTATAGTAGGCCCCCCCGGCTAACATACCAACACGCACATATCGCACAGTTGACCCTGGCTTCAGCTACTCAAACGCATTCACAGGACACACATCACAATTACCCCCACCACCACCCACACAAGCACTTCCACCCAGAAACACACCCCCACAACAGAACCCCCGACCAGCTCTGCTGCCCACTCCACCAACACCACCCACTTACCAATTATCTACACAAAACACACCACTACAACACACAAGTGACGGAACACCAGCATGGGTAGAACGACTCACTAACACAATGACTGACATGATGTCCATGCTCATGTCACAAGTACGCTCACTAGTAGAACTCATGACTAAACTGATCTCGACAAAATGACCGGACACACCATACTAAATCTTAACACAAACGGACTTACTCAAAAACTACAAGACGTGGACTTACTTCTACGACAAATACAGCCCACAGTATTCATACTAACCGACACACGACTGACCAGAGGTAGTTACGCACACTTTCAAGGCTATACACTTCTCCGGCACGACATGGACAACACACTAGCCGGTGGAGTCGCCATCGGCCTTCGACACGGTACACGCTATAAACGGATAGACCCAATCATAGACCCAGACGAATACAATTTTGTTCTGACAATTATAGTAAAACTGAACAAGACGTACAAACTGACCGCATACTATCGGAGACCGAGAGGACGACTTTCACGACTGGGACTTCTCCTTTCAGAAACATCGACAGACAGACAACACATACTCATAGGTGACCTGAACGCTAGACACACTGCCTGGCATAATACGAAAAACAACCCCGCAGGGACTAAATTGACTAAATACCCCCTGACAGTAATACACCCAGGCACACACACATTCAGACATTTCGCAGATCCCAGCATGACTTCAACGATTGACTTGTTAGTTACGCGACAACCACACGTAATAACCGCGTGCACTGCACTCGATTTTATCACATCAGACCACAGGCCGGTCTTATACGAATTACACGGGCACATCCCCACACCCACAGCCACAAACTACCACTACAACAAGGCAGACTGGCACAAATACAAACACCTCATACACGAACACACCCCCCCTATCACACCCATACACGACACACAAATTCTCGACGAGGCCATTAAACATTTCACAGACACAATCACCTTCGCGGCCGACTCGAGCATTCCTAAGTTCGCGCCAGCACCCCCAAATCTTAGGAAACCACCACAGCACATTCTCACACTCATCAAACAACGAAACAACATCAAAAACATTTGGTACAGAACACGAGACAGGCATTATAAAACTGCACTAAACTCACTCACTACACAAATACGCACTCTCGTGTCACAATGGAAGACGTCCATGTGGCATGAGAAACTCAGGCAGACACATGGTGACTTTAGGCAATTCTGGAGGCTCATACGAACACGCACGCATAAGACTAACACAGTAAAAATACACAGACAAGATACTCTACTAGACGAAAAAGACCAGGCGGACATACTCGCTACCTACTACACACATGACGCTCAGACTCGCAACAAAGACCGTACACCTGAATACAGACTTACACTACAAGACAATTACATGTACGTCTCACCAAAACAACTGACAGCCATACTCAGACAGACACGAGGGAATAAATCCCCAGGACATGACAGACTTCAGTACATACTACTCAAACAGTTACCGAGAAAAGGACTACACTATCTCGTACACATATATAACACATGCCTCCGCCTCAGACACTCACCCGAACACTGGAGACACGCTATAATCACACCACTACTCAAACCCAACAAAAAGGGCGACACACCTGAACACTACAGACCCATAAGCCTACTGCCTCATTTATCAAAAGTGTATGAAAAGATCATACTGAGATATCTGAAAGACTTTTGCGCAGAGGAGGATATAATCCCTGCTGAGCAGTTCGGCTTCCGCCCTGCACACAGTTCAGAACACCAGCTAGTAAGGCTCCAATCACACATCACAAACAACATGCTCATGAACCGGACTACAGCACTCATATCGATTGACTGTACGAAAGCTTTTGACTCTGTTTCACATAATATACTTATGCAGCAACTCAGAACTTACGGATGTCCAGAACAACTCTATAACATAATACACTCTTTCCTATACGGACGTACTATGACGGTTAGGGTAGGGGCAAGCCTCTCCAGCACACACCCAATCCCCTGCGGTGTACCACAGGGGTCAGTACTCGCACCAACACTCTTTTCCATTTACACATCAGAAATCGTCGGTGAACAGTACCCAAACACAAAAATAGCCGCATACGCCGACGATATCGCGATATACAGCACATCCTTGTCACATTCAAAGGCATTAAAACAAGCTGAAGAGGTTTGCGCAGACGTAGTAGACGAACTATGACGAATACACATCACAGTTAACCCGACCAAGACAGACGCACTACTCTTCGCCTTTCATGGCAATTCAACACGAGCACGCCCCAAGTATTTCACGGTTAGAAACAAAAGAAACAAGTTAAAAAGACATATCAATTACTTGGGGATACACTTAGGAACACACCTCAGTTTTCACACACACTTTACCAAGAAGCTAAAGCTTGTCAGGACGAAAGCCCGCTCTCTTGGTTACTTAATCAATTCACCAAACCTCTCACTCAGACTGAAGCTACTCATATACAAAGGAGTCTTACGACCGGCACTTCTATACGGCACACCACTCTTTCGGTTTCTGAACCCCACCATACTCAGAACACTACAATCTTTTCAGAACCGAATACTCAAAACAGTCACACGGAGCACCTCACACAATAAACTCAAAGCCCCTGACTTACACAAACTTTTAGAACTCCCCACAGTTTCAGAATTCATAAAACGACGTCACATCAAATTCTTTGACGGACTTAAGTACCATGACAATCCACTTTTTAACGACATCACACCACCTGGACGACCAGGACGCTGGCAAGGACCAACAGAGTTCACACGACGACTAGTAGACGTACTAGAACACAACACATTTTAGAACACGCTAGGAACAATCCAACAAACACAAGTTACACTGACACATGACACTTAAGACAGTTTAACTGACCTTCTTCCCCTTTCTTCTTTCTTCTACTCTCCGACTATCTTTCGTTTTACCTCCTCCTCTATCGCTGTGCCCCACACAGCACATTACACATACCTCCCTTTGGGAATCCTACACCTTTTTCTCCTTTACTTACCGCCTTCAAGTGCATTAATGCAGAATAAGGACACCTCCTCCCTCATCCTCCCTCTACCTGTGGCCCTTACGCACGCCTGTTGCGTTCGAGGTCCTTAGTTTTCTTTTGCGTTCCTGCACGTTTTCTTTCACTTTTCGCTTTCATCATGCCCTTCCTTGCATGCTTTTTATTTCTCTTTTCTCTAAAGTGGGGTTAGGAAAAAAAAAAAAAAAAAAAAAAAAAAAGACGAGCTCATTCCCTTACCAACCAGCAAGGATGATTGACGGCCAGAAGAAGCCGGAGAGGAATCCGGCGAAATATCGCGATGACAGGAGGAGCAATACCGCTGGAGACAGATGCCGAAACAACAACATATTTAATTCCCAGCGAAGTAGCTTGAAAAATAGCATATATATATATATATATATATATATATATATATATATATATATATATACATATATATATATATATATATATATATATATATATATACATATATATATATATATATATATATACATATATATATATATACATATATATATATATATATATATATACATATATATATATATATATATATATATATATATATATATATATATATATATATATATATATATATATATATATATATTCCTCTGGAGGTACCGCAATAAAAAGAAGAAAATCTAAGTATAGTACAGTTATTAGACAGAAATACATCTGATAATGTTTTTCAGAAGAGTTTTCTTTCTTTTATTCAACAGTTTCTTAGCTGTACAATAATTTTGTTTAATAATAAGAAGAATAAGAATAATGTATAGCTACAAATTACCTACTTAAAAGTCTCGGAGGAATTGACTAAAGACGCCCAACAAGTGGTACTGCTCGATATTACAAGAATATTTTGAACATTTTTGAACGAATGCCCATGATAAGATACTAAACAAGGAAAAATAAATTAAATAAAAACCAAATTTTTTTTCGGTTAGCGATAGCCCCCGAAAAATTTATCCCAGGAAACTGAGGAGAACACACCCCATAATAATATTCTAAAATTATCTATATATTATAATTAATTGTATTTCCTTATATTAAATGTATAATCATAAGTTGTTTTTAGGCTGAGCTTGTAAACTCTAAAATGCTTGGTGGAGTAATGATATGGTCACTAGATATGGATGATTTTCATGGAGTTTGCCATGGAGTAGACAACTTTCTAGTAACCACTATCGCTAATTACATTAACATAGGAAATGCTGAGAGTACGTCCCCTGAATATTTAAATCAAGAGAAAGTACATAGTACAATTAACACGGATACTTCATTACTCGATAATGCAGAAAGTTCATCCATAACTAATACTGATATTTTAAATTCTATGAGTACTGTGAAACCCGAACTTGTAAATCAAGAAAATTATAGCAGTACCTCAAGACCTGATGCCTCAGATGAAGCAATACTATTATATGCTGTAAACAGAGTCAATAAACTCGATTTCCATTTGCACAGGGATATCTCACAAGGAACTTCTTCTGCTAATAATGAATATTCAGAGCATAAAATAATAACTTCATTTTTATTGTCATACTTTTTCACACATTTTGTCTACTGGTGATTTTAGGATAAGTTTATTTTTTATTTTTTTGTTGCTTCAAAAAGCATTAATAGCACAATGATAACAATATTGCCTCTATTCAGGCTTTTAATATATTAGTGCTATGGTTTGTAATATATTTGTACTTTGTTTTGAAATATATGTATTTGTACTTTAATTTGTAATATGTACTGTAAAATATAAACTCGAATCTAACTTATTTAACTTTTTTCCTGGATCGTAGCAGTCTATTTCTATTCGACATAGGAGGGAGGGGGGTTTAGAGTACTAGCTTTCAACAACTTCTGTTTGCTATTTCAAGTCACTGTAGTAAATCTGCTGAGTAAATAGACAGTCATTTCCTCGAAAAACCACATTTAATGTTTGAGCATTCACCTCTGTTTTCGCACTTTCCTCCGAAGGAAAGTAGGTATTGAGGTTGCACTCATGACGGAAGTTTTGACAAATTTCTTCAAATCTTGTTAAAATTTACACACACACACACACACACACACACACACACACACACACACATATATATATATATATATATATATATATATATATATATAAATATATATTGTAGTGATATTTTCAATATAAATAGGTTAAATTTACATAATGAACCAAGAAATGTCTTACTACTTCTTAGTAATATAAAATGCTGACTGAACAAAAATGTCCTCAATCTGAAATTAAGGCTGGGCAGATCGTCTTTCGTTTTTTAGAGGTATGGAGAAAGAAGATTCAAGTTGTTTTCTGCTTGGAGAGTTTGGCCAAGTGTTTGTGCCAAAAGAAGTTTTTGAATTGAAGATAAATCAAGAGAATATTAATTGGGCCTTGAGCTACGCCTGTGGATATAAGGTAATTTATGTTCATTGTATAAATTTTATATTATTCTCAGTCCAGGCAACGAACAGTTATAGATGGAAATTTTTGGAACAAAATTTTTGACTTCGTAACTTTGTTTCGGCTAGTTAGGAGGTCAACATATCAAAAGTCCTCGCCCGTAGCCTTTGTGCCGGGGGAGAGGGTGGGGGTTTAGAAGGTCCCATTTTTCGTGTTTTCACTTATTTCTCGGAAACCCTGCATCCTAGCGCCATGACTATCCTATAACAAATGAAAGCTGATTGAATTTCCTTTAAGTTCTATTCAATAAAGTTTTTCGAGATATCTTTAGTTTTCGAAATATCCGCTCTTGAAAGTCTGTTATTTTGGTGTAAAACACACTTTTTGCTCTTTTTGACCGGATAACTCTTTAACGATAAACCCAAAAAATAAATGCCGTTTATAGGGCTGTAGAGCATTACATGCCCTTCAAGAATATATATAACTTTACTATTTTATATATTTTCCTTCAAACGTCTGGGGTCTCCAGAATTTGTCATTATAAATATTTTGTTTATTTAAATTAATGTCGGGTTATCTGCACCCTTTTCTTTCCAGAATATATATATATATATATATATATATATATATATATATATATATATATATATATATATATATATATATATATATTTTAAAAGAACCTCGACCACATTTGGTGAAATCGATTGCACAGTCCTTGGCACGGGGTGCTCATTTCTTAGCACTCACAGCCACCAGAATGCGGAATGCACTAACCACCCTGCCGAGCAATGGGCTTTGTTGTTGTGTTGCTCCTGCGTGACGGACATTTTATGTAATATAATTCTGTCAATGGATTTTTATTCGCAAGAAAAACTCGGAAAAAATTACTTTTAATTCTGTTTGGATGAGGTAAAAATAGAATTCTTGAAAACTAATGCCTACTAATAAGTTGATAAAGAATATGGATTTTCCAAGAAATTAGCACCCTAGTTCGTTCACTAAATTTTCGAGGTCCATTTTACATGCATCAGTATATCGTCGATACAAATGCAAAGTATTGAATGTGAAAATCACTACTTTTCAGAGTAAAAAAAAACTTGTATTCATTACTTTGCTTTTGGACAATCAAATTGTCAGCAAATTCGACCTTTTGATAGTGATTACTCTCCCCTTCCACTGAATGAACTTCGATTCGAGAATTTGACGTACATCAGTCCAACCATGGGGGTTTAAAATAATGGCTGCAGCCCCCCGAAATTTTGATTTGATGGTAAAAATGTGTCATAAAACACTGAAAAATTAACTAAATAAGGTCACTTAGCTCATAAAAAAGAGTTTATTTGAGGTGTAATAGCGTTTTAGTTGCCTAAAACTATTCCAAGTTCTAAATTCTAATTATTCCATACCCCGGAAATAGTCCCAGCCCCCCCCCCCTGAAATTTTCCCACCCGAAATTATTTCCTATATACGCCCATGAGTCCAACAGCAATCAGTAAAGATTGAAAATGAAAAATGCCTCTTTTCACATTCGATACTTTGCAATTGTATCGAAGATATGTTCATATCAACTAACATATCAAATGGGAATTGTAATAAATAATACAACAAAATAATAATAAAATCAGTACCGTAGCTAGTCACGAGGGCCCAGATACTGAATAGTTAAATAATTCTTGAGCAAACGGCACACTAGGGAGATAGCACTAAGCTCCGGCCTTTCAGGTACCATAAATAAATTAATTAAAGTCTGGGTAGGCCTAAAATGATTCAACCCACAAACGAAGACACCAAAAGATAAAATCTTTAGTGCGCTCGAGTTTTGATTAATATAAGCAATATAAATACAAAATGAACATAAATAGTTTTGCTCTTTTATAATAGCTCGTTTCCTCCCTCCCTTCTATCATATGGAATTGACCATATGTTTTTATATTATTATTATTGTAAAAGGTTAATAAATCAGTTGTTATCTTGGTGTTTTCAAATATAGATGTGTTATTTTTTTAAACCAACTATAAAACATGGCGCAGTCGAATTGTTCACAAGGATTTGTGAAATTACCAATTAATTTACGTCCAGAAGGTGAAGATGTTGCAGGTGAATGGAAGTTGTGGAAACAGTCCTTTAATGACTTCCTGATAACAACAGGTCAAAATGAGGTAAAAATGCAGTTTCCAGCCCTCCAAACCGATTTCTTTCAAACTTTGCACAATAACGTATTTTGATGCACTAAACACGAATACGATTAAAAAAAAACGTCGGATTTAACTAGGAAAGAAGTTATTAAGCACTTAAGTTCACTGTTGTGCAGGTTATGAAAGCTAATGTAAACAACTAAATTTGTGACCACTTTAAAACTGGTCTTGACTTTAAGGCATAAATGACGACTTTAAGGCATACATGCTATGCGTTTCCGCTCGCTACGCTCGCTCAAAAAGATAGCAAAACCCCATTCAATCCAACTCGCTAAAATTAATAGACTATAATATTAAGCACTAAAGTTAGGAAGGTTATAAAACTAGGCGTCATCAGCGTATTTGTAAACACGCGCATGCGCAGATATGTAACATTGGGAAACAGAGAACTCTCATTTGAAATGTTCAGAAACCATTTATTCAAAGATATTGTTAATTTTAAGGGCATCCTCACCCGTCTTCACGTCACCCGTCGCTTAAGAGCATACGTGCTATGCGTTTCCGCTCGCTCAAGAAAATAACAAAACCCCAGTCAATCCAACTCGCTAAAATTAATACAATTCTATTAATTTTAGCGAGTTGGATTGACTGGGGTTTTGTTATCTTCTTGAGCGAGCGGAAACGCATAGCATGTATGCCCTTAAAGTCGTCCTAGACATTCTTCTAATCCTCCAAGACATCTCTCTTAGCTTTCTTCTTCTTCTTCTTGAGACTGGATGTTCGGTGGATACAAATCCCAATCGCACTATTTTAATTTTATGTTAGTAATTCTTCTCTATTATCGACAAGAATTATAAATTTGTGCAATTTCATACTTATTGTTTTTTTTTTTTTTATAAACTAACAGTAGACAATTGACTTGTTGACAATTGAAGTTCGGTAGGCGCGAATTAGAACGATAATTATAAAGGCATTATCTAATTATTAAGGGATTTCTGATATATAATACTTTTCATGAACGAAACAAGAAATGTGAAGAGCGTTGCACTATTTAAAAAAATGATTGTAAATAAATAACTGCTGATGAATTTCGATAATTTATGGTAAATTTCAATTAAACTTCCTTATTACGAACTTTTCCATACCCGCGCATGCGTATGTTGACAAATTTAGTTGTTTACATTAGCTCTCATAACCTGCACAACAGTGAACTTAAGTGCTTAATAACTTCTTTCCTAGTTAAATCCGACGTTTTTTTGTTTTTTTTTATCGTATTCGTGTTTAGTGCATCAAAAAACGTTATTGTGCAAAGTTGCATTACACCGTGCAAGTCACGTTATTGGGAAACTGCATTTTTACCTGATCATTTTCTGACGGATTGTAGACTTTTAAAACAATGTAATTTTTCTGATATCACTGAAGATACTTTAGAAAATCAATTGCTTAGGGATAAGATTGTACAAGGAGTACGAGACAGAGTTCTCCAAGAAGCTTTATTAAGGCAAGATGGGTTAACTTTGGTTAATGCTATTAAATTTTGTAGAGCAAGTGAACAAAGTAAACAGCAGGTAGAAAAGCTAGCTTCGTCAATGCAAGGTGTCACTTGTTCGACCTAAATTTACTGAAGAAGGTCCTGGTAATAAAATAGCGGCAAAGTCGATGTTTCACTGCAGTAAATGTAATCGTTCACATGGTCCTCGCCAATGCCCTGCGTTTGGGAAGACTTGCAACAGCTGCGGTCTTAAACATCATTTTGCTTCATGTTGTCCTTAAAAAAAAGTAAAATCTGTCAATAAAGATGTGGATCAATCAAGTAACCCCGACGTTGATAGTAATTCAAATTGCTGGATAATTAAAACAAATAAATTTGGTAATACTCATTCATGGTATGAAAATATATTAATTGAAGATGTAGTTGTTAAGTGCAAATTAGACACTGGGGGGCTGATGTAAGTGTAATGCCTATAAAGGTGTTTCATAAAATAAGTAAATCAGCTAGTATAGAACCTAAATCTACTCAGGTTAAGTTAGAAGGATTTAATGGCTCAGTGTCAATGCCTGTTGGAAAGGTCAGTCTTAGGTGTCAATATAATGGCAAAGAGGCTTTTGAAGATTTCATGATTATAAATGGTAGTAGTATGCTACTGGGTCTTCCTGGTTGTCTGGCCCTCAATTTATTCAAAAGGGTAGAGACTGTTTCTAAAGAAAATTGTCTATTATCTTCTGAAAATTTTATTAAAAAGAACCTAGATGTGTTTATAGGTTCTGGGAAATTTCCCCATCCTTGTTCTATTCAATTGAGAGTTGAAAATCCTGAAATATTTCACCCAGCAACCCGAGTTCCACATGTGTTATTGGATCCGCTGAAGAAAGAGTTAGATAGGCTTCAATCCCGTAATGCAATAGTAAAAGTTGAACAAATTTCACCAAGGGCTTGCATTAATAAAATCGTAATAGTGGAAAAACCAAATGGGAAGATACGTTTGTGTCTAGATCCACGGGATTTAAATGAATTTATTGTCAGAAAACCCAAAATTATGCCGACAGTAGAAGATGTAGCCCTAAAGCTCAGAGGAAAAAACTTTTTTTCGGTCTTTGATCTCGCTGAAGGTTTTCATCATTTACCACTTACTGATGTGTCTTCGTGGAAATGCTGTTTTGCCACTCCTTTAGGAGTTTTCCGGTATATCGTTCTTCCATTTGGGGTATCCAATGCTCCTGAAGAATTTCAGGATGCAGCAGAGAAATATTTTGGGGACATAGAAAATGTAATAATTTGGATAGACGATCTTTTGGTGGCGGGGGCGTCAAAAGAAGATCATGATATAGCAGTTGAAAAGAGCTCGTGATGTTGGTGCTGTTTTTAATAAAGATAAGGTGCAATATTGTCACAGGTGCGCTATGTCGGGCATTTCTTTAATAAGGAGGGTATGAAAATCGACCCGAAACGTGTTGAAGCCATTATGAAGTTAGAATCTCCAAAGAATAAAGAAGACTTACAAAAAGTTATTGGTTCTTTTAACTATGTGCGAAAATATATTCCCAAGATGGCCGAAATGATGGCTCCTTTATCAAAATATTATGTAAGAACTCCCAGTGGCTTTGGACCCAAACTCAGGAAAAGGCATTTGCACAATTAAAACAATTTATTTGTGATGGACCAGCACTAGTTCCATTTGATCCTCAGAAGAAAACTATCTTGCAGTGCGATGCAAGCAAAAATGGAATAGGAAGTTGTCTCTTTCAAGAAGCTAATGGTCATCTGAAACTTGTGGCGTGTGCTTCTAGGCAGATGAACTCGTCAGAACTCAATTATAGCCAGTCTGAAAAAGAAATGCTTGCAATACATTTTGGATGTTCTAAGTTTCATCGCTATATTTATGGTCTGCCATAAATTATTGTTCATACTGATCACAAGCCTCTATCGACAATATTTCAAAAACATATCTGCAAAACTGGATCTACTAGACTTTAACGATTTAGAATAAAATTACTCTGTTATAACCTCAAAGTGAACTACATTCCAGACAAACAACTTCTTTTTCCAGATCTGCTATAAAGAAACTTCTTAAACAGTCCAGTCAACGAATGCTTAAAGACAGCTATAGGTGGAAATTTTTGGAACACAATTTTTGACTTCGTAACTTTGTTTGGGCTGGATAGGACGTAAACATATCAAAAGTCCTCGCCCGTAGCCCTTGTGCCGGGGGGCAGGGGGGTTTAGAAGGTCCCATTTTACGGGTTTTCACCTATATCTCGGAAACGTTGCATCCTAGCGACATGACTATTCTATAACAAATGAAAGCTGATTAAATTTCCTACAAGTTCTACTCTATAAAGTTTTTCGAGATATCTTTAGGTTTCGAAATATCCGCTCTTGAAAGTCGGTCATTTTGGGGAAAAACACGTTCGCGCCATATTTTTTCCCCTTTTTGACGGGATAACTCTTCAACGATGAACCAAAAAAATAGGGTTGTAGAGCATTGCATTCCCTTCAATAATATATATTACTTTGCTATTTTATGTATTTTCCTTCAAACGTAAAAATAATTTCAGTGTTCATCGCTAAATCTGAAATTTAGCGACTGTTCCCGTTCGAAGGAAAATATATAAAATAGTAAAGTTATATATATTCTTGAAGAGAATGTAATGCTCTACAACCCTATAAACGGCATTTATTATTTGGGTTTATTGTTAAAGAGGTATCCGGTCAAAAAGAGCAAAAAGTGTGTTTTTTCCCAAAATGACAGACATTCAAGAGCGGATATTTCGAAAACTAAAGATCTCTCGAAAAACTTTATAAAATAGAACCTGTAGCATATTTAATCAGCATTCATTTGTTATAGAGTGGTCATGTCGCTAGGACCCACGGTTTCCGAGATATAAGTGAAAAATTGGGCCTTCTAAACCCCCCATCCCCCGGCACAAAGGCAACGGGCGAGGACTTTTGATGCGTTGACCTCCTAACTAGCCAAAACAAAGTTATGAAGTCAAAAATTGTGTTCCAAACATTTCCATCCATAAATCTTAGTTACCTGGACTATTAGTCGCTAAATTTCAGATTTAGCGATGAACACTGAAATTATTTTTACGTATGAAGGAAAATACATAAAATAGCAAAGTAATATATATTATTGAAGGGAATGCAATGCTCTACAACCCTATAACCGTTATTTATTTTTTGGGTTCATCGTTGAAGATTTATCCCGTCAAAAAAGGGAAAAATATGCGGCGAAAGTGTTTTTCCCCAAAATGACCGACTTTCAAGAGCGGATATTTCGAAACCTTAAGATCTCTCGAAAAACTTTATTGATTTGAACTTGTAGGAAATTTAATCAGCTTTCATTTGTTATAGAATGGTCATGTCGCTAGGACCCGCGGTTTCCGAGATATAAGTGAAAACCCGAAAAATGGGGCCTTCTAAACCCCCTCCCCCCCCCCGGCTTAAAGGCTACGGGCGAGGACTTTTGATATGTTTACCTCCTATCCAGCCCAAACAAAGTTACGAAGTCAAAAATTGTGTTCCAAAAATTTCCACCTATAACTGTTCGTTGACTGGACTGAAAAGAAACACAAGAAGATGAAGAAATGTTTGATATGGTGCAGAGTGTCAGTAAGCATCTGCCTTTAAGCAGTGACCAGAAGAAGAGACTGCAACTGGCAACCGCTACTGACAGAATACTGGTTAAGGTTCTACAATACTGCCGTGATGGTTAGCCTAAAGAAAATAAGTTACAAACAGATCTTTTACCCTTTCCAAGTTACAAGAAGATTTATTTTTTGAAGATGGAATTTTGTTCTATCAGGAGAAAATAGTTGTACCTGAGAGTTTGAAGGTACCGATATCACATTCAATACACAAAGGACATCCTGGATTGACTAAAGGATTACAGAAAGCGAGGCAACTGTATTTCTGGCCGTCAATGAGCCGTGATTTAGAATCATTGGTGAAAATGTGCAGGACCTGTGAGAAGTATAGCAACCAAAATTTGTCGGAACCCCTTATGCCTCATGAAATTCCTGAATTAAGGTTTGAAACATTTGGCTGTGATATTCTCGATTTCGGGCATAAAAGTTACCTTGTAGTGATTGACCACTTCTCCCATTGGATTGAGCTACGACCTCTCACCAACAAATCTTCATCGAGTATAATCGATGGATGGAGAGAAGTCTTCACGCATCTTGGCTATCCTAAGACCATCATAGCTTATAATATCCCGTTCTCATCGGTGCAGTGCAGAACCTATTGTCAACAAAAAGGGATTGCACTAATCAACAGTACTCCTCATTACTCGAAAAGTAATGGTATGTCAGAAAGAGCAGTGGGTATTTCCAAGACAATTTTAAGGAAAAGTTTAGAAGATGGGACTGACTATATGAATATCTCTTTGAATAGAATAATTCTCCTATTTCTGGTTTGTATTGTTCTCCATCTCAGATCCTAAACAGCCGTATTCTCAGATCTGAATGACATGCGCAAGTGAGATCCTCCAGCCTCATATTCAAAACAATATCAGAGACCTCCTAAAGATCAAACAGGGTATAACCAAGGATATTCATGACCGACGCCGACTCAAAAGGGAATCATCGTTTAAAAAAGGTGACAATGTTGTCTTCCGAACAATGAATGACAAATACTGGACGAAGGGGGCAGTGGAGAGGAAAGCAGAAGAGCCTAGGTCTTACTGGATTTGCAGGGATAGTGACAAGAGGCTCCTGAGGAGAAACACAGCTCAGATGAAAAGGTCCTTCACTAAAGCTAACCCCAAGGACAGGATGACATCAGCAGAAATGCTGCTCTTTCCTCAAGCAGGGGAAAACACAGGTCGTGAAAATCGTTCACCCCAAAACTCAGAACATCTTTCACCTCAAAAACCACTAGAAGATAAAGGACAGGAAGTCAAGGTATCCAGATACGGACGGACCATCAAACCACCTACTCGGCTGGATCTTTAACAATCTTCAGGGGGAAGATGTCATATGGAATTGACCATATGTTTTTATATTATTATTATTGTAAAAGGTTAATAAATCAGTTGCTATCTTGGTGTTCTCAAATATAGATGTGTTATTTTGTTAAACCAACTATAAAACACCTTCATTTCACGGACATCTATAGAAAATTACTTCGGAGGGGCTGAGAAAACTTTTGGGGGGTATGGAATACTTACAATCTAGAACTTGGAATAGCAAGCCAACTTAAATGCTATTACGCCCAAAAAACTTCGACGTCTCCGCCATTAGCGCCGACATCCCTGGTACAGCGAGGAATTTTCTCAACGAGCCGTTAGATGAGAAAATTCCTACCGCCTGTGGGAATCGAACCCACCACCTCCCGCATATGTATCTAAGGCGTTAGCACCTAGACCATGGGGAGACCCTTGAACTTAGTGATCTTATTTAATTTATTTTTATGGTTAAAAAAAAATCATTTGGCATATTTCTCGTTTTTGCTTCGTTTCCGAGAAAAACGAAAAAAAAACTAAACCACAATTGAGAATAGGTATTCTTTCATAGCGCCTATGTAAGAATCATTAAAAGAATATGACTCATCCTCCACTCACCCTCCTCCTCCCCAAAACAAAACAACAAAAAATCTTCATGGTCGTAAAAATTAAATGGCGGCATGTAAAACTGTAAGTTCAACAATATTTAAAATAGCTACTTTTCTTCGGAAGAAAGTGATAACTATGAAACGGATGTTATTGTATTTACATATTTTTTTCTGTTTCCTAAATCGTAATTTTTGATGGAATTCTGCACGTTTTAAGTGATTAAAGCATTTAAACAGGTTTTTATTTTACATATTTTGCCAAACATCCATATTTTTACATATTCTGCCATTAAATACATATTTTTGCTACATATTTCGATATTATTTTTATTTTGTAATTGAAAAAATAAAGAGGAAATCGAGAAAGAATGCTTTACCAATTGAGTCTAGATTACTGTGACTTTTCTAATTGCAAGAAGCAAAGGTGGCTGGCAGCCATGCTTCTCCGGCGCTAATGGTCTTGGAGCAGATGCGTTTTAAAAATCATATAACAAATTATTGTTTAACAATTGTATTATTTTAATCTTCATTCATCATTTAATCTTCTCATTACAACAAGTGAATAAGCGAAATAATAAATTTGCAACCTATTTTATTTCATTTCTTAGCTCCTAAGGCCCATTGGACGAAACGCTTGGACACCTGTTGACTATTTTTCGATGCAAAATCATCAGACAAAAATGGGCCTGATCAGTGACCTCACCACTGTATACTCCCTTTATGGAATCAAACCAGCGTCATTTCACGTTAGACAATTGAAAAATGCATATTGTTTCCAACAATTTAGAAATTTTCAACTTTTTTCCCCCTTTTAAAATGATTTCCTAATTTTTATTTATGCTTTTTTTTCAATATGTTATAGAGTTTTAATCATTTTGTTCTATATATTTTCAACTTTTATTCCTTCCATATATATAGCAGAGTTCTTACTAGTTATTTATATTCAACATTTTATAGTGTTTTTGGTATTTTTTTAATACATATTTTCATTTTTTTATTACATATTTCATTATAAATAGTTAAATATATATGTACATAATTTGAATTATACTTTACATGAACATCCGTTCCCTAGTGATAATACAAAACAAAAAAAAAGGAGGTGGTGGTGGGGCTGGGAGGGTGAGAGGAGGAGGTAGAAGATAGAACATAATATGTTTTATGTATATTGTACTTTTAATGATTTTTATAAAGACATTATGAAAGAATTCCTATTCACAATTGTGTTTTAGATTTTTGCGTTTTTATCGGAAACAAAGCAAAACGTCCGACTCGCAGGAACTGCATCATCTTAGCGCGGTTCCGTTCTTAACCCTAATGTCATTTGAAAATCTTGGAATAGAAATACACTTCTTTATATATATATATATATATATATATATATATATATATATATATATATATATATATATATATATATATATCGTGAAAATTGTCAACATCCTCTCGAACATCTTGAATAAAAGTGTTATTAAGGCGTCAGGGAAACCGGCAGTAGTAACTTACACAGAAGCGGAAATTACACAATCTAGCTCTCATTCTAAAGTAAAGCTCTATACATCAATAAAATAAAACAAAAACGTGCATGGGCGTATATAAGGGGGGGGCTGAAAGGGCTGCTCCCCCCCCCCCGCAATCGTAAAAAAAATGTATCGTAAAAACCTTAAAAATAATAATAAGATCACTTAGTTCAGAAAAAAATAATTTCTTTTGGGCGTAATAGCGTTTTAATTGTCTAACTATTCCATGTTC